>OX411830.1:0-2500 GCA_948253155.1 Leucoma salicis | reverse complement strand
CAGGTTTCTGTATTGCTAAACGTGACCCTTTTTGGGTCCCTATCCATAATTTATTACTTTCTTATGTTTAATCTTATCTTAAGTACACTTGGTTTTTATCTTACCACTAATTACACTTTTATCATTATGTATATAACGTCTAATTATCCTATTGACAGTTTTTATTTTATCCTTATGCTGCCACTTTACATATATATACTAATTTCTTACAGCTAACTTTACACCTATTTTATGTTATTATTGCTATGGAATTCACATTTCCTAGTCTTCTTTGTAATTTTGAAATACTATTTACACCTTATTATTCTATTTATTAACATATACTTAAATGCTAATTACATATATTACTATATATATGGTTAACATTTATTCCTAACTTTTGTTCCTTTTGATAGCTATATTTACAATTTTCGAACCGTATTCCAAAAATTTTTCTCTTATATCTGTATCCTCCAACAGCCTGCTCGCGTTTTCGATACTAACTTTCAACTGTGTTTCAGCTTCAAGATTGTATCTCCGCTGCGTGTGTTGGGGGCATTCAAATAAAAGGTGAGTAACTGTTTCATGTATCTGTGAGTCGCAGATGCACGATGGGCTCTCCTTACACTTGAATCTAGCCAAATATTCGGAGAACCCACCGTGCCCTGTCATTAACTGAGTTGTAATTTTGTTTGTATTTATTTTCCTTATGATAGCATAAGCTTTAGCAGCATCAGGGAAGAATATTTTAGTTACTCCGGCTGTTTCACCTGTCCTATATCGTTGCTCCCATTCCTCAATCGACCTCAAACGAATTTGTCGCTTGAGGAATGATACTGGACACCTATCATATTTTGGCTTTGTTTTTAAATCTGTAGCCGCCTTTTTCGCTAGTTCGTCAGCGCGCTCATTACCTTTTATACCTACATGTGCCTTAATCCAGTACAAACGTACTGTTTTGTTTAGAGAAAAACATTTCTCTAGTTGTTTTCTAGCCTTGATTGCTAGAGGATTTAGGGAATGGTTGTTTATAACTGTTTCTAGCGCTGCTCTACTGTCACTCAGAATTGCAGCTTGGCGATAATTGCTTTTTTCCACTTTATCTACAGCGCAGCATATTGCTAACAGCTCCGCTTGGTAGACAGTGCAGTACGCCGATAGAGATAGTTTGCCTGTCTTGGATTCGGTGCCATTCTGCCATACTGAGAATGCCGCCCCCACCTTCCCGGCAATCTTACTCCCATCTGTATATATCTGTACTGCACTGTCCACCCGCTCACTGACTTCCTCCTGGCTGTTAACAATATCGAAACTCCATTTTCTGAGCTCCGCTGGATGTGGTTTATCCCTGAAAGCAGACGGAACCTCTATTTCCCTGTCTCCTGCTACCAGCCGTGACACCCCCCTCTTTTCCTCGTAGAGAGAAGCTACTTCCCTCACTCGGATATCCAAGGGTAGTGTCCCGGCTAGCAACAGGGCAGAGTTCAGAGACACCGTTCTGTATGCCTTGCTGATCTTCTGGGCAAACGACCGTTGTAATATATCTAGCTTCTTACGCACGCACTTTTTATTGGTTGCTGGGGCCCACGCTGCTGCAGCATATGTTATTGTGGGTACTATAGTGGCTTCATAGATGGTTTTAATCACCTCAGGGTGAAGTCCCCAGCTAACTCTTGCGGCGCAGGACAGCTGCTTGTAGATTTTAGTGGCCTTCTCACAGACTCTCGCAACATGGGCATTAAATGTAAGGCTGTCGTCTATCGTGAGACCCAACACCTTGACCTCCCTAGACATGACAACACAGACCCCGCCCATGGTCAGTTGTGGAGTGTCATACTTTAGCTTATTCGTTACTACCATTGCATTGGTCTTATGTGGAGCAAATTTTAGCTTGTTTCTGACACCCCACTCCCGAACATACTCAAGGGCTGCATTACCACGCCTCTGGATATCCTCCGCTGTGTCCCCCGAGAATACGAGAACCACATCGTCGGCGAAAGCCTGGCAGTGGTCTCCCCTCTCGGTGAGACCTTTCAGCAGAGGATCCAGTAGGATGTTCCAAAGTATTGGGCCACCGATAGACCCCTGCACACATCCTTTGTTGGTGTTCTTCGTGAATACGTGGCCAGCATATCTCAATTTGATCTTTCTATTTTGGAGATAGCTGCTCATAATGGCCCTGAGCGCCCCAGGGCAATTTTCCTCCGCCAGTCTGACCTTTATTGCTGGCCACCAAGCACTGTCGAAGGCGCCCTCTATGTCAAGGGACACTAGTGTGACGAGCTTTTTCTCAGAAACCTCTCTTCTCACATGCGTTACCAAGTCATAGAGGGCACCCTCTGTGCTACGCTGGGGCATAAAGCCGTACTGGCGGGGGCTTATCCTGGGTGCCATGTGCCACATGAGTCTCCTTACGAGCATCTTTTCTAATACTTTGCCCAAGATCGGAAGCAGGCCTATCGGTCTATACGATCTTGGGCTGTTGTATTCGTCTTTGCCCGGTTTCCGGAGTACGATGATT
>OX411829.1:15872227-16209006 GCA_948253155.1 Leucoma salicis | reverse complement strand
TAACCTAACCTAACCTAACCTAACCTAACCTAACCTAACCTAACCTAACCTAACCTAACCTAACCTAACCTAACCTAACCTAACCTAACCTAACCTAACCTAACCTAACCTAACCTAACCTAACCTAACCTAACCTAACCTAACCTAACCTAACCTAACCTAACCTAACCTAACCTAACCTAACCTAACCTAACCTAACCTAACCTAACCTAACCTAACCTAACCTAACCTAACCTAACCTAACCTAACCTAACCTAACCTAACCTAACCTAACCTAACCTAACCTAACCTAACCTAACCTAACCTAACCTAACCTAACCTAACCTAACCTAACCTAACCGAACCTAACCTAACCTAACCTAACCTAACCTAACCTAACCTAACCTAACCTAACCTAACCTAACCTAACCTAACCTAACCTAACCTAACCTAACCTAACCTAACCTAACCTAACCTAACCTAACCTAACCTAACCTAACCTAACCTAACCTAACCTAACCTAACCTAACCTAACCTAACCTAACCTAACCTAACCTAACCTAACCTAACCTAACCTAACCTAACCTAACCTAACCTAACCTAACCTAACCTAACCTAACCTAACCTAACCTAACCTAACCTAACCTAACCTAACCTAACCTAACCTAACCTAACCTAACCTAACCTAACCTAACCTAACCTAACCTAACCTAACCTAACCTAACCTAACCTAACCTAACCTAACCTAACCTAACCTAACCTAACCTAACCTAACCTAACCTAACCTAACCTAACCTAACCTAACCTAACCTAACCTAACCTAACCTAACCTAACCTAACCTAACCTAACCTAACCTAACCTAACCTAACCTAACCTAACCTAACCTAACCTAACCTAACCTAACCTAACCTAACCTAACCTAACCTAACCTAACCTAACCTAACCTAACCTAACCTAACCTAACCTAACCTAACCTAACCTAACCTAACCTAACCTAACCTAACCTAACCTAACCTAACCTAACCTAACCTAACCTAACCTAACCTAACCTAACCTAACCTAACCTAACCTAACCTAACCTAACCTAACCTAACCTAACCTAACCTAACCTAACCTAACCTAACCTAACCTAACCTAACCTAACCTAACCTAACCTAACCTAACCTAACCTAACCTAACCTAACCTAACCTAACCTAACCTAACCTAACCTAACCTAACCTAACCTAACCTAACCTAACCTAACCTAACCTAACCTAACCTAACCTAACCTAACCTAACCTAACCTAACCTAACCTAACCTAACCTAACCTAACCTAACCTAACCTAACCTAACCTAACCTAACCTAACCTAACCTAACCTAACCTAACCTAACCTAACCTAACCTAACCTAACCTAACCTAACCTAACCTAACCTAACCTAACCTAACCTAACCTAACCTAACCTAACCTAACCTAACCTAACCTAACCTAACCTAACCTAACCTAACCTAACCTAACCTAACCTAACCTAACCTAACCTAACCTAACCTAACCTAACCTAACCTAACCTAACCTAACCTAACCTAACCTAACCTAACCTAACCTAACCTAACCTAACCTAACCTAACCTAACCTAACCTAACCTAACCTAACCTAACCTAACCTAACCTAACCTAACCTAACCTAACCTAACCTAACCTAACCTAACCTAACCTAACCTAACCTAACCTAACCTAACCTAACCTAACCTAACCTAACCTAACCTAACCTAACCTAACCTAACCTAACCTAACCTAACCTAACCTAACCTAACCTAACCTAACCTAACCTAACCTAACCTAACCTAACCTAACCTAACCTAACCTAACCTAACCTAACCTAACCTAACCTAACCTAACCTAACCTAACCTAACCTAACCTAACCTAACCTAACCTAACCTAACCTAACCTAACCTAACCTAACCTAACCTAACCTAACCTAACCTAACCTAACCTAACCTAACCTAACCTAACCTAACCTAACCTAACCTAACCTAACCTAACCTAACCTAACCTAACCTAACCTAACCTAACCTAACCTAACCTAACCTAACCTAACCTAACCTAACCTAACCTAACCTAACCTAACCTAACCTAACCTAACCTAACCTAACCTAACCTAACCTAACCTAACCTAACCTAACCTAACCTAACCTAACCTAACCTAACCTAACCTAACCTAACCTAACCTAACCTAACCTAACCTAACCTAACCTAACCTAACCTAACCTAACCTAACCTAACCTAACCTAACCTAACCTAACCTAACCTAACCTAACCTAACCTAACCTAACCTAACCTAACCTAACCTAACCTAACCTAACCTAACCTAACCTAACCTAACCTAACCTAACCTAACCTAACCTAACCTAACCTAACCTAACCTAACCTAACCTAACCTAACCTAACCTAACCTAACCTAACCTAACCTAACCTAACCTAACCTAACCTAACCTAACCTAACCTAACCTAACCTAACCTAACCTAACCTAACCTAACCTAACCTAACCTAACCTAACCTAACCTAACCTAACCTAACCTAACCTAACCTAACCTAACCTAACCTAACCTAACCTAACCTAACCTAACCTAACCTAACCTAACCTAACCTAACCTAACCTAACCTAACCTAACCTAACCTAACCTAACCTAACCTAACCTAACCTAACCTAACCTAACCTAACCTAACCTAACCTAACCTAACCTAACCTAACCTAACCTAACCTAACCTAACCTAACCTAACCTAACCTAACCTAACCTAACCTAACCTAACCTAACCTAACCTAACCTAACCTAACCTAACCTAACCTAACCTAACCTAACCTAACCTAACCTAACCTAACCTAACCTAACCTAACCTAACCTAACCTAACCTAACCTAACCTAACCTAACCTAACCTAACCTAACCTAACCTAACCTAACCTAACCTAACCTAACCTAACCTAACCTAACCTAACCTAACCTAACCTAACCTAACCTAACCTAACCTAACCTAACCTAACCTAACCTAACCTAACCTAACCTAACCTAACCTAACCTAACCTAACCTAACCTAACCTAACCTAACCTAACCTAACCTAACCTAACCTAACCTAACCTAACCTAACCTAACCTAACCTAACCTAACCTAACCTAACCTAACCTAACCTAACCTAACCTAACCTAACCTAACCTAACCTAACCTAACCTAACCTAACCTAACCTAACCTAACCTAACCTAACCTAACCTAACCTAACCTAACCTAACCTAACCTAACCTAACCTAACCTAACCTAACCTAACCTAACCTAACCTAACCTAACCTAACCTAACCTAACCTAACCTAACCTAACCTAACCTAACCTAACCTAACCTAACCTAACCTAACCTAACCTAACCTAACCTAACCTAACCTAACCTAACCTAACCTAACCTAACCTAACCTAACCTAACCTAACCTAACCTAACCTAACCTAACCTAACCTAACCTAACCTAACCTAACCTAACCTAACCTAACCTAACCTAACCTAACCTAACCTAACCTAACCTAACCTAACCTAACCTAACCTAACCTAACCTAACCTAACCTAACCTAACCTAACCTAACCTAACCTAACCTAACCTAACCTAACCTAACCTAACCTAACCTAACCTAACCTAACCTAACCT
Organism: Leucoma salicis; assembly: GCA_948253155.1. Lineage (NCBI taxonomy): Eukaryota > Metazoa > Arthropoda > Insecta > Lepidoptera > Erebidae > Leucoma > Leucoma salicis. Next base: position 16,205,355 of record OX411829.1, on the reverse strand, counting down.
AACCTAACCTAACCTAACCTAACCTAACCTAACCTAACCTAACCTAACCTAACCTAACCTAACCTAACCTAACCTAACCTAACCTAACCTAACCTAACCTAACCTAACCTAACCTAACCTAACCTAACCTAACCTAACCTAACCTAACCTAACCTAACCTAACCTAACCTAACCTAACCTAACCTAACCTAACCTAACCTAACCTAACCTAACCTAACCTAACCTAACCTAACCTAACCTAACCTAACCTAACCTAACCTAACCTAACCTAACCTAACCTAACCTAACCTAACCTAACCTAACCTAACCTAACCTAACCTAACCTAACCTAACCTAACCTAACCTAACCTAACCTAACCTAACCTAACCTAACCTAACCTAACCTAACCTAACCTAACCTAACCTAACCTAACCTAACCTAACCTAACCTAACCTAACCTAACCTAACCTAACCTAACCTAACCTAACCTAACCTAACCTAACCTAACCTAACCTAACCTAACCTAACCTAACCTAACCTAACCTAACCTAACCTAACCTAACCTAACCTAACCTAACCTAACCTAACCTAACCTAACCTAACCTAACCTAACCTAACCTAACCTAACCTAACCTAACCTAACCTAACCTAACCTAACCTAACCTAACCTAACCTAACCTAACCTAACCTAACCTAACCTAACCTAACCTAACCTAACCTAACCTAACCTAACCTAACCTAACCTAACCTAACCTAACCTAACCTAACCTAACCTAACCTAACCTAACCTAACCTAACCTAACCTAACCTAACCTAACCTAACCTAACCTAACCTAACCTAACCTAACCTAACCTAACCTAACCTAACCTAACCTAACCTAACCTAACCTAACCTAACCTAACCTAACCTAACCTAACCTAACCTAACCTAACCTAACCTAACCTAACCTAACCTAACCTAACCTAACCTAACCTAACCTAACCTAACCTAACCTAACCTAACCTAACCTAACCTAACCTAACCTAACCTAACCTAACCTAACCTAACCTAACCTAACCTAACCTAACCTAACCTAACCTAACCTAACCTAACCTAACCTAACCTAACCTAACCTAACCTAACCTAACCTAACCTAACCTAACCTAACCTAACCTAACCTAACCTAACCTAACCTAACCTAACCTAACCTAACCTAACCTAACCTAACCTAACCTAACCTAACCTAACCTAACCTAACCTAACCTAACCTAACCTAACCTAACCTAACCTAACCTAACCTAACCTAACCTAACCTAACCTAACCTAACCTAACCTAACCTAACCTAACCTAACCTAACCTAACCTAACCTAACCTAACCTAACCTAACCTAACCTAACCTAACCTAACCTAACCTAACCTAACCTAACCTAACCTAACCTAACCTAACCTAACCTAACCTAACCTAACCTAACCTAACCTAACCTAACCTAACCTAACCTAACCTAACCTAACCTAACCTAACCTAACCTAACCTAACCTAACCTAACCTAACCTAACCTAACCTAACCTAACCTAACCTAACCTAACCTAACCTAACCTAACCTAACCTAACCTAACCTAACCTAACCTAACCTAACCTAACCTAACCTAACCTAACCTAACCTAACCTAACCTAACCTAACCTAACCTAACCTAACCTAACCTAACCTAACCTAACCTAACCTAACCTAACCTAACCTAACCTAACCTAACCTAACCTAACCTAACCTAACCTAACCTAACCTAACCTAACCTAACCTAACCTAACCTAACCTAACCTAACCTAACCTAACCTAACCTAACCTAACCTAACCTAACCTAACCTAACCTAACCTAACCTAACCTAACCTAACCTAACCTAACCTAACCTAACCTAACCTAACCTAACCTAACCTAACCTAACCTAACCTAACCTAACCTAACCTAACCTAACCTAACCTAACCTAACCTAACCTAACCTAACCTAACCTAACCTAACCTAACCTAACCTAACCTAACCTAACCTAACCTAACCTAACCTAACCTAACCTAACCTAACCTAACCTAACCTAACCTAACCTAACCTAACCTAACCTAACCTAACCTAACCTAACCTAACCTAACCTAACCTAACCTAACCTAACCTAACCTAACCTAACCTAACCTAACCTAACCTAACCTAACCTAACCTAACCTAACCTAACCTAACCTAACCTAACCTAACCTAACCTAACCTAACCTAACCTAACCTAACCTAACCTAACCTAACCTAACCTAACCTAACCTAACCTAACCTAACCTAACCTAACCTAACCTAACCTAACCTAACCTAACCTAACCTAACCTAACCTAACCTAACCTAACCTAACCTAACCTAACCTAACCTAACCTAACCTAACCTAACCTAACCTAACCTAACCTAACCTAACCTAACCTAACCTAACCTAACCTAACCTAACCTAACCTAACCTAACCTAACCTAACCTAACCTAACCTAACCTAACCTAACCTAACCTAACCTAACCTAACCTAACCTAACCTAACCTAACCTAACCTAACCTAACCTAACCTAACCTAACCTAACCTAACCTAACCTAACCTAACCTAACCTAACCTAACCTAACCTAACCTAACCTAACCTAACCTAACCTAACCTAACCTAACCTAACCTAACCTAACCTAACCTAACCTAACCTAACCTAACCTAACCTAACCTAACCTAACCTAACCTAACCTAACCTAACCTAACCTAACCTAACCTAACCTAACCTAACCTAACCTAACCTAACCTAACCTAACCTAACCTAACCTAACCTAACCTAACCTAACCTAACCTAACCTAACCTAACCTAACCTAACCTAACCTAACCTAACCTAACCTAACCTAACCTAACCTAACCTAACCTAACCTAACCTAACCTAACCTAACCTAACCTAACCTAACCTAACCTAACCTAACCTAACCTAACCTAACCTAACCTAACCTAACCTAACCTAACCTAACCTAACCTAACCTAACCTAACCTAACCTAACCTAACCTAACCTAACCTAACCTAACCTAACCTAACCTAACCTAACCTAACCTAACCTAACCTAACCTAACCTAACCTAACCTAACCTAACCTAACCTAACCTAACCTAACCTAACCTAACCTAACCTAACCTAACCTAACCTAACCTAACCTAACCTAACCTAACCTAACCTAACCTAACCTAACCTAACCTAACCTAACCTAACCTAACCTAACCTAACCTAACCTAACCTAACCTAACCTAACCTAACCTAACCTAACCTAACCTAACCTAACCTAACCTAACCTAACCTAACCTAACCTAACCTAACCTAACCTAACCTAACCTAACCTAACCTAACCTAACCTAACCTAACCTAACCTAACCTAACCTAACCTAACCTAACCTAACCTAACCTAACCTAACCTAACCTAACCTAACCTAACCTAACCTAACCTAACCTAACCTAACCTAACCTAACCTAACCTAACCTAACCTAACCTAACCTAACCTAACCTAACCTAACCTAACCTAACCTAACCTAACCTAACCTAACCTAACCTAACCTAACCTAACCTAACCTAACCTAACCTAACCTAACCTAACCTAACCTAACCTAACCTAACCTAACCTAACCTAACCTAACCTAACCTAACCTAACCTAACCTAACCTAACCTAACCTAACCTAACCTAACCTAACCTAACCTAACCTAACCTAACCTAACCTAACCTAACCTAACCTAACCTAACCTAACCTAACCTAACCTAACCTAACCTAACCTAACCTAACCTAACCTAACCTAACCTAACCTAACCTAACCTAACCTAACCTAACCTAACCTAACCTAACCTAACCTAACCTAACCTAACCTAACCTAACCTAACCTAACCTAACCTAACCTAACCTAACCTAACCTAACCTAACCTAACCTAACCTAACCTAACCTAACCTAACCTAACCTAACCTAACCTAACCTAACCTAACCTAACCTAACCTAACCTAACCTAACCTAACCTAACCTAACCTAACCTAACCTAACCTAACCTAACCTAACCTAACCTAACCTAACCTAACCTAACCTAACCTAACCTAACCTAACCTAACCTAACCTAACCTAACCTAACCTAACCTAACCTAACCTAACCTAACCTAACCTAACCTAACCTAACCTAACCTAACCTAACCTAACCTAACCTAACCTAACCTAACCTAACCTAACCTAACCTAACCTAACCTAACCTAACCTAACCTAACCTAACCTAACCTAACCTAACGAGAACGATAACCTCTGCTTGTGATCATACCATTCCAAAGAAGCAGGGCAGCAGTAAACACACTGTCCCATGGTGGTCGTCTGAGCTCGAGTCAATGAAGAAAGCTGTCGCTACCAGAAAGCGCAGAGTCCATTGGGCAGCACCAATACGAAGGGCTGGAGTGGTCGCCGAGTACCTCAAAGCAAAGGAGGAGTATGAGCTCAAGGCTAGGGCGGCACAGATTGAAAGTTGGAAGGCTTTTTGTGAGAGGCAAAATAAAGAAGGGGTCTGGGAAGGAATCTACAGGATTATCAAGAGAGTAGGCAAAAGAGAGGAGGATCTACCATTGGTGAAAAATGGAGTCGCAATGGGAAATAAAGAATCTGCAAAACTACTCGCGGAAACCTTCTTCCTTGACGACAATGATGCAGAAGATAATGCAGAACATAGAAGGATAAGAGCGCAGTCGGATTCGGCAGGTAATCTTGTTCCTGATGCTCAAGAGCCAGAGTTCACGGAGCAGGAACTCAGATCCGTGGTAGGGAGTTTCAATCCAAGAAAAGCTCCTGGAGCGGATGGCCTGACGGCTGACATTTGTAAGGAGGTAGTGCTGGGGGACATCAGTCTCAACCTACAGATTTTCAACAAGTGCTGGCGTCTGTCCCATTTCCCCAAGGATTGGAAGGAAGCTGTTGTGGTCGCCATTAGGAAACCAGGTAAGGGAGATTACACTAACCCTAAATCGTACAGGCCCATCGGCTTGCTTCCAGTCTTGGGTAAAACAATGGAAAAAATGGCTGTAAAGAGACTGGTGTGGCACCTGCTGCCGCGGCTGAGCTGTCGCCAGTATGGGTTCCTCCCACAACGGAGCACAGAGGACTCCCTCTATGATCTGGTGACTCACGTGAGAAGTGAACTTCGTCGGAAAAAGCTGATCATGCTAGTGTCCCTGGACATAGAGGGAGCCTTTGATGGAGCTTGGTGGCCGGCAATTAAGGCAAGGCTCCTGGAGGAGCAGTGTCCTCTAAAACTCAGGAAGCTGATGTATAGTTACCTGGGGGACAGAAGGGTAAGGGTGCGATATGCTGGAGCCGAACATTCCCGCGCAACCAACAAAGGATGTGTGCAGGGTTCGATTGGGGGCCCTATTCTCTGGAATCTTCTCCTGGACCCGCTGCTGAAAAGTCTCACGGAGGGAGGGGAATACTGTCAAGCATTTGCAGATGACGTAGTCCTCGTCTTCTCCGGGGACACAGCAGCGGAGGTTCAGAGACGTGGCAATGGCGCCCTTGAGCGTGCTCGGCAATGGGGTGTCGCAAATAAGCTTAGGTTTGCGCCGCATAAGACTCATGCTATGCTGGTGACAAATAAGTTGAGATATGACATTCCAAGGCTAAGCATGGGCGGGGTCGATATTGCCATGACTAATGAGATCAAAATTCTTGGCCTGACGATAGACAATCGTCTCACATTTAACGCCCATACAGCAAATGTTTGTATGAAGGCAATGAATGTGTATAGGCGTCTGTCGTCAGCCGCCAGGGCCAGCTGGGGCCTCCAACCGGAAGTTGCAAAAATCATCTACAATGCGGCTGTCGAACCAGTTATAACGTACGCTGCCAGCGTATGGGCACCTACAACCCAAAAAATTAAAACGCAAAAACACCTCAACATGGTGCAGAGACTTTTTGCGCAAAAACTTACAAAGTCGTATAAAACTGTCTCCCTAAATGCGGCACTGGTACTGGCTGGAATACTCCCACTGGACATTAGAATACGGGAGAATGCTGCCTTGTATGAGGCCAAGAGGGGGGTTTTTCAGCTGCTACCAGATGACCGAATCATGGAGAGCCCAATATTATATGTAGACAAACCACATCCAGCGGAGCAAATTCATCGCGAGATAGCATTGCTTACAAATAGTGAGGACATAGAAAACAAGGTAGGCGGTGCAGTCAAAATATATACGGATGGAAGTAAAATTGAGGGACAGGTGGGGGCCTCTTTATCCATATGGGTAGATGAGGCTGAAACCGTAGCCCGCAAGTTCAAGCTTTCTTCGTACTGCACTGTCTATCAAGCCGAACTGTTGGCGATATGTCAAGCAACCAAGATGGCGGCACTAGGAGCACAAGAAAAGTATGCAATTTTAAGCGACTGCAGATCTGCGCTAGAGACAGTGTCCAATAATGACTCACTTCACCCTCTAGCTTTCGAGGCAAGAAGGCACATAATGGATACTGAAAGACGGGGCGGTGAGGTCCACCTCTATTGGATCAAAGCACATGTGGGGTTGGAGGGCAATGAGAGGGCGGACCAGTTGGCTAGGGAGGCAGCTTTGGGGGGCCGGGTCCGGCACCACTATGATAGGTATCCAGTATCATACGTCAAGAGAATGATTCGTATGCAGTCTCTTGAGGAGTGGAATCGGAGGTATCTGAGCTCGTCGGTGGCCGGGGTCACCAAAGTATTCTTCCCAGATGCTATAAAAGCCTACAACATTGTAAGAAAGATCAACACAGACTACATACTTACACAGGTGCTGACCGGGCACGGTGGGTTCTCCGAATACTTACACAGATTTAAGTGCAAGGCGAGCCCATCGTGCGTCTGCCAGCCGGATTCCTCGGAGAGTCTGCTCCACATAATTGTTGATTGTCCAGTGTACGGCGTGTTGAGGTACAATTTGGAGCAAAGAATAAGAACTAAATTATCTAGGGAATCTATTAGTAAAATAGTCTCTGATACAGATATCAGAGATGATTTTCTGGACTATTGTAAACAGATAGCTAGTAGAGTAATAGCTAGGAACAAAGTGTAAATACTGATAATCAAGATGTGCATGGAGAAATGTAATAAATGATAAATCTGACATGTAATGAATGAAGTCCCTATTGTAATAAGAATTTTCCACTTATGAACTTCTGGAATAACTTAACTGTATAATTTCCATCTTTTCACTATAAAAATTTCTATCTCTGCCTACTGTATAAATGTTTTCCTCTATATATATATCTGTATTTAGTTTCTGTATATGTATGTAAAATTGTAATAGTTTTAAGATTTTAACTATTGTTTCATTAAATAGTAGGAATTCTTATTTGTATAATTGTATTATAATGTTTAGTTTGTAAGGACAAATATCGTATTGCATAATGAAATACTAACAAAAATGTAAATGCAATATAGAAATAAATATTAAATGGATGTATAGAATAAAAGTAAAGATGGACATGTAACCTAAACTATAAGTAATAATAAAAATGACACAATAAATCTAAGATTAATCTATGTAATACTAGTTAATACTAAATAGGAATGAATATTAGGTAAATGTATATAATAATATTATGTACGAATTGGAAAACGAATGAACAATAATGTGGTAGTTAATAGACGTGTATGAATGTACAGAAAGTAAGATGATAAAATAAAAAAGGGGATAGCATGCGAATTACAACCCCTCTGGATAAATTCGAAAATAAAAAATTAAAAAGTAAGCCTAGATTTTGTCTGGGAAACTACACGAGGGCCGGGTAAAAAAATGCACCCGTCCAAACAATAAAAAAAAAAAAAAAAAAAACCTAACCTAACCTAACCTAACCTAACCTAACCTAACCTAACCTAACCTAACCTAACCTAACCTAACCTAACCTAACCTAACCTAACCTAACCTAACCTAACCTAACCTAACCTAACCTAACCTAACCTAACCTAACCTAACCTAACCTAACCTAACCTAACCTAACCTAACCTAACCTAACCTAACCTAACCTAACCTAACCTAACCTAACCTAACCTAACCTAACCTAACCTAACCTAACCTAACCTAACCTAACCTAACCTAACCTAACCTAACCTAACCTAACCTAACCTAACCTAACCTAACCTAACCTAACCTAACCTAACCTAACCTAACCTAACCTAACCTAACCTAACCTAACCTAACCTAACCTAACCTAACCTAACCTAACCTAACCTAACCTAACCTAACCTAACCTAACCTAACCTAACCTAACCTAACCTAACCTAACCTAACCTAACCTAACCTAACCTAACCTAACCTAACCTAACCTAACCTAACCTAACCTAACCTAACCTAACCTAACCTAACCTAACCTAACCTAACCTAACCTAACCTAACCTAACCTAACCTAACCTAACCTAACCTAACCTAACCTAACCTAACCTAACCTAACCTAACCTAACCAGTCTCGCTTGGTCAGCGCTACCGTAAGCAGCGAATTCATAGTGCTCCGTACTAAAAAATTCAGAAAAGTGGGTTTTTCTTACCCGATTGTGGTGTTTTTGGTGTCAGAAGACGCGTCTTTTTGAGGCGCATCTGGTGAAGTATAGTGCACCATCCGCAAAGCCTGAAACAAAAAGTTTTAGTGAAAAAACCTGTTTTTTAAGGTTATGTGTGGATTTTAAAAAGTTAAATCGTGAATAACTCCGGCGTTACAAATAGTGGAACAGTGCGAAAGGTGTCCCCTGGAAGCCTTCAGGGGGCCGCATCTGAGGGCTACGGCGCAAATTGCCGCACGTACACAACGGCCGAGTTAAACGCAAAAAAACAAGTTACCACGTGGCACGAGGTACCAGTTCCAGGCATCCCAGGATCACCAAATTTTTATCAGCTGTGGACCTGTGTATGTACTTTATAAAACAGTTTAGAAAATATTTTTATGTTAAATACTTTTTTAATGAAAAATATTAAAGTCACGAAACTTTGAACGTGAATAACTCGCAAACGGTCGCGACGACCATTGCATTTTTTGCTATCGTTGGTTGCGCGCTGCTGCTACGAAGACATCTACAAACAATCAGAATTTTTCAAGCGATACTTTTTTATATATAATACAAAAACCGAAAATTTCAAAAATCATATAATAAATATATCAAATAATTAGAAATTTATTTTAGCGTTCAAACACCCTTAAAGAACTTGATTTTACAAAAATTTTGACACCTCGTTTGTAATTTTCGGTTGGATAGTTTTTAAGTTACTTAATTTTTTATGTTTTTTGCAAATTAATGGAAATATATTAGTTAAATAATTAATTTAAGACTGTGGGCTGTTTCCACATCATATTTGGCATACATTGACCCGAAACTCGGGGGCCCTAGGCCTAAAAACGCCCGATTTGCCTTTTTTCTGGCGAAACGACGGCCATATTGGTTTTCTTCTGGCCTGTATAACTTCGAAACGGGAAGTCGTAGAGAATCGCGGTTTTTTGTGTTTAGTGGGGGTTTTCCTCACGGTCATTTTGAAAGTGAGAAATTTAGAATTGGACGTAAAAAATTTTTTCGCGCAAATTTTTAAATAACCTGTTAGAGGACTGTATTTCATCAACATTGGTCCAAACCCGACCTCTCTGCGACCACTGGGTCCCGAGAAATCGTTATTTTAAAATTGTGTTTGACAGGTGCGCGACCATTTTGGGAATTTTCGGGAAGCCATATCTCCGAGGATATCTATCGTAGAACGACCGGATTTCTTTTGGTATTAAGGGGGGAGATAGGGGAATCTGTTTATTATCATTTTTTCTAAATTGGGGTCAGTAGTTTTTTGGCGCACGAATTTCATAAGAATCATAAAGAACACAGAATTTCCACCAAAATAAACCCAAACTCGCCTAATCTGCGGTAGATAGATCCGGAGATATTCCAATTTGAAAATCCAGTTTGACAGCAGGGAGGCCATCTTGAAAGTTTTCAACTGGCCGTAACTTCGTCATTATTGGAGCTAGAGGGACGGGACTTTCGGGGGGGTCTTTTGCGGGGTTAGAGGGATCGACTGTCAGCGCTTTGTGGTGTTTGGAGATCTCAATTTTTTCGAGCGAACTGACGTCACTATCGTGTCGGTGGTGATGAGCCCTTAACGGAGAACCCAAACTTGAGTGTTCTACGACTGGTAGTTCGTGAGATAATTGAGTTTACCGCCACTTCTGGCGCTCAGGCGGGTTTCTGGCCGAATTTCTGGCGTCGATATCTCCGAAAGTACTGGTCGTGGAGAACTGCGGTTTTCACGGTAACCATCGACATCGAGAGGGCTATAAAGCAAGCGTAAGAACGCTCCATTTTATCTTCTTCAATCTTCTTTCTTCCTTCTTTTTTCTTCTTTTTTCTTCTTTTTTGCAAAGCGCGTCAGTCTGTCCCTCTTCTACTGCTGGGATACCTCCGGGGTACTTTTTCCTATAAGTGATAAGACTATAAGCGATTCCAGGCTTATAATAAAAAGACTTAGGCTTATTGGCCTAAATTTAATATAATAAACCCTGTTGGGCTTTATTATTTTAGTTGTAAGTTGACAGTGTGATATTGCACTATTTCCAGCAATTGGCTTATAGCAATAAATAGACTGACATAAGTGGTTTATTGACCACATAGAAGTTGAGCTGCATAGCTATAACATTGCTTCTTTTTCTTTTTGTTTGACTCTTGCAATTGCATATACGTTTAACTTTAATAATCAAATCTGCAACCGCCTTTATAACTTTTACAAACCTAGGTTGTAGTGTTGACACCGCGACTCCACTGACTCCTTCATAATGATTCGCACACCTGATCCAAAGAGGAAGAGTATGGAAAGTAGTGATAGCGATCAACAATTGATCGACAAAAGCCAACCACAACCAATACCTAGTGGCTCCAAATGCGACTTAAACCGGACAAGAACTCTTGTCACAGGAGAAAATAAGACCACAACAGAGAGGGCTAAGGAGAAACAAGTACAGCGTGCTCCACTGGCGGCCCAAAATAAACCAAAACCGCCTACAAAAGAGGTGCAGAATAGCCCCAAAAAAGCAGTAACAACTCGGCCCTCATCTTCATCTTCTCCTGCCAAAATTGACGCGAAGGGAGTTAACCCTTTCTCTAAAGTGAGTAGTAACTTCTACAAAACAAACGCACATCGAGATCTGGATACTGAGTGCAAGAACAAACTTACCGAAGGACTTGCACATATAAATGCTACTCGCAACACGAAAAGCGAAATTAAAACAGGAGTGATAGGATCAATGGAGTGCATGTATGAATTATTGAAAGTATCGCAGAGACTAAGAGAAGAAGAGAATTTGATGAGAGTATGTAAGGCGTGTGAGACATGCGGAGATGAAAGGAAGGAGATGAATAAGAGAGACACAGAGACGGAATGTATGAAGGATTGTACTGTTGGTATAAAAGAAGAGGTAGGGGAACTTAAGCAACTCCTAAAAACCCATATTAAAGAATTGGAGGAGTATAGAGAGACTATGAGGGAAAAGGTAACGACGACGGATGTCAACACAAAATTGCTCACTGAGATCCAAGAGCTAAAACAAACCACCGAGGAGATGGGCAGGCAGATGGCTAGCATCGAAGGAAAACCCTCGTATGCAAAAGTGCTGTCGCAGCCCAAATTCTCTGGGACGGCAAAGCATACTGTCATTGTGTCGTCCGAGGCCTCCTCAAGTCTCGAAGTAATTGACAGAGTTAGAGGAGCATTAAATGCAAAGGAGAGTGGTATTAGGATAGAAAGGCTTCGCAGGATAAGAGACCAGAAGGTGGCATTAAGCTGCGCAAGTAGGGAGGAACTGGAAAAGACAACGGCACAATTAAAGAAAGACAAACAACTAAACGTGGAGGAGGCCAAAAATAAGGATCCATTGGTTGTCCTGAGGAATGTCCTGGCGTACAACACGGACGAGGACATTATTTTGGCGCTTAAAAAACAAAATAAACACTTGACAAAAGGGTTGACAGACGAGGAGGCAATTGCAACAGTGAGATACCGGAGAAAGGCGCGGAATGACAAGGAATGCCATGTAGTCCTCCGAGTTACATCGAAATTGTGGCAAAGGCTTACCTCAGTTGGAAAGATGTACGTCGACCTCCAACAAATTAGGGTGGAGGACCAGTCCCCGCTAGTGCAGTGCACTAGGTGCTTGGCATTCGGACATGGCAGAAAGTTATGTATGGAAACGCTGGACCTCTGCAACCACTGTGGAGGACCACATATGAAGTCAGATTGTCCAAACAGAGAAGAGCCACCGACGTGCAAAAACTGTTTGAAGGCCGGATGCCCAGATGTGGCGCATGGAGTATACAGTCAGGAATGCCCCATAAGAATAAAATGGGACAAATTAGCGAGAGCTGCCATTAGTTATTGTTAAGGGCACCCCGGGCGATACACGGACAAATCACACCATGTCACATTTATTTGCGCAGGCGAATCTCCAAAGAAAGGAATTGGCCACTTTGGAAATTATGATGGAGGCAAAGAAACGCAACATCTCAGTAGCCTTGGTCCAGGAGCCGTACGAAAGGCAATGAAGACGTATGCAGGGGCGAGGATCTACCAAAACGCGAAGAAAGAAGGCACAGTTAAAGCAGCTATAGTAGCCTTTGACAACAACATTACTGTGAGACAGTGCCCCCAATTCACCACCAATAACATCGCGGTGGTGAAGCTACAAACTAGCGCATGGGAGATCCTCGTCATCTCATACTATTTCGAGCCGGATCAACCACTGGAGCCCTATTTGCGGCACCTGACTAGGGTAATTAGAGAGGCTGGGACAACAAAAATCATTGCCGGAGGAGACGCCAATGCGAAGAGTGCGTGGTGGGGAAGCCCTGTCACGGATAATAGAGGAACTGAAGTGATGAGTGCGTTCACTGAATTGGGCCTTCAGGTACTTAACAACGGCAACCTCCCCACTTTCGATACTATAAGGGGAGAACGCAGACTAGTCAGCTACGTAGACATCACGTCATGTAGCGTGGACTTTCTCGATCAGGTGGATGAATGGAAGGTCGTGGAAGACCTTACCAGCTCGGACCACAATGGTATGGTATTTAGAATCAAAATGCAGAAGGCTAGAGGTATAGTAATAAATAGGACTACGCGGAAATTTAACACTAAAAAAGCTAATTGGAATCAGTTTAACGTAAAATGGGATCAAATAAAATCAGAAAAGGGCATAAATGTAGAGACAATAGGGAAAATTGACAATAAAGAGGACTTAGACCGAACAATTGAAACAATTACACAAATAGCGACAAGATCATGCATAGAATCAATACCTAGTAAGAAAAATGAGCAAAAACTTACCGTACCATGGTGGTCCAAAGAGCTGCAGAGCCTCAAAAAGGGAGTAGCTACTAGGAAACGCAGGATTAGATGCGCCGCACCAAATAGGAGAGCAAGGGTAGTTGATGAGTACCTGAGGGCCAAAGAACATTATGAAGCGGAGGCTAAGAAAGCCCAAATAGAAAGCTGGAAACTATTTTGCCAAAAACAAGACAGAGAAAGCGTTTGGGAAGGTATATATAGGGTTTTGAAGAACACAGCAAGGAGACAGGAGGACATGCCATTGGTGAAAGATGGCAGGACGTTAAATGAGGCAGAATCCGCTAAAGAATTGGCAGAGACCTTCTTCCCGGAGGACACGGAGGAGGGTGAGAGCTCCATTCATCGCCAGATAAGAGAGCAAGCACAAAACTACCTGGGTCATGTTGACGATAATGAACCAGAGTTTACCTTAAGCGAACTAAAGTCGGCGATGGGGAGTTTTAGTCCCAAGAAAGCTCCTGGGGAGGAGGGATTCACAGCGGACATCTGTTCACATATGGTACTATGTGATCCGAAGCTGTTCCTTACCCTCTACAATAAGTGTTGGGAATTGGCACACTTCCCTACTCAATGGAAAGCGGCTATCGTCATAGTGCTCAGAAAACATAATAAAGACGACCTTACCAACCCGAAATCGTACAGACCGATTGGACTACTACCGGTCCTAGGGAAGGTATTGGAAAAAATGATGGTCAGGCGGCTTATGTGGCACTTGGCGCCTAGGATAAGCCCACGCCAGTATGGCTTTATGCCGCAGCGGGGCACCGAAGACGCCCTCTACGATCTGGTGGCACATGTGAAAGAGCAACTTCGTAAGAAGAAACTCATCACAATGGTGTCACTGGACATAGAGGGGGCCTTCGACAGTGCATGGTGGCCGGCAATTAGAGCCAGACTGGCGGAGGAACAATGTCCGAAGGCGTTGAGGAGAATCATAGGCAGTTACCTGGAGAATCGTACCATCAAGCTGAGATACGCTGGCCATGAGTACATGAAGGAAACCAATAAGGGATGCGTTCAAGGATCTATAGGCGGGCCGATACTATGGAACCTTTTGTTGGACCCGTTGCTGAAAGGTCTCACGGGGAGGGGGGACTATTGTCAGGCCTTCGCCGATGACATAGTCCTCATCTTCTCGGGGGACACAGCAGCGGAGATTCAGAGACGCGGTAATGCCACCCTCGAGTATGTTCGGGCGTGGGGCATAAGTAACAAGTTAAAATTTGCACCACACAAGACTTGTGCTATGGTCATAACCAAAAAACTGAAATATGACACGCCGCGCCTGACCATGGGCGGGGTTGGTATTGCCATGTCAAAGGAAATAAAGGTCCTAGGGCTAACTATAGATAACAACTTGACATTTGGAGCCCACACGACTAATGTTTGTGCCAAAGCTATAAATGTCTACAAAAAGCTGTCGGCGGCGGCTAGGGCGAGCTGGGGTCTCCACTCGGACGTCATAAAAACTATTTACGAAGCAACAGTGGTTCCTATAATCTCCTATGCCGCTGCTGCATGGGCCTCAGAGACCAAAAAAGTAGGCATTCAAAAGAAATTAAATGCTACACAGCGCCCGTTTGCCCAAAAAGTGTGCAGATCGTATCGAACAGTGTCGTTGAATGCTGCCCTGCTGCTGGCGGGGATGCTCCCTCTTGATATCCGCATAAGGGAATCTGCTTCCCTGTACGAGGCTAGGAGGGGCATAAAACAGACGATACTGCGAGATAGGGAGGTCGAAAGAGCGGTTCCATTTGCCGAAAAACATCATCCGGCGGGACATATCAGCTGGCAGTTTGGTAATCTCATCAGTCGGAATGACGTAACAGAGCAGGTGAACAGTGCAGTGCAGATATTCACAGACGGAAGCAAAATTGCAGGCAAAGTAGGTGCAGCGTTTTCAGTATGGGAAAATGGTGCGGAGATAAAGGCGGGCAAGTTTGGTTTATCAACGTACTGCACTGTTTACCAAGCCGAACTGCTGGCGATATGCTGCGCAGCCGGATATGCGGTGCAAAGCAAAAGTCGGCATATGGCCATAATTAGTGACTCTCGATCAGCCCTCGACACGATTATTAACATCCATTCCCTCCATCCACTTGCTGTGAAAGCAAGGGAAGATCTGGGAAATTGCTTATCCCAAGGAAAAACAATAGATTTATATTGGATTAAGGCACATGCGGGGATGGAAGGTAACGAACGAGCGGACGCATTGGCAAAGAAGGCGGCGCTTCTTAGCAAAATAAAGCCCCACTACGATAAATGTCCGATTTCATTCATTAAGCGACAAATCCGAATGGAATCGCTTGATGAATGGAACCGAAGATATCAGAATGGAGAAGTAGCTGGGGTCACGAAAATTTTCTTTCCGGACGCTAAAGAAGCCTACAAAGTGGTAATGAAAATGGAGAAAGGCTATATAATATCGCAAGTTATGACTGGTCACGGTGGGTTCTCAGAATACCTGGCAAGATTCAGGTGTAAGGAGAACCCATCGTGCATTTGTGATCCTGAGCAAAGTGAATCCATAACTCACCTACTGTTCGAGTGTCCCCAATTCACACAGTGGAGGTACAACCTGGAGGTCGAACTACAGGTTAAATTAAACACAGAAAATGCGAGTAAGGTAATGATAGACAATAATAGTAGAGAGTTATTTATTAAATTCAGCAGAAGAGTTGTAGAGGTGGTAATTAAAAGAAACAAGAGTTAGTAAAGAAGTTAACCATATATTGTGATATATGTAATTAGCTATTGACATAAAATATAGGAATAAATTAACGTTATAAAGACAATTGCTGGAAGAGTAAGGAATGTAATAATAGTAAATGCAAGTAAAGTAATAATACTCAATTGTAAAGCGTAGAAATGTATAATAAAAAGGGAATAAGACCTCAATAATATTTGTAAACAGATTAGTAACATAAGAAATAAAACTGTATCAATAAATAGGCATAAATGTGAGGGATGTAAGGGAAAACAAATGAATCTAGAAGCTATACTAAATAATATGTAAGAAGCCAATATCGGCAAGAATAGCACACAACAGTGCAATCAATAAACAAAATGGAATAGTAATAAGTAATAATGCACCTCCTAGTTTAAGAAATAACAATATCATGTAAATAGAAATAGGAACTAGAATATAAGAATGGAAAATAAGCCACGAGAGCAATAAGTGTACGAAATAAGACATAAAAATAATATGTGAGGCCCAATAAGGGCCCAAGGCAACAATTGCCTTAGGAATAGAAATAGTCTAGCGATAGGTACAAAATAATATGTAAGAAGCCAATATCGGCAAGAATAGCACACAACAGTGTAATCAATGAAAAAATGTAACAGTAATAAGTAATAATACACCTCCTAGTTTAAGAAACAACAATATTATGTAATAGAAATAGGAACTAGAATATAAGAAATAATATGTGAGGCCCAATAAGGGCCAAGGGCAACAATTGCCTTAGGAATAGAAATAGTCTAGCGATAGGTACAAAAAGACTCTGATTCAGTCAGGGGAGTCCGCAGGCCGGGTCATAGTACCCGGAAAAAAAAAAAAAAAAAAAAAAAAAAAAAAAAAAAAAAAAAAAAAAAAAACCTAACCTAACCTAACCTAACCTAACCTAACCTAACCTAACCTAACCTAACCTAACCTAACCTAACCTAACCTAACCTAACCTAACCTAACCTAACCTAACCTACCTACCTACCTACCTACCTACCTACCTACCTACCTACCTACCTACCTACCTACCTACCTACCTACCTACCTACCTACCTACCTACCTACCTACCTACCTACCTACCTACCTACCTACCTACCTACCTACCTACCTACCTACCTACCTACCTACCTACCTACCTACCTACCTACCTACCTACCTACCTACCTACCTACCTACCTACCTACCTACCTACCTACCTACCTACCTACCTACCTACCTACCTACCTACCTACCTACCTACCTACCTACCTACCTACCTACCTACCTACCTACCTACCTACCTACCTACCTACCTACCTACCTACCTACCTACCTACCTACCTACCTACCTACCTACCTACCTACCTACCTACCTACCTACCTACCTACCTACCTACCTACCTACCTACCTACCTACCTACCTACCTACCTACCTACCTACCTACCTACCTACCTACCTACCTACCTACCTACCTACCTACCTACCTACCTACCTACCTACCTACCTACCTACCTACCTACCTACCTACCTACCTACCTACCTACCTACCTACCTACCTACCTACCTACCTACCTACCTACCTACCTACCTACCTACCTACCTACCTACCTACCTACCTACCTACCTACCTACCTACCTACCTACCTACCTACCTACCTACCTACCTACCTACCTACCTACCTACCTACCTACCTACCTACCTACCTACCTACCTACCTACCTACCTACCTACCTACCTACCTACCTACCTACCTACCTACCTACCTACCTACCTACCTACCTACCTACCTACCTACCTACCTACCTACCTACCTACCTACCTACCTACCTACCTACCTACCTACCTACCTACCTACCTACCTACCTACCTACCTACCTACCTACCTACCTACCTACCTACCTACCTACCTACCTACCTACCTACCTACCTACCTACCTACCTACCTACCTACCTACCTACCTACCTACCTACCTACCTACCTACCTACCTACCTACCTACCTACCTACCTACCTACCTACCTACCTACCTACCTACCTACCTACCTACCTACCTACCTACCTACCTACCTACCTACCTACCTACCTACCTACCTACCTACCTACCTACCTACCTACCTACCTACCTACCTACCTACCTACCTACCTACCTACCTACCTACCTACCTACCTACCTACCTACCTACCTACCTACCTACCACAGGGTTGCATTCTTGATGATATACATTGTTTTCGAAAATCTTGATAGTGACTTCTAATTTTATTGATAGCGCCATCTAGTTGCTGTTGCTTCAGTGATTCAGTAAATAGTGAAATATTTCATCTTATTGTCAAGTCGGCGAGTGTTTTGAACAAACAGAGTAAAGAAGATCTGCCGATTGCCCATATACATTCTTCGCCTGGAAAAAAAAACGTAACCGACTAGTTTTGCAGTAACGAATTTTATAATTACTTTATTTATTATTGATAAACCAAAATTAATATAAATTATTAAAATTAATACAATTATTGATAAATAAAATGACACTTCAGAATCTTGTATTTTTTTAATTACCTACGGGGTACCACAAGGGAGCATTCTTGGACCTACTCTGTTTTTGTGCTACATTAATGATCTATGCCGTCTCGATGTCCAAGATTGCAAAATTGTTTCATATGCAGATGACACTACACTTTCATTTTTTGGTGACTCTTGGGACGACGTCTTTGAGGCTGCTCAAAAGGGTTTTAATACGGTTTGCCACTGGCTCGCTGATAATTCTTTGACTCTCAATGCTGACAAAACTAAATACATAAAATTTACTATATACAACAAAATATCAACAGAACCTCGTAAATTGTATGCTCATTATTGTTCCTTGCCTCGTACGTCACACTGTTGTAATTGTCCAAATTTAAAATCTACTAAAAGTATACGTTACTTAGGTGTCATAATGGACCATAGACTATCTTTTCAAGAACACATCCACAACATAGCAGTAAAAGTGCGTAGACTAACAAACATATTTAGACAGCTAAGGTACATCACTGATAAAAAGACTTTGACCATGGTCTACTGTGCCCTAGTACAAACAATACTGACTTATTGTATTTCTTCTTGGGGTGGCTCGGATAAAACTAAGTTACTAGAACTGGAAAGAGCGCAGAGGCTAGTATTAAAGGTTGCCTTTTTTAAACCTAAGATTCACCCAACTTATCAATTATACCAAGATACTAAGGTACTAACTGTGAGACAGCTATATATTCTCGCTAGCACTCTCCGGCAACATGGAGAAGTATCGTCATTTGACTGTGATATCGTAAACACAAGAAGATATTACACTGTATGCAAAACTTATAAGGCTAGAACTAAATTTGCACAAAAATTTTATATCTTCTTAGGTCCTAAATTATATAACAGAATTAATAAAGAAATAGGCATATTTAATATACAAAAAAATAAATGTAAACAAATGATAAAACAATGGTTATTAAAATTAAATTATCAAGAAACAGAACAACTTTTTGAGATAAATATATAAACTAAATACACACACAAACTCCCATACACATACACACACACACACACAACACACACACACACACACACACACAAACAAAACACACACACATATATACACACCAACACACGCGCGCGTGTGTGCACACAATAGAAAAGTGTACTGCCAATTTATTCTGTGGGGTCCTGGTGTCCTGGAATACAGGCCTCGGCTTAGTTCAGGCACCAGTCTCACACAAATTAAACAACAAATGATTTTTCATGTTCCAAATTTGTATCTTTGTATCTTAACCTGTGTTGTGTTTTGTTTGTGGAAGAAAATAAATGATATATTATTATTATTATTATATTATTGTAAACAATTTAAAAAGTATCATTGCGACCAATAAATATCCATTATGGATGGTCAATGTTGCAATACATACAGTTTTAATAATAAATCTACGGTTTTTTTTTATAAGTCGTCATTGTTTATATATTGTGCCCTTTATTTGTTTGTGCAGTTATTTTATGTAGTAAACAAGTACTGTTAAGTGTTACTATAGCGATAACAAGCGTGCTCGTGTTTTTGAGCGTTATCGCAACTTTTGCACCACATCAGCGGTTGGCACACGCATCAGTTCAATAATATTTTCTAACGTAAATATGTATTCAACTTCATAAAAAGTACATAATAATATCTAAGATAAGATGAACGAGATCATACAACAATCTTAGTTACTTACGGGTTTACAGTAGGTGACAGTGACGGGTGATCAGTACAGTAATTACATATCCGCGCTGTGTATAAATTTACGATTTCTGTTTTAGTTTTGTTTTTATTGTGGAATTATTAACTGTCAATTTTATTAACAACTTGGCTTGAACTACGGACTCTGATTTCTTCTTTGAATATTGATATCTGGCTGTGATTAACGGATCTACTTGACCACTGACAACGACAACTTGGCAATACGTACGGACCTACGAGCTAATATGGAATTGGAAGACACCTATTTTGTGTCAATTGCGGCTCTGCTTCTGGTTGCATGATATTAGAAGACGAGTGGATTCTTCACTGCATACAGCAATGGATCACTCCGCGGTTGCTAAGTTTTTCACGCCACGGTGAAGGCAGATGACTACTACAAATGAAAATGAATCCCGCAAAGTTACCTTATGTCGTTGGGTAGTAGAACTGGTTAATGGGCGCTTTAAGCGGGATTTTAAGTTGCTGCGACAAGAGTATTTTAATAAAGCTTCAAAGCATTTAATGGGAGATTTTCAGGTAGCAGTAGCTTTAATTAACAGATTTCACCCTGTTTTAGTTGATAGAGAGGATGCAATGGAAATAGTATCCATTATACAGCTAAATAATATATAAGACTCAAAGAATTCCACACATCATCATCAGACGGAGGACTGGAGTGACAGATGCCGTCGCCCATGCAAAAGCGTTGAAGTGGCGGTGGGCCGGTCACGTAGCCAGAATGACTGATAAACGGTGGACTAAACGACTAACTATACGGCCGCGACCAAACGGCAACAGAAAGAAAGGGAGACCTATAATGCGATGGGAGGACGAAATAGTAAAAACCGCTGGAAAATACTGGACAGAGAAAGCTCAAAATAGAGACAGATGGATCTTTTTGGAGGAGGCCTTCACTCTCACCTGAGAGGGGTTCTTACAAAAATAATTACTATTATAATTTTAAATTTTACCAATGTTTACTATTGAATTCAAATGTATTAATATAATCAAATTAACTATTAATTAGAATGATCAAGATTTTTTTTTTAAATCATATAATTTATAAAAATGTGCATGTAATCTGTTTGTGAGAAATAAAAGGCTTTTTTTGTTTTATTTTTTATTTTTATTTTATAATGGAAAAATATCTGCGACCAAATAACGCTTTCTGAAAACGCTTTTCAAGAAGTTGTAAGTTATTTCGGTCAACCGAAAATAGACTTATTTGCATCTAGAGACAATACCAAGTGCGCCAAGTTTGAATCGTAGAAACAAGATCCCGATGCGGTAGCTGTAGACGCATTCACTTTGAATTGGAACAGTGAATACTTTTACGCTTTTCCACCATTTTCATTAATACTCAAATGCCTTAGGAAAATTATCGATGATAAGGCATATGGTATCACTGTTTATTCCTACTGGCCATCTCAACCATGGTTCCCACTGTTACACAGCCTATTAGTCTCAGACGTTTTATACTTAAACCCTAGTAAATAAAAATAAAAAAAACATAGCATCACGCCTGTATTCCCCGAAGGGGTAGGCAGAGGTGTATTACACACCCACGACTCGCCAGCTATGTTACGTCCCACGTAATAGGGGGCAAGCCTATTGACGTCTACCGGGCACATTTCCAAACTCCGAGCTGTTACTGAGAATTTTTCTTTTTAGGAAAAAGCTCAATAATATTGCCCGACCCGGGGATCGAACCCGAGACTTCATGATTAGCAGTCGCATACTCTACCGCTACACCACCGAGGCAGTTAAAGTTAGTTACCCTAGTAAATACTTATTACAATCTCATTTCAGAGCACACCATCCCCTGTACAAGAAGCTTACGTTGGGTGTCGCGAGGCTTTGCGGCAGTCATTCATGCGACGCGGCGCCTCCGCGGACTCGACCACGCTAATGTTAGCGTCGCTCTCAGACAATTCTATTAGGCAATATAACACCACACTCAAACTTTGGTGGCACTTCTCTTCCTCTAACCACATAGACGTGTTCGAACCATCAAAAACTAATGTTCTAAATTTCTTAACCGAACAATTCAACAACGGCTGCGCTTATGGCAGAAGCCTAAACTTTCACCGTTCAGCTATATCAGCTATTGTAGGCAATAATATAGGATCCGATGAGTGTGTTAAGTGCCTACTCAGGGGTGCGTATAGATCTAAGCCACCCAAGCACAAGTACTCTTGCACTTGGGATTCTCAGTTGGTTTTAAACTATGTCATGACATGACGACCTTTCTCTCTAAACAATTACTAAAAAAATCTTATTGGCACTATGTACCGCCCATAGAGTGCAAACGCTTTCTCTAATCAAACTGGAAAATGTACAAGTCTTACAGAATGGTATCAAGATTAACATATCTGATATCGATGGGTCCTATGTATATGGGCCAAACTAACAATTTGGCCATTTTGACTTTTTTATGGTAAACGCATCTTATCTACATAATTAATCATGTGAGCTATTAAAAAAACAAGATTTCTACATAGAAACACGATTTTTTAGTACAGTATAACGGCATATGTAACATGAATTTAAACGTACAAGGTCCAAAGAGTAGTTAGAGATTTATACGTGGGGAATTCCCGCGCGATTATTTATAGTTTGGACCAATCAGCTGGTTTGACACTTATACGTTGAATGGAGCAACGGCCGCAGTGTGATGCATACATAATTTTATTGTTGTGTTTTTCCGTTACAATATAGTTTAATAAGTAAAAGATCGCCCATCTGAACTCTCACATTCATTTAATTGAACCTTTATAGACATATATCCAGATATAGGTTCGATAAACAGTCTGGCTGATAGAACGCAGCCCTGTTTAACGCCGATATTTACATCAAACCAGGGCTACATTCCATCACACACAAGCTCTGCAGTCCATGTAGTTGGACTGCACCGCTTGTAGCAGTCTACCGTTAATACCATACTCCGGCAAAATGTCCCGAAGTTCCTTTCATACAACCGTGTCAAATGCTTTCTCCAAATCCACAAAACTGCAGAAAACCATCTGGCCTACAGCCAGATGCTTCTTCACAATGTTGCGCAGAGAAAACACTTGATCCATGCATCCTCTTCCACACCTGAAACCTCCTTGTGCCTCACACGAAAATTCATCAGACAAGTTGGCATTGGGAAATGAAAATAATATTGCAGAGAAACGATTTAGGTTATGAAAACGACGATTATATAGAAAATAGCGATGGTGACCTTTGAAAGTGTTTAATTTTATTGTTTTTACAGACTACTAAATCTTTAAACTTTGATTAATTATTGTTTTATAAATAAATTAACTGAAATATCACGTTACATAATTAACTCTATTAAACTTACTTTATTTACAATATTACGGTTTATTCTTACACTGCACTGATTTTTCAGCGGCTCATTTACCATTTGGGGCCAGTGAGATGTTCGAAAATTGCAGTTTAAGTCTGCTCAAAGATATATCCTTTGAAAACGATCCACCTCAACAAGAAAAACTAAATTATACATTAGAAAATTCTACGTTGCTCGAATCTGATAACATGTTTATTTCTAATAGTCAACAAACAGTTATAAGTCATGATATTAAGTATTGTGCGTATCACTTGTATGCTGACGATCTGCAAATTTATTCGCAGGCTAGGCCGGAAAATATATCTGTCGCAATCGATGAAGTGAACCGTGATCTAAATAACATATATAACTGGTCATCGCGTTATGGGCTGCGGATCAATCCTGCAAAGTGTCAAGCCATATTCATAGGAAGTCCACGAATGATGAGTCGACTAGATACGACTATTCTGCCTGCAATCGTATTTGATGGAACTACTATACCTGTTAGCTCATCTGTAAGAAATCTCGGTCTGTACATTGATTCTACACTTAGTTGGCAGAAGCAGGTTACCGAAGTCTCGCGAAAAGCAACTGGAGCTCTACGGTCTCTCTATCGCTTGAAGAATTTTTTACCCGTAGACATTAAGAAAACGCTTGTGCAGGCTTTGATTGTTCCAATTATTGACTATGGTGATGTGTCTTATCTCGACCTGAATGCAGATCTCCTCAATAAACTTGACTTCTCAATAATTGCATTCGATTCGTCTTTAATTTGCGAAAATATGACCATATTTCTTATTCGCGTACTCAGATTGGATGGCTACCATTACGACAACGACGGAGCTTACATGCATTGCGTTTCTCTTCTCTCTTCTTCACTCTCCCTCTGCACCTACATATCTTGCTTCTAACCTTCAATATTTTTGTTCTATGCACTCCAAAAACCTACGATCTTCTAATAATCGCCTTTTACACTGCCCGTCTCATAGCTCTGACACTGTTCACTCTTCATTTGCTATTCAATCTGTTCTGCTTTGGAATGCGCTCCCTTTGAAAATAAGGATGATATTGATCTTGACTATTGAGTCGAGAGAAGTTCAAGGCTAAGGTGCGTCAACTCTACAGTAATAAATTATAACAGGCACTATTTAAAATTTCATTATTTTAGGCAGAGGATTGGTTCAGTAATTTAATCATAATGAACTCTAATGTATTTATTATTAAGTATTTATACCTAAGTATATTTATGTAATTATTTGCCTACCTAAATATTACTACTTACTTAAATATTAAGATATTGTTTTTACACCCACCTACCTTAATATTTTCTTCACTGCCCTAAGGTTGGCTGGTAGAAAATGCCTTTGGCATTAAGTCCGCCTTTGCATACAAATTGCATGAAGTGTAAAAATAAATAAATAAAACTAACTCAACCCCATGAAAAGTGTACCCACAGTGCCACTCATGAAAAATAAAACAATTCTGATTTACACTCAAACTGTCTTTAAGTACAAAAACAAATTATTACAATTATGAGCTGATAGCTAGCAGTTCATCAATCATAATAACACATAATAATCTATCAAGCAAAAGAGTTTTTGAATCTTCAATCGAACATCAGAGTGAAGAATTTATTCAAAATAATATAGATCTATTGGATAATATTAATGTGCGATGTCGATAATGCGACCCCAATGCCATCTTCTAATTATAGTTCCTTCGGTGAGGAAGAACCTATTCCTTCAGTGCCATCATTGTTATCAAGTGCAACTGCATCGTCCCCTGTTTCACAGTATTACTCATCAAGTGATGTTTCAACTCCTATGCGGCCCAGGAAAAGAAAATTTACTAAAAAAAGAGATAGTGGAAGATTGCGCGAAAAATTTCGTAATGAATGGATATATTCAAAAAGAAAAAGATTTGAAAATACTGGGAAAGCATATAATAGTAGAAATGGTAAATTAAGAGATGAGAAACAAATAGGTCTTTTGTTGATTCTAATGTTGATTTTGGTAATTTTATTACTTGACTATACTACAGAGATTTTTTTTATTTTTGTTTACGCCAGGTAGGTTTTTATATTTGTTATTTTTTTTGTGATTTTATTAAGAAAATAATAATGTGAAGTACATTATTTTTTATTACATGATTTTGTTAATCAAACTAAGGTCGTCAGTAACAGTTTTCTTCTTCATATTTGTAGTTTTAAGGCCAATTCCCTTTTTCAATAAATGAATAAAACTATTGTGGGTCCTTTTTTTATTTAAATGATCTAACTTAAAATGCAGTTAGTAGAGCGGCGTAGACATAGCGTGTTCAGCGCGCACAGCACGCGACACGCGTCCATCTCCGCCGCCAGCGCCGCTGGCGTTAACATCGAAACGATCCGCAAAACTGCCGGCTGGACGAATTCTTCCAATGCTTTTTGCCGATTCTATAATAGAACCGTAACCGATGAAGGGACTTTTGACCGCTCGGTTTTCTTTCCGAAATGAAAACCTCTAAGACGTATTAAATTTATCTGTCAGATGATGATTGTATGTAATAAGTATTAATAATTACGAAAAAGAGTATACTTTTGTTATCATAAGGATTAGGTTTATGTTTTGTTTAATAAAACCATGACAAATTCCAATATGATAATTGTTTTACTGTCGTTCAATTAAAACAAAAAATACTTTAATCTCTTAACATCTACCTTTGTATTAATCATATCGAAAAATGAAGCGACGAATGTGCATTTTCTTTAGCTGATATTGAAAATCATTCCAAATTTGTATTTATTTTACTTTTTTTATTTATTTATTTTACTTTTTTTATGTACTTATTTTTACTTTTTTTATTTGTATTTACTTTCGAACCTTATGTACCTACAATTGTTGCGGTTAGTTCCTATTGCCTCCATGGCGTATTGGCTAGCGTATGCGACTGCCGATCACGAGATCTCTGGGGGTTGATCCCGGGTCAGGCAAAAAGTGCTATTTGGGTTTTTTGTAAGAAGTTTATCAGTGGTTACCCGGAGTTTGGAAATGTGCCCGGTAGACGATAATAGGCTCGCCTCCTATTAGGTGGGACTTAAAGCTCAAAAAGCTTTATAAATTATGATTTTTTCTTAAAATATTCGTTTACCAAAGCTAATGTTATTATTGGACATGACATATTGGGTGAACATTCAACATTAGAAATATCTTTTGGAGGACCTAGAAAATTATTACAAATCTGTAGCATTCTCGCAGCAAATATACCACCAGTGCCACTTTTTTCTGATTTATCTCCTAACTGCAGACCTATTATAATTAAATCAAGAAAATATTCTGATGAAGACTTAAAATTTATATCTTTTTTGGCTTCCCCTTCTTGTCTTTGTGGCTCCGCTAGCGGGAGCTCACAACGGTGAACTCAGTGTCGGAGCATGACTCCGCACCGGACGACTCGGACTCAGCAGAGCTGCCGGAGTCAGTTAAGAGTCGAGGTCCTCTGTCTCTACGGACAGAGCCTAGGATGTAGGTGCCTCTACAGGCTGGATCAGGGAAGCTAACAGTACCCTAGGTGGGCACTTATCCCCGTAACGGGACTAGGGGAGGAATGTTGTATACCTATGCATATATGTTGTGGTATCCCCTGTTACGTAGCAACCGCTAGGTGCTCACGCGCCCCATACGTCCCCCCTCTCGCTGCAGTGTTCCTTCTGGAAGGTTCGGGCAACAGGCTATATAAAATGACGCACGCGCATCGACAAGGGTCATTTAAAAATGTAATCAACGAAGTGTGTTCGTCTAGACGTCCTGTCGGGCTGTTGCCATGTGCGTGGGGAGTACCTACCTATGGTCTGGTTAGAGTGGAGGGATATACATCTGTGTTTTTTGCAACCAGAAGTTCGGTAAGCTATCTTTTTGTTTTATCCGTAATTAGCTCCGATGTCCATGAGGGAGGTACCCTTTGAATGTATGTTAAATGTGTTTATGTTTGTTTTAGGGTTTTCAGCCCTAAAGTTTTCAACGAATTAAAGTTTCAGTCAACGAATTAAAGTTTCAGACATAGAATTAAAGTTTCAGACAGTTAATTAAAGAAATAATCAATGAATAGGTCGCGGACACTAATAGTCGTCTGACCTTGTTCGTCCTTATTTAACCTTGACGTAGACATCTCAGGTATTAACTACTCCTATTTATCTAATCCCTCGTGGGCACTGATGGGCAGAACCTAGCGTGGCTTCATAATATATCTCACGGGAAATTTCACGTATGGATTTCGAACCTGGGCCATCGTGTGCCACATAGCGTTGGACGGATAGTATAGTTTCTTTTTAACAATTAGATAATTGAACCTCGCGGGATACGACCACTGAGATATTCTATTCTAAATTTTATACCTAATGTAAAGATTGATACCACCATGTGTAAATATCATAATTTAAGGTGTGTAATATTACTAACTAATTATTAAGAGTATTTAGATATTTTTTATATATATTTTTAGCATTTGACATGCTTAGCACTATACATTAAACACAAAGTGAAAAATGTGAAATCGAAAATAACAGTCAGGAGCAGGATTTGAACCTGCATCTTCTGGATTCCGTCCAGATGCTTTACCAATTCAGCCATCCTGACAATTGCTCCTGACTGCTAATTTCGATAACACATCATACTTAACGTCTTTGGGTGACGTCTGCGCCATCTGTCGGAAGTATTTTCATACATTATACCGACCAGGTAAACTTAATTTTACAATTAAGATTTTACCTAATAATGACGCAAACCCTTTAAATATTTAGATATTTTTTATATATATTTTTAGCATTTGACATGCTTAGCACTATACATTAAACACAAAGTGAAAAATGTGAAATCGAAAATAACAGTCAGGAGCAGGATTTGAACCTGCATCTTCTGGATTCCGTCCAGATGCTTTACCAATTCAGCCATCCTGACAATTGCTCCTGACTGCTAATTTCGATAACACATCATACTTAACGTCTTTGGGTGACGTCTGCGCCATCTGTCGGAAGTATTTTCATACATTATACCGACCAGGTAAACTTAATTTTACAATTAAGATTTTACCTAATAATGACGCAAACCCTTTAAATATTTAGATATTTTTTATATATATTTTTAGCATTTGACATGCTTAGCACTATACATTAAACACAAAGTGAAAAATGTGAAATCGAAAATAACAGTCAGGAGCAGGATTTGAACCTGCATCTTCTGGATTCCGTCCAGATGCTTTACCAATTCAGCCATCCTGACAATTGCTCCTGACTGCTAATTTCGATAACACATCATACTTAACGTCTTTGGGTGACGTCTGCGCCATCTGTCGGAAGTATTTTCATACATTATACCGACCAGGTAAACTTAATTTTACAATTAAGATTTTACCTAATAATGACGCAAACCCTTTAAATATTTAGATATTTTTTATATATATTTTTAGCATTTGACATGCTTAGCACTATACATTAAACACAAAGTGAAAAATGTGAAATCGAAAATAACAGTCAGGAGCAGGATTTGAACCTGCATCTTCTGGATTCCGTCCAGATGCTTTACCAATTCAGCCATCCTGACAATTGCTCCTGACTGCTAATTTCGATAACACATCATACTTAACGTCTTTGGGTGACGTCTGCGCCATCTGTCGGAAGTATTTTCATACATTATACCGACCAGGTAAACTTAATTTTACAATTAAGATTTTACCTAATAATGACGCAAACCCTTTAAATATTTAGATATTTTTTATATATATTTTTAGCATTTGACATGCTTAGCACTATACATTAAACACAAAGTGAAAAATGTGAAATCGAAAATAACACCACGTCACCCAAAGACGTTAAGTATGATGTGTTATCGAAATTAGCAGTCAGGAGCAATTGTCAGGATGGCTGAATTGGTAAAGCATCTGGACGGAATCCAGAAGATGCAGGTTCAAATCCTGCTCCTGACTGTTATTTTCGATTTCACATTTTTCACTTTGTGTTTAATGTATAGTGCTAAGCATGTCAAATGCTAAAAATATATATAAAAAATATCTAAATATTTAAAGGGTTTGCGTCATTATTAGGTAAAATCTTAATTGTAAAATTAAGTTTACCTGGTCGGTATAATGTATGAAAATACTTCCGACAGATGGCGCAGACGTCACCCAAAGACGTTAAGTATGATGTGTTATCGAAATTAGCAGTCAGGAGCAATTGTCAGGATGGCTGAATTGGTAAAGCATCTGGACGGAATCCAGAAGATGCAGGTTCAAATCCTGCTCCTGACTGTTATTTTCGATTTCACATTTTTCACTTTGTGTTTAATGTATAGTGCTAAGCATGTCAAATGCTAAAAATATATATAAAAAATATCTAAATATTTAAAGGGTTTGCGTCATTATTAGGTAAAATCTTAATTGTAAAATTAAGTTTACCTGGTCGGTATAATGTATGAAAATACTTCCGACAGATGGCGCAGACGTCACCCAAAGACGTTAAGTATGATGTGTTATCGAAATTAGCAGTCAGGAGCAATTGTCAGGATGGCTGAATTGGTAAAGCATCTGGACGGAATCCAGAAGATGCAGGTTCAAATCCTGCTCCTGACTGTTATTTTCGATTTCACATTTTTCACTTTGTGTTTAATGTATAGTGCTAAGCATGTCAAATGCTAAAAATATATATAAAAAATATCTAAATATTTAAAGGGTTTGCGTCATTATTAGGTAAAATCTTAATTGTAAAATTAAGTTTACCTGGTCGGTATAATGTATGAAAATACTTCCGACAGATGGCGCAGACGTCACCCAAAGACGTTAAGTATGATGTGTTATCGAAATTAGCAGTCAGGAGCAATTGTCAGGATGGCTGAATTGGTAAAGCATCTGGACGGAATCCAGAAGATGCAGGTTCAAATCCTGCTCCTGACTGTTATTTTCGATTTCACATTTTTCACTTTGTGTTTAATGTATAGTGCTAAGCATGTCAAATGCTAAAAATATATATAAAAAATATCTAAATATTTAAAGGGTTTGCGTCATTATTAGGTAAAATCTTAATTGTAAAATTAAGTTTACCTGGTCGGTATAATGTATGAAAATACTTCCGACAGATGGCGCAGACGTCACCCAAAGACGTTAAGTATGATGTGTTATCGAAATTAGCAGTCAGGAGCAATTGTCAGGATGGCTGAATTGGTAAAGCATCTGGACGGAATCCAGAAGATGCAGGTTCAAATCCTGCTCCTGACTGTTATTTTCGATTTCACATTTTTCACTTTGTGTTTAATAATAATTATTAAGAGTCTCAATTGTTAATTGTATTTCAGTCCTTCAGACTGGCTGTAGTTTGTAGGCTATTCTAAATTATTACTAGCGTGTTAACGATATACCTACATGTGTGTTAATCACAAAATGTATTTTATTAATGCCCTTTTGGCATAAAGTTTGTCTAATTTAAACATTACCTAAGTAAATAAACAATCAAGTATTGTAAAAGTGTTCCTGTTAAACAATATACATAACATTTGTCATATGAACCGTTGTTTCTTTTAACAAAACCTCTGTTCTCCATCGCACACATAAGTTCGGGTAGGTAGTTCAGTAGGCAGGTAAGACATATCTGCCTACCACCCCTTGGTAACTCTTTTCAACGTTACACCCCTCCCGCCGTAGGTGTCTTACGTAGAATAAACAGTGCGCAACTAGCTAGCAATCGTTTCACTCGTCTACGTATCTCGAAATCTAACAGTTACTATGTCCACCTTCCAGCTCCATCATCATATCAGCTCCATGTCATCATAATATAGCATTGTCACGCGATATACATATGCGTGTAAAATTTTAGCTCAATCGATAACCAGCAAGTGTGTCAAATTTAACTTGCAAGATTTGAACGGGACAAGTAAAATAAAAGCGTCGCCACGCTAAAAGACGATTTTATCCTCCCTCCGCATTAGATGTTTCACATCAAAAAACCTTCATTAATCACGTTATACGAGTATACGCTAATGTTAAACGTTTTAATACCTTTTAAGCAAAATATAATTACTGCAATTTCTTTTGTCCTGTCATTCATGTATCTGGCTAAAACAGGTAGTACATTTTTAGTCAACTAAGCTGTAATCAAAGTTATATCATATTTTTAAAGTACAATTTATTTGTGAATAAAGAAAAATTTTCTATTATTATTATTCGATTCCCGCCTAATAAAAATCTCTTTTTCTTTATTCACAAATAATTTGCACTTTAAAAAGTAGCGGAGCATGTCAATTGCTAAAAGAAATAGATCTAAAATGTTATATCATATGTCAAACTATTGGTGTCTCGACAATGCATACGCTGATAGCTTATCTGTTAGATCCTTTTTTTATTTATGTTTTGTACCTTTATATATTTTAAATCTATATTTTATCCGCGGAAGTGCTCTAAGCCACTGGCACTTCCCCGGATTGGAAAAGACGCGGGTCCGTTTCCCGCTCCTACTAGAAATCCCTTTTTCCTTATTCACAAATAATTTATACTTTAAAAAAAGTAGCGAAGCATGTCAATTGCTAAAAAATATAGATCTAAAATGTTTAAAAAATCGCGCCATCAAATAGTATGTATGAATTTTAATTACAAAATTAAACTTACTATATTGGATGCATGTAAATGCTTGCCGATAGATGGCGTTGGTCGTAAGACAAATGTGATGAGGAGATTGGGATGATTGAAAGATTGGTAGGATAGCTGAGTGGCTTAGAGCACTTCCCCGGATTGGAAGAGACGCGGGTTCGTTTCCCGTTCCTACAAGAAATCTCTTTTTCCTTATTCACAAATAATTTATACTATATATATTTGTTGTATTTAGTACTATTTTGTTTGTTTCAGTGTACCTACTCATCTTAGTAGTTAGTCTCATAATCACCGGCCCTTTTATCTCTCACTGAACAATCTCCTTCGTATGACAGTCTATTCGATATCTCTACTCGACATTGGCAAAGTTGTGTCTATAAGTCTAACAACGCCATTAAATCAAGAATTGAGTTGTAATATCCTTTGGTTATCATATGTCAAACTATTGCTATCTCAACACTGCATACGCTGATAGCTTGTCTATAATATCCTTCATACGCTGATATCTTGTATATAAAGGACATTATAGACAAGCTATCAGCGTATGCAGTGTCGAAACAGCAATAGTTTGACATATGATATAACTATGATTATAACTTTGTTGACTAAAAGTGTCCTACCTGTTTTAGCTGGATACAAGAATGATAGGACAAAAGAAATTGCAGTTATGTGTAACATTAGCGTATATAACGTGATCAATGAAGGCTTTTTTTACGTAAATACAAAAACAAGCTTACAACCGATGATGGGGACGGTTGGCCACCTTATTGTTTGGACCCAGTTGCTTGGGTCCAAATAAAAAAAATACTAGACGTCGCGGGTCGTCTACCAGATGTGAAAACATCGAAATTATTTTGTAAAAATAAAATGATCATAACTTGACAAAGTACTCCTTAAGACGAATCAAACGAGTATAAACTCTATTGGTTTGGGTCATTTCATTACAGAGTTACTGTGGCCACCTTACAGCTCCATCATCAGACCCTGGATACCATCTAGAGACAAAGTACTCGTCAAGACGAACCATACGAGCCCAAACTCGATGGAGCTATGTCGTTTTATAACGGAGTTCCTGTGGCCACCTTCGAGCTCCATCATCAGACCCTGGATATCATCTAGATCTGGAGTAAAAGTCAAGACATTTGAAACGAGCCCTAACTCGATGGAGTTGCGCCATTTAATTACAGAGTTTCGCATGGCCACCTTCTAGCTAGCTCCACCATCAGACCCTGGATACCATCTAGAGACAAAGTACTCGTCAAGACGAATCATACGAGCTCAAACTCGATGGGGTTGCGCCGTTTCATTATAGAGTTCCATGTCCACCTTCCAGCTCCATCATCAGATCAGTTCTATGGCATCGTAATATTTCATTGTCATGCGGTATACATATGCGTATAAAATGTCAGCTTAATCGGAAACCGGGAAGCGTGTCAAATTTAACTTGCAAGATTTGAACGGGACAAGTAAAATAAAAGCGTCGCCACGCTAACAGCCGGTTTTACCCTCCCTCCGCATTAGATGTTTCACATCAGCTACGCATACGCGAAAAGGATAAAATACTTATACATGTGTCTCTCTCACTCTTGCTAAAGCCTAATATTTGCATCCTGTTCTTCATCCCTAGTGTCAAAATAGTAGCGAGTCTATAGTATACTTTGTCTTAGATAATATCCTTTGTCTAAGTAGTGGAAACGATATTCTAAGTCTATAATCCACGCGGTAGGGTTGATCTTCAGGTCCGTCGCGTCAAAAAGAATCGGAAACTTTTGGACCATACCTACCTCCTCTCAAGTTTATGGTGAGATCCTCTTTTTTATATACAATATCATTGGGTGAGATGGACAGAAATGATAGTGAAGTCTTCGGCTGGTTGATTCAATCCATCAGCAGATCTCTAAGTCATGCGAAACAATA
The DNA here is from genome assembly GCA_948253155.1 of Leucoma salicis. Taxonomy (NCBI): domain Eukaryota; kingdom Metazoa; phylum Arthropoda; class Insecta; order Lepidoptera; family Erebidae; genus Leucoma; species Leucoma salicis. The sequence goes on along the minus strand of OX411829.1, from coordinate 16,171,205 downwards.
TTCACTACATATTATACAGTTAAAAGAGCCGAACCAAGCCTCCAAGGTAATTGCAAGGAATCTGTCTGTTGTTTAATATATATATCTATTATGGTATTTCTATATATTTTTTTAGCACTTGACATACTTAGCCATAAGTATAAATTAACACGCTTTGTGTTGATGTATAGGTACCTATTTATGGATTCGTGCAGAGCAGAGGAGCACGCAATAGCAATGGATTGTGTTTTGTGATAGCTAAATCCAACGACCGAGAATAGTTACTCACTAATGATATTGTATAGTGGAAAGTAAGGAAACCGTTTGTCCGTGTGGTGACGGACTAAGAAAACAAGTGTCACCACCCTATTTTTTCCCACGTGGGTCGTATGAGGCGATTAAGAGAAGTAAGCAATTATCACCCATTACATTACTGGTGGTAGGGCTAGATACCAAGTGGGAGTACTCACTTGCTATCGGGCCCGAACGGGTTGGTACCTCCATTTCCCGTGTGACCGGTCATGAAGCAAATCAATGTGTTTTGGTTGTAGTAGGAGATAGCAGTGGATTATTTCATTTAATATCTGTGAAATGAAACGGTGAGTAGCGGCTTGACAATACGCCCGGTATAGTTGAGTCCATGAGCGACGATTGCCATTTGCCATCGGGTAGACCGTGGGCTCGTCTGCCACTATACGCAATAAAAACAAAAAAAACTTCAGTCCCATGTTTCTCACAGTTTTATTTATTTAATATGAAAACAAGTTCACAATATCCTTTTATAAACAATAAATAGAGGGAATTTAATGTCTCAATTTGAATATGATTAGCGGAATAAATATAAATTTTACACTTTTTATTTACAAAGTATTTACAGTTGTAAATCGTCACCGCAAGCGGCCATTACGCTACAAATATAAAAACGTATTTAGAATTACGACGTTTCAGTACAGAATTAAAGTTTTGTACTATATTTACATTTAGATACACTAACGTATGGACAATTAAACAACTCGCTCAAAGTAAACAGCGCTGTACAGAATATAATATAATATTGTATAATTTATACATAAACTTTACAATCGGGGTAATAAACGAAATGTAAAATTATCTAATTATACTATAATTGGCACCAGAAATATAAAGTAGATATATATAAGTATTCAAATATTTAGGCTACATCGTCAACATCATGTAAGTTTTTAAATACATAATACGTTGATATTGTTGCATCCATTTTTCTTCACCTCACCTTCAAAAAGTGTGTGAATATTTAGGGAATCTGTTGAAATACAGCGGAATATTGTCTGAAATACAGCGTCCTACCGAACTTGACACGATTGAACGGGAAAAATGATTCAACAATAACAACAAAATAAATAATTTTTGTGCGTTGGGTTTCAATTGGTATTTAATTTTGTTGGTGTAGCCTAAATGATTACAAATGTAATCTAACAAGGAGAAGACTGGAAGTACCTCACGCAACATTGAAACAGAAGGTACAACGGCTACATGGTCCTTAATGCTAGAGGAATGTGGAAGGTGGTGTGGTGAGGGCAAGTGGTGTCGCGGACGATACTCTACGCTACGTTTTATCGAAACGTTAAAAGGGCACTTACCGGGGCAACTTACACATCTAACACTAAATGCGCAACGTCTTGGCGCTGTACCAATTATCACACTTAACCTGATTGCGATACTTAGCAAATACAAAAATTATTTTGATCTAAAGTATCAACAAAGTAAATTTGAAAAAAAATAAATAATTAGATATTTTTATATTATATGTTTAGCATTTTACATGCTTAGCACTATACATTAAACACAAAGTGAAAAATGTGATATCGAAAATAACAGTCACGAGCAGGATTTGAACCTGCATCTCCTGGATACCGTCCTGATGCTTTTTTGGCGCAGACGTCACCCAAAGACGTTAAGTATGAATGTGTTATCGAAATTAGCAGTCAGGAGCAATTGTCACGATGGCTGAATTGGCAAAGCATCTGGACGGTATCCAGGAGATGCAGGTTCAAATCCTGCTCGTGACTGTTATTTTCGATTTCACATTTTTCACTTTGTGTTTAAAAAAGATAACATTATAATTATGGAAGTTCAGAAAGTCTGTTTCGTTACAAGCAAGACGTTACACATCTAGATATACGTATAATTATATTTAACTACAGTATACATATACAAGTAAATCGTTTGTGATCTGTTCAGAGTCAGTCACTTTTCAACGACAGTCACAAAACGAGACAAACCATCAACCAAATTTCGTCGCGTACATCATTAAATATTACTGTCTTTTAAGTATATAACATCAGTTACATTCATATGAAACTACCACTTCATTAAATAGCTAATTGTGTTTAAAATATCTGAAAATATGATAAAGCACTGGTCACATTCCAAAGAGATCACACTAAGGCAAAAAAGTAGATATTAAAATTGTAAATGAAACTTAAGACTAGTTTATAGTAAGCATAAAAGTGCACACAAACCGTCTGTTTCATTCTTGTGGCAATGCACTGGTAGCTAACGAAGATAGTCGATAAGAACAATCCTACATTAAATGAATTTAAAATAAATTTATTGTGAAGTAGCAAAGTAGAAGTTATATTATTATACATTATTATTAAGCTCATAGGTTTGACTTGAGTAACTTAAACTGAAGATTATACAAAAGTAACAATGCCACGCTATGGATTAAAAATCGAATATAAGTCGATTCACCTACAAATATTTATTCAATTGCAAGAGTTCTTCATATAGATTTAGATGAAAATCAGACTTCCATCAAAATATTAATAAATCTATAGACCCCGAACGAAGTTGATAACTACACTAGAGTAATACCTACTCTATTAATGGTCAAAGCTATTCATTTAGTGAAACTTATCAAAATAACGCCTGCTCAGCTTATTTCGACGCGTTTTATTTTATATATTATATATAATTGCAGGCAGCTATTTTCATAGGTCCAGCTCATCAGGTAAACTACTGAAAATTGGATTTCTCTCCATGGAGAGCTAGTATTACAATCAGTTCATCAAAGTCTTCGGATACGGTATTGTCATGGATTGAAGTTTTAAAAAGTTTACTAGTTACCCAGGTAATACTGATTTGTAACAGTTAAAGCTATGTTGTTTTATACAAGTTCACGTAAGTTCATAACTCACCACCATTTTTCCAGTGGCCATTAACGTGGAAAGAAATGTTAACAAATATTTTGAACTACAATGAAGTGTTCATCAAATTATTATTTTGCAAATGATCTTGATTATGTAGTAATGCTGACTATTGTGATTTATTTAAAAAATATGAATAATATTCAATACCAATAGTTGTTTATATTTTACTTGAAATAGTAAAATTATCTTTTCTTTCAGAATTTGAACAATTATTATATTTTGTTATCCATTAAGTAATATAAACAGCCAATATCAATAAGTACTGCTAATTAAATAGCATAACTTTTTAATTAAAGAATATCTTTTAACGTTTCACACTAAAATTAACCTATTACTGTACAAGTATATCGCACTTTAAATGTCTCACAATTGCCTCACAATCAGTAGTCTCTTATTCTGTTTGATGCCGACAGTTCGACAATTACAGAAATAAAATTTGAGCACGAATAATTAGAAACATTTACTCAATGTCTCAGTCTAAACGGCTATAGAATTAAAAATGTCTAATAGATTGGTCAGAGTAGCATAATTATTGCACTAATAATTGTTTTAAAATGTGACTAAACCAGTACGGGCTTGCGTTTTCTCTTCTTCCTGCGGCGTACCTCGTCCCGAGCTCGGGGCGGAGGGCTAGCGGGGGCTATAACCGCTGCGCCGGTGGAGGGGGCGGCTGGTATTGGCGAGCTAGGACGTCGCCCTAGAACCCGAACGTTACACTATACATTCGTTATTATATATGTAGCAAGTTCGTAGCTGAAAGAGATTAGTGGGCATTAAGCTGAGTGCGATATACTCCCGATACTTACAATTTGAGTTTGTTGTGTTTGAGCTTGTTTTATGTTTTTCTCATTTACCATAAGCTGGTGCGCGGCTCTGTAATATCGACATACTCTAATTACATATATGTAAAGGGGGTGGCACTCAGTAAATGATGCTATAGCTATATATATGATGATATAGGCAAATAAAAAATATTTAATTCATGGACCAAGATAATACGAGCCCCGATGCAAAATAGTTCTTCTAGTATGGAAAGTAGTGCAAAGCGTAAAATGTAGAAAGTAAATATTGGTAAAATAATTAAGAACGTTTAATAAAAAGTAAACCACAATTTGAGGAATATATTAAAGTTTATTTTAACATAACTGAAATTCTTTCATGACTTTATATAACATAAAAAAATAAAAAAAATATTCTAAAAAACATAACGCAAAAGTATTTGTCTACCCTTGTCACTCACGCAAAATAGTTCGTCTACCACTTAGTTGTGTCGCCTTTGCTCATGACAGCTTTAATGCGAAGAGGCATGGTTGTAACCAACGCTGCACACTCCTCAGGCGTAATTGACTCCCAGACAGCCCAGAGTTTAGCCTTTAAGTCGCTCTTCGATCTTGATGGATTTTTACGGAGAACTTTTTTCATTTTCCACAATAGGGTTTCGATCGGCGACAAGTCCGGGCTGTTAGATAGCTACTCGATTGTAGGGATGCCTTTCGCCAGTAGCCACGTCTTTGTTATCCTTGCATTTGCCAGAAGCACCATCTTGTTGAAAAATTAAGGAATATTGATGCTTAAGTGACGGAATAGAGAGCAGTAAATTCTCTTCCAAAAGGTTTTGATACCTTGCAGCATTGATAGAACCATCCACAAACTGCATACCACCAACACCTTGTGCAGACATGCAGCCCCATATCATAAGAGACGCCGGAAACTTCACTTTGCGTTTGAGACAATCAGTATGAAATGCCTCATTTTTGTTCCGAATCACTTTTTTCCATTCATCGCCGACTGTCACTTCAAATTTGGACTCGTCACTCCAAATGATACTACGCCACTGGTTGAAAGTCCAATTTAAATGATCACGAGCAAACTTCAACCTCTTTTTCTTTTGAACAACAGTCAACAGTGGTTTCTCCTTAGCGGTGTAAAATCCGTAACCCATTCTTTTTAGGACTCTTTTGCAAGTATCAACTGAGACGTCTTTGTGATTGATGTCCTTCCATTGCACCGTGAGTTCTCCAGCTCGAGCACGACGATTATTTTTGATAATTTTCTTCAGGATTCTGTTTTCTACTGCACTTGTGATGTGTGGTCGACCAGTTTTCTTCAAATAAAAAGTCGTTCTATTCTTTTTATAGTGCTGAATGATAGATTGGACTGTAGACCTGGGTAGTATTAAGTCTTTAGATATTTGGTAACTTGATTTGCCAGCATCGACCCCACAAACTATTCGCTTTCGAAGCTCCTCACACACGGGTTTGCCATGACCCATTGTTATTTGAAAACTAATGAAAAAAACTGAAATTTTCAGAATTTATACTGTCTCACATGACAAATAACACAGAATTACTTTTACAAATCTAATATATTTAAACGAGCAATTCTTGTATATATATATATAATCTGAATCTCGGAAACGGCTCCAACGATTTTCATGAAATTTAGTATACAGGAGGTTTCGGGGGCGATAAATCGATCTAGCTAGGTTTCATTTTTAGAAAACGTCGTTTTATCCGGGTTTTCAGGCAATGAAAAACTGCTACAATATTATTAGAATACGAAGGTAAATTTCGCCACCATCTACAAGGTTATAATAGCTCAGGTGGGAAATCGGGCGGTCCCAAAACCAGAAAACCCCGGTTTGAGTCTAGATGTCTCCAGTACGACGTTTCCTCCCCTTTTTTTTCAATTCTTTCTTTTGTGAGAAAAACTCAATTTACCAAAACAAAAATACCGAGCAAAGCTCGGTCATCCAGGTACTTTAAATTATGCAACGTAATTGTACAAAGAAGGAATAATCTTATTTAACTCACCGATAGACGAACTCTTTTGCATCGAATAACAATTACACGAACTATTTTGCTTATAACTTCTTCGAACTTAAAACAGGATATGTATAAATTTAAACGGCTAAAATAGTTTATTGGTTCATAATTAAAAAATGGCATAAGTAACGCGACATGTGATCGTAGAACAGTTTAATATTTTATATAGATATACAAAAATAATGAAGTTAGAAAAAAACTCACAGAGAAAATTTCACACTAGACGAACTATTTTGCATCGGGGCTCGAAGTTACAAAGGAGCGTGGGAGCACACGCGACGCTAATCGTGTACTAAATGCTGATGGCAATGAATTATCATTGTGGCGTAAAAACGCTATGTAAGCATTTGTATTGTTCGGTTTCACCGTACAATATCTGAGACTTATATAATGTAATATTTGTTGTAATGTAATGTGTGTAATATAGGTATAATAAATACTAGATTTTGATTTGTACATTTTGGTGAACAATTGTGAAGATACATCAAATTCTTAGAATATTATATTAATATATCGTACGTACGTAGTCTTATTGTTTATTTTATATAGACGTTAAGTGTCTGCACTTTACGTCTATACATAAAGGAACAATTCATAAAGCTGATACTTTTTACAGAACTAAGACAAGTGGTCTAGTTATTTTTTTTACATCAGTTTATCTAAAATGTAAAAAAAATTTGAACGGCGTGAGGCCCCGCAAGGTGTCAAATGGTGTCAAACATGACTAGCTCGTGCAATGGAGCTTTCGGTTTTTTAGCGGGGTGTGTAGAGGGGTTAATATTTAATGTTCAAGATAAAAAGAGCCCAAATTAGAGTTAACAACACTTGTTCCGTGTTAATGTTATAATTTTACATGACGTTAACTTTAAGAGTAAGCTATTTCCTAATAAATAATGTAGGCAAAAATGTTCACCTGTCCATTTGTTCCTGTGTCATTTCCAGTGCTTCTTGCATCTCGCGGGAGGTGTTCTTTACAAATTCAGGGTCACAGTACTTACCCAGGCCCTGCTCCTGTAAGACCTTTAGGAAATTTATATAATAAATAACAAGTTACTCTACAGGCTTTTTGTTGTTATTTGTGCAGTATCAAACTTAAGTAAATTAAATACCACAGTAGGCTATAAGCTATAGTTTAGGTAATGCCAGGTATAATTTGCATTAGTTATTACATATCTGGGGAGGTTTTGGTTCGTATGGCATTGTAATACAGTACCTGAAAATTTAATTCATTGGTCACACAAATATTTATTCGGGCATATTTTATATTGCGTTTTAACTGACAATATCCAGAGGTCGAACATAGATACATTAATATGAATATGAGCATGTTTGTTTAAACAATTGAAACTTCAAAAATGTGCAAAGAAGTTTTAAGGTTATAAAAAATATATTATATTGACATAAATCAAGGATATTTTCAAGTAAAAGTTTTGAATAAGACAACTTACTCTCGTGACTAAACTCTCCGCAGATCCCACCACTGGCAGCGATTCATTATTTCCTCTAGGACTACCAGGCAACGAAACTACGCCACGACTAACATTATTGTTTCCTGCAAAAGCATCATCAAAATAAAATATTATATTGATGACATGATCATTAATTCATAATTTTTTTTTTATATCTTTGTAATATCAAAATTCAACGTGCATCGATCGACTCAAAGATATAAAAAAAAATAAAGCTATGGAATTTCTTGTAATTTAGGAAATGAAGGTTTAATATTTACTAACCCTGATTCTAAATTATACTCTTGGACTGTACGATATTTAAAATTTTCGTGCTATGGTAGGTACGTAAAGCTTCAAGTTAGTTTTAAAGCAGCAAAAGAACGTTTGTTAATACTCTGGCGTACAGTCCTCACTTAACTACGAGCGAGTGCAAAGTGTTAGGCCACACGTGCAGACCTGCGGGCGGCGCGCCCGAGGAGGCGCTGCGCACGAGGCGCGCGGCGGGGCGGGCGGCGCGCGGGGGCGGCAGGCGCGCGGCGGCGTTGTACCCGTACGGCGACATGGCGCCCGCGCCGCGCCCCGGGTGCACGCGCCGCGTCAAGTAGTTGACGCAGCCGAAGGCGAGCCCGATCTGCCCGAGCATCTCGGGGTAGTTGGCCCTTTGGTTGCTGTTAGTTACGTACCGTCATCCGAGCGAGTGCGGGAGGAAGGGCGTGAAGGCGTTAGTGAACTCGATCGAGGGTTAATATGCGACAAGCTTAAACAAAATCGACTATAAAACCACACGTTTGACTACCTTGATAAATAGAGTTCTTTAGATCGTTTGTGGTTCTTCTGCAATGTAAGTGATTATTTCTTAATTTCCGATTTGCATTAGATATAATGAAATGTATTTGATATTAAAATTATTGCTACGACTGATACAATATTATTGTTATTATAATTATCATATTTTTAGTAAAAGAACACTCACTCTAGTACTTGGTATATTTTTTCAGACTCGCCGTTGAAAATTAGAGGCCTCAAGGGTATTTGTTCTTTTGGTTGTCCATTTGCTCTGTAAACGTGTGTCCGAAAATATTTCGGAATTAATATTACAATTTAAGTTTCTTCCGGTTACAATGTATTTTTATTTACAAGTAACTACTTGAACTTACAAACTAGGGGCGAGAGGTAGAGGCCCCACTCCGTATTCTCGCTGCATCATTGAACTCAAATGATTTCCAACACCATCTATAAACACCGCATCTTGGTTACTTTTATTGATACGTGTACATTATGTAATAGAACGACGTAAATATATTGATAGTAATCGATCTAATGCGTCATAATTTTGGATTAAATCGAGCTCACCTGCAAGCGCTTCGTCATGTCTCCGATGTCTATTAAAACTCCTATTGGGTCCATGCCTTCGTATACTTGACCAGACACCACCAAACAGCGAATGATTTCTCTGTGTGGAAAACAAAACAAAGGTGTAGTGAGAAAGAAAGAAAGAAAACTATTTTTTATTGTCACCTTACAGAAAATAAACCCGCAAAAATACAAATATGTCTGGTATTATAACAAAATGACAACAAGGCAATTCAGCAATGATGCAGTGTAACATTATATTACACTACAGCGCTGATTTTCAATGGAGGCCCCGGTGACGTACGGATGTACAAAAAGCAACAAAATAAATAAAAACTAAAACAATTACAGTATGGTTCCATAATAGCCTATATTAAGGTAAGAATATAATATTACACGTCTAGTCTTGACATTAGACAGTCACACTGCAGTCACGTCTCATTTTAGGGCACGCTGCCAGTGCGCGCGGAGGCTCCCAAGAGCAGCCATAGTAAAATTACTGATTTACTGTACCGTACAAGTACGACATCGACATTTAATAGGTACAATTTTATTTATATAATAAATAAATTAAGTAATTTATCAAACTTAGGTGACATTGACAGTTTAGAAGATTCCAAAATCTGTCTACACTATTCATTATTCTTGGAAGAAATGGAAAATGCTAATGGCTTTGGAAGGCAACCTCTCTTACTGAGCGTCAGAACCTAAGGGGTAAGTCTCATAGTTCCTTTTGATTATTAAATTTAATAATATGCATTTAAGACTTAACCTAAATGAGTGTTTACTTCTTTTAGACCGACATGACGGTGGGATGTCATTCCAACACTTAGTAGCTGCGTATTTGAACCATCCCCTGAACGCTGTTGTTTTATATTGTGGTATCGCCAGCGGGATAGTCAACGACCGGGGACTGAATTTGGTGTGGTCTCGACGCCAACATAATTTGTTGAAAAGATATTGCGGTTTTTTATTAGTGATCACACTGAATAATAAAGTAGCCAGGTGAAGTTTGAGTCTATTATGCATCCTTAGAATATTGGCTTCGTTGAGGTACGGCGAGACATGGCTACGACGCGGTATACGGAAACAAAACCTTGCGCATACGTTCTGTACGCGCTGTATTAGCTTTTCTGTTCTCGATAATAGGCACGGACCATAGACGATCACAGTAATTGAACCTAGAGAGGATGATATCAACTAGTCTTTTTCTAATTTCTACATTGAGATATTGCCTAAAATTATATAATATTTTTAATCTGCAAAAACAGTTTTTGACAACATTTTTGATTTGCTCCTCGAAACACAACTCGGGGTCAATACAAAGTCCTAGGCTCTTTGCTGATTCTACTCGATTCACGGATTGCCCCATTAATTTAACATTCGGGTTGGCGGATAAAATTGAATTTACTTGATACCTGCTGCCCGCTACTAGAAGCTTGGTTTTATTCGGGTTCAAAACTAGGCAGTTCTATTCAGACCAACTGCGAATTCTCTCAAGCTGTTTGTTTAATTTGTCTACAGATGAATAATAATAATAATAATAATTTATTTGCTACAATTTGATAGTAAAAATAAATTCCAGAATCCATGTACATTCTGCCATTTAGATGCCTAAAACATTAAGTACCTAAATAATAATAATTACACTATAAACAACTGAAAATTATAAGTTTCCTATGAAAAGTAAATAACAATATTTCTTTTTTACAACAAATGAAGACTATCATTTAATAACTTATCGTTTAGAAATTCGGAACCGGAATAGTAAGACTTTTTTAATAAAATAGCAGTTAGGTGTTTTTTAAACATTCTTAAAGGTAGTTCCTTGAAGATAGTTGGAATTTTATTAAAACTAACTGGTGCCAAGACAAGAAATCTTTTCTTTAACAATGCAGTTTTGAATACTCCTGTATATAGCGAATATTGATATTGTGACCTCAAAATAATGTTTCTGTGACGAGCTTCGTTTAATGTTAGGTATAACTGAACAAAGCTATTTCTAAAATGTACAGACATGGAAAAGTTAATAAACTATGTTCTTTAAATATAGGTACACAACTATCTGTGGTTTTCAAATTAAACATCGATCTTATGCAACGTTTTTATGCCTTAAAAATTCTTTCTTTTTCACTACAGTTACCCCAGAAAATAATTCCAAATCTTAAAACAGAAACTACAAGACCATGATAAGCGACTAATACTGCTTTCGTATTGACTTTTTTTGCTAAACTAAAAAGAGCGTATGCAAACTTGCTTAGTTTCTTGCAAATATCTTCAGCCTGGGCCTTCCATGTTAATTGAGAGTCCTTTAAAATTCCTAAAAACTTAGTAACGCGCACTCTTTCTACTTTCTCATTAATTTTCACATCTTTGGTTTGTAATCGTTGGTAATCATGGGAGTCGTAAGAGCCGACTAAGGGAATACCAGGGTAGTGGGCAGCAGCACTCATTCGAGTATTAACAACATCCACTGCGATCGCCAACCCGCCTGCTAAGCGTGGCGATTACGGCACTATCCCCATTCTCGGGGAGGCCTATGTCCAGCAGTGGACGTTAAAAGGCTGATGGAGGGATGGATAGCTCACACACAATTTTTTTAGGATTATATCTAAATTCTTATAAAATGACTCAAGGTTGCACATTACAGGATGTCTATAAATACATACAATTATGACACTTTGCTTAATTAATTTTATGGCACAACATTCAATTATACCTGTTATAGAGTATTTCATAACGTCCAACAATTCCCTGTACTCGATATTATTTTTCACCATAATACAAGCACCACCTCTTTTAATATTTTTTCTAGAATAACAGGCTGCTAGTTTATAGTTTGGTATTTGTAATAATTTTTCATGTCCATCCATTATGAAATGCTCCGTAATAAATAATATGTCTACATTGATATATTTGTTCAATAATTCCTGGATATGAACAGTTAGCAAAGCAGCTTTATTTAAAAGTCCCACAATGTTTTGATGCATAATAAATAGATTTTCAGATACGAAAAAAGTTTGTATCATTTTTTGTAGTAGGAATTGAATTGTAATTTATTTTAATACTAGTTTCCAAAGCTGAGTTTTGTGTAGAGCTGGAATTTATATAATATAGCACATTTAACATAATATTCTTTATTCCATAATGATTAAGTCTACCGCTATACTTCATAAACATATTGTTGTCATAGGATAAATTAAGATTAGATTCCAATAAAGATGCATAGTTATTAATGTGAAGATCATTATATAATAAATTATTAAATGTTTCTACTCTTGAGATGGATTGGATTTTTTTAACGTATTTCTTATTTTGACGACTATATCAAAATAATTATTTGTTTTCTTAAAGTCTTCCTCGCCTATCAGAATTACACAGTGATCCTCTTTTGAAAAATCAATATTTTTTTTTGTGTAGGTTATAAATTAGTTGTAGTATTCTACAGTTTGGTGAAATATAATGGCATAACTCTGTGTTCACAAATAAATCTTCAGCGATAGATACAACTTTGTTGGTTTTATTGGAACTTATAATGCATAATTTCTTCTTGTCTAGTTTCTTCTCAGTAGTGTGAATAAAGTTTTTTTGTAAATTGGTTAACGGGCTTATGCGTTTAAAAATTCATTGATGTTAAGGTTGATACTTGCTTAATTGGTGAAGAGGGAGATTTATTTTTAAGCCGCTTCAGAGTCTATTTAGTAGATAAGTGACGCAGGGTCAATATTTTCAAGCTTTTACTAGGAGTCTCAATGTCATTATTTAATAATCTTGTGGCTTTTTTTAGGACTGCGTTTTTGGATGTTAATTCTTGAAAAGCGTTTTTCAATTCACTATTCTCTATAGACAAATTGTTAATTTCTTGATGAGCAGAGTTTAATTCCGATGTAAGTAATTCTATTTGTTTTTTAAGTTCTTGCATTAGCGTCCTATTTTCGTAGCCTGATATGTTCGGTAAGCTACTAGCAGTGTTATCTAGTTTATGTCATCTAGTTACTATGAAGTAGTTTCGCTGGCCTTAAAAGATAAGTACACTTGTCTGTCGTCAGCGTACATATTATTATGGTACTTAGAGTCTCGGATGCAATGGGCTATATCAGCGGTTTAAAGGATAAATAGAATAGGACCAAGCAAAGAACCTTGGGTAATACCTCTAGATACAGGGCTCACGGGGGAACACAACCTGGAACCATCCTTTGTCTGTTTTTGTAAGTAGCTAGCAAACCATTTGACAGCATTTCTATCGAAACCGTAGAATGCCAATTTAGAAAGGAAGAGTGGTATATTTGTAGCATTAAAAGCCCGGGGATAATCAAGCAAAGTGACTATTGTGCCCTGTCCTCCGTCTCGAGCCTCCAAGATATTGCCCACTACGTCCGCCGTAGCTGTGGCAGTACCACGCCCCGACCGAAAGCCCGACTGCAACTACGGCAAAATGTTATTGGACTCGAGGTATGCCACGACTTGGTCACAGACCACTCTTTCCAAAATTTTTGACGCACACGGAAGAATGCAAATTGGTCTTAAGTCCTTAAAATTAAGCGGATTGTTATTTTTTTGCGCAGCGCCATAGTGAAGGAAAGGTCTCGTTAATTATGGATTTATTTATAATAGCAGTTATAGTTGAGAGAGACTGTGGTATTGTCAATTGAATCATGTCCTTTGAGACAGCGTCTACGCCCTGTGCATTCGTTGTCATATTATTTATTATTTTTAATATTGTCGCTTCGTCTACTGCTTTTAATGTGAACACAGAAGATCCACATCTATGATACTCGAAATATGTTAATTGCGATATGGTAACATTAGGATTCCCAGGTATGTCTAGAAAAGCCCTATTTATGCTTTCTGGGTCCTGAAGGTGCATAGGGAGAGTGTAATTGAGACGCTGTGGTAGTACATGTTGTTTTAGATTATGCCACAGTTGTTTGAGTTCGTTTAAGTTTTCATTGATGTGTTTGGTGAAATAGGTCTTTTTTTCATTATACAAAGCCCTTTTAGCGAGACCTCTAAGTTGTGTATAATAATTCTTGTGACTTTTTAATTGACTAGATAGATTTCATAATCTTGCTTGATTACGAAGCCTAAAAATTAACTTCATATTACTTGTGATCTATGGTGTCGGGGGACTTTTACACAGATTTTGTTATTAACTGGGGCATGTATGTCATATAACTGAAGGATATAGAGATTACATAAATTTACCATTAAATTAACATCATCACAGTTGTTTACAAGATGCCATGGGATTAGCTCAAGGTCCCTTAAAAAATCTTGGATATTAATATATATACGATATATGATGTGCCTGGGCATATCTTTATTTTTTTGTAGTAAGAATTCACAGATTTTTGTATTTCGTATCGGTGCAGATCAAATCAATAAGTGAACAACTATCTCCTACGAAATGGGTCGGCTTATCAACAAATTGATCGAGATTGCTATAGTTAAGAAATTCGATAAGTTTTTTAGATTTAGAGTCACTTAAGTTAAATAGATTGACATTAAAGTCCCCTAGTAAGATTAGATTATCGTATGGAGCCAAAACGACAATACTTTCTGTCATAGCACTGAGAAATCTATCAATACACAACCATGGTGGCCGGTATGCGTTACCAATAAGTAGTTTCCTTTTATTTAAAGAAACTGTCACCCATAATTATTCGACATCCTGCTGCTCGGGATGTAGTTTAATCCGCACGTTTAACCCTATCTTAATATAAAACGCGACTCCTCCCCCACGTCCCCCGCGAACGGACACAGGGCGCGGCACATGTTTTAATCGGTAACCCGGGACGTTCGGTGCTCGGCCCTCCTCGCCCGTCCGCAGCCATGTCTCGTTAATAGCCATAATGTCTACAGAATGGAGACTCAATGCCATCAAGAATTCCTGCTGGTTGGTAGCCAATGAACCAGCGTTGAATAACCCAACTTTTAATAATTTATTGAAAATCATTTTGAAAGAACTGTGTATACAAATAAATTAATAAGAAAAGACTTAATCGGTATCTCCCGCACTATCTTTGCCCACTTACACAATAATAATATATTACTAACAACAATGAACGGATACGCATTAGTTAACAGATAATAATTGAAAAACCTATCCACAATATTTTCCATAAATATAAATACTTCAAATGCTCAGTTCCCACCACACAGTTAACGACAATACAAAAAGTGTGATAATCTTTTTCTACAAAAGTGCATAATTCATGTATTCGTTTAAGTATAATCAATAAAAATATTTTTGTTGGAGTGAAGCTAACATTAATCTTTAAATAGTTTGTGTTAAAAAGGAAACAGTAACAAATACCAATTAAAATATGTATAGTAATTTTTGTTAAACGATACCGTCGACTATCATATGACATTAGGGTTTTACTTAGATTATACAATCTCAAATTGCGCCAAAAAATGCTCGTATGTTCTCCTTACATCTAATGTGTATAACCTTGTCGCCAGCCTCTTTCCTGGCCAAAATGCGCCCACCCTTAGTCCAGAAAAACTTCCATTTGTGGTGAGCGCCTGCCTGGCGTGTTTTATAAAAAAGGAGACGATTAGTACGTGTTAAGCGCTCGTTTAAATAAACACGATTGGCACGACCTTCATTCTGTATGTCGCTGGCGTTAAGATTGCGTCGCACTCGGGCTGCGTGCAATAGCTCGTCGCGCACCGCTCGCCTCGCAAAGCGTGCAACTATAATGCGCGGCCGTTCAGACGATGTAGACTCTAGCGCGGGCGTACCGATCCGGTTGCACCGAGTTGAACCAACGCGCTCAACGTGGACGATGTCTCGATCGTCGAGGGTGACACCTAGCTTTGACGATATCAATTTTATTATATGTAATGCGCTTTCCTGTTTATTTTCGGATATTCCCGAAATCTCGATGTCATTTAGGAGCAGATCTTGTTCGCGCTCATTAAGTTGCTGCTGTAGCCTAGTGATAGATGACACGAGCGGCTCCCTGTCCACCAAGTTTTCGTCAAACCTCCTCTCTACGGCGCCCATCCTCTCATCTAAATCGTTTAAACGACTTTCACTTGAAATTAGAGCTTGCTTTAATTCGGAAATATCTGATCGAAATTTTATAAAATCTTTACGCATAGTTTGTATGTCCGAACGTAGTTCCTCCCTAAATTGACGAAGTTCATTGCCCAAGTCAACGAGGAGACTCGTGGAAGCTGTAGAAGCTTCTGCAATTGGACAGCTCAGTTGACTAGAGTCTAATGATTGGTCAGCAGTGTAAGCGTCCACCTTCATGTCTGCCCTGCTCCTCACGGGTGTATCCGCTTTATTGTCTCTAGCGACGTGCCTGGTACATTCTGGGCAGCGCCATCTAGGTGGCGTGGATTCCGATACCGGCAGCAGTACACAACCTCGGTGATAAATATTGTGGCATGTTGTACACTTGGTGGCCTCCACAGATGATAAATATTAGGCGCAGCCACCACACTTCTTAGACGGCATATTAGTAAAAAACAATTAATTATTGTAGTAAGTAAAAATGAATTAAAAGGAGAATGCCGGTTTTCCTTCGTTATCAATAGATGTCGCTTTTTATGGAATTCAGTTATGGGGTTATTAACTAAGATCCACTATTATGTTTGCTCCACACGGCTATAGATAGGGACAGAACAAAACTGCAAAAGTTAGCACAACGAATTCATGAGATTTTCGCATAAATTTTTCACTTATTTTACTGATAAGGGTATATTGCACATCACAGATATAGTTTATAGTTTTAAAGTGTGATGATTGTTCATTCACTGCACTAAAACGTTTGCTAGTAGTAAGTTCACTGTATATAACTTTTTTAAATAAACAGAACACTATCAATGCAACGATTTTTATTTTTAATTAAGACAATCGCGTAACGCACACACATCCGTGACGTCACTCCCTGTGATGATTTCTGAATTATAATAATCGTTTCTACTAATATGATAGGAGTAAAGTTCTGCAGAGTACGTCATGGATACAATAAAAAAACCAAGGACACAAAATAAATTACAACAAAATATTAATTACACAACATTACATTTATCGAGTAGACTTATGACGATAAATTTCTATAATGGCACGAAAGCGTCGTGACATAGAAAAATAACTTTATGAAAACGACCTAAGTAGCTTGGTTGAAAGGATAACAAATTTTATCGCTGTTCGGTGCAGGAAAACAGCGTGGGGAAACATGCAAGCCTTTTTTTTTGTTAAGGCGGGAAAAAATGTTCTTAACCGCACACCCCGGCGTTCTGGGTAACGAACAGGGTAGTGTGGGGCCTGCACCCACTAAAGAAACCCGCCGTGTGCCGTCTCTCCGCCTGTATTAGCGGGCCACTGGAACTATGTTACATTTCTTCGGCGGTGGGAAACATGCATCCCTAAGAGATTTTCTCGACAGCTTCTGACGTCTACCAATCCATACTGGGGCAACGTGTTAAACTGTGCCTGTAATTTATCACCGTCACCTTGATGTAACGTATTAAAAATATAAGTGTCACCACCCCATTCTTTCCTGCAAGTGTCGTATGAGACGATTAAGGGAAGTAAGCAATTATCACCCATTGCATTACTGGTGGTAGGGCTGGGTACCAAATGGGAGTACTTACTAGCTATCGGGCCCAAACGGGTTGGTATCACCATCTCCCGTGTGACCGGCCCTGAAGTACATCAGTGTGTTTTGGTTGTAGCAGGAGATAGCCTTTTATTCTTTCATTTCAGGTTGCAATAACTGTACTCGAATATATTTTGTAAGAAGTCATTAGTACTGTACAACGTACTCGGTGCATGGGCACGTCGCCTTCGGGCGCGTCGTCCAGCGTGCCGGAGATGGCGCGCTTGAGGTCGGGGCCGGCCTCGTGCAGCGTGCGCAGCCCCGCTGCAGCGTGAACTGCTGGCTCTGTCATTAGTACTGTACAACGTACCCGGTGCATGGGCACGTCGCCTTCGGGCGCGTCGTCCAGCGTGCCGGAGATGGCGCGCTTGAGGTCGGGGCCAGCCTCGTGCAGCGTGCGCAGCCCCGCTGCAGCGTGAACTACTGGCTCTGTCATTAGTACTGTACAACGTACCCGGTGCATGGGCACGTCGCCTTCGGGCGCGTCGTCCAGCGTGCCGGAGATGGCGCGCTTGAGGTCGGGGCCAGCCTCGTGCAGCGTGCGCAGCCCCGCCTGCAGCGTCATCTGCTGGGTCTGCTCGTCCGTCTGCCGCAGTTCTTGCTCTTTTCTTTTCTTGAACCTTGTGATTTATATATTCGTTTGAGTAGGTATATTTTCATTTGTATCTTGCACGATACTTACAGATTTCCTCAAACAAGTGCTACTATTCTAATTATTATTTATAAGTGTATAACTCTGCTATTGCTTTTAAGTAAATGTTCTTTTTTCTAAATAATTCTATAAATAATGTTATCTACGAGAGACGTAACTGTCAGTATACTAAATAATCCAGCAACACCTAAATGACTAATGGCGAATGTTAAAACATCACGATGGTTTATAGTTGAAATTATTATACGAACTAATACTAAATTTAAATTATAATTTAAAGTAACAAAAACCACAACAACAATATAACAATGGGGAAACAATATTATTGGTAGTTGGAAAGTTGGTAACATCTGCATGCTCTTATACCGACCATTAAATGTAGTATTCAAAAATGCCTCTCTAAATGTAGCAAAGTATTATTTTCTGTTTAGCAACGTAATTGAGGGACATGCAGGATCAAACAGTCGTTCCGAACCCATCCCGATGTCAGTCCGTTCAAGGTGTCACTTGTCAACTATCGAGCACACATTACAGAGCTATAGATACACGGCAGGTCGAGCTAATGTTCGCTCGCTCTAAGGGGACAACTCTTTCCTACTCTTACACATACGTATTTGTCTTGTTGTTACTCACGCGTGATTCCTATGAAACAAAAATATCTAAGTCAGTGTTAACCGGACAAAATAGATATCACATGAATGATAAAATAAACACAAATAAAACAGTTTAGAAACAAATCGCTAGCTGCAGGGGCTCAGACTTTATATTACGTCATTGCACTAACAGAGATTATGATCAAGTTTTACATTGTTATGGACTTTATATACATCAATAACGATGATTTTAGTATATAGAGACATATTTCCCCCATCTGAACGTGTAGTGTGAACAGGCTCTATGTTGTTGAGCAGTAAGGTAGTCACAGTAAATAATATCAGTACCATGGCACATTGTCATACACGCAGGTTTTATTAAAGCTGTATCGCAGGCCTAGTTTGATAGCAACAGCCGTAGAAATGTAAAATTTAGTTAATCCGTTAAAATAAAATTTCTCCAATGTAACGCAACAACGAACACTTGTTTCCACTTTGAGCGCCTTACTAAAGGACGTCTGTTCTTGGTATAAGTGACAACTTCAATTTCTGGGAGTGCTATAATTTGAAAACCGCTTAATAACAACAAAATAAAATAAAACATTCTCTCGACGGTAAACGAGTTAATTTCACAAGGAGCACTGACCTCCTGAAGTAGTCCTGGATGAGGAAGGTGGCATAGAATTTGCCAACGGTGATCTCATTGGGGTCCCCAGGTGGCGGCACGACCTGGTCCAGCAGTCGAGGTGATGTGCGCTTCCAGATCTTACGGATGACGGCGCGCAGCTCCGTGTTGCAGTCGTCGATGTTACCTGTGGCCATACGAGCTCAGCTCACACCTCTGTCTGCACTCTAGTATTTATTTAGTAATTAGTTTATTTATGGGCGAGAAAATGAATTATCGTGAATGGGTACCACATTACGTACGTAGACGTACGAGCTCGTTTACCTTTAGAGTAGTGAGTAGAGAATACCAAGTCATTCGCTTCTTCAATCATTTTATAATCAGTTATATATTAAGCAAAATATGCTAAGTTATATATTATATACATTCAGTCAAGAAAGTATTGGGAATGGATGATTTGTTTATGGTACCAAATTCAACTTTTTGTTTTTTTTTGTTGTTGTTAGATTTGCACCACTGTTATCCATTTTGGCGCGGAGTTTGATTTGCATCTGTTATTTATATTAAATACAGTGCTGTTTTTAGTTATATCATATCTAGTGTGTATTGCAAATTTCATAATGGACAAAAACATCGAACAAAGAGTTTGTCTTAAATTTTGTATCGCCAATGGAATTTCGTATTCGGAGTCACTGAAAATGTTACAGAAGGCTTACGGTGAATCGACTTTATCAAAAACACGTGCTTATGAGTGGTACAAAGCGTTTAAAAGCGGTCGAGATATGATGGAAGATTTGCCTCGCTCTGATAGGCCATCAACGTCTGCAACTGAAGTTAACATTGCAAAAGTGAAGCAAATAGTGACTGAAAATCCTCATTCAACTTTGAGAGAGATAGCCGCCGAACTTTCTGTGTCTCACGAGTCGATCCGTACCATTCATTATAAATCATCACTTGGGTATGAAACATGTTTCCGCTCGGCTAGTCCCAAAAGGCCTGAATTTTCTCCAAAAACTCTATCGCATAAGAGTTGCTGAGGGCACGCTAGAACGAGTCAATTCCGAGCCCAACATTCATGAAATTATTACTGGTGACGAGACGTAGGTTTACGAGTTTGACATGCAAAGTAGTCAACAAACTTCGGAGTGGCGACTTCCAACTGAAGGCTTAGTGTGAGTTTGACAATGATAATCGAATAATGGATGTAATAGGTACTACGTACACGTCACAAATTATATAGTTGTATGTCCAAGATGTATACGTACTTCGATTCGGTTATGTTTGATTATACGATTTTATTATTATGTGATTGATTCTTCGGGCCAATGATACAATTAATTCATAGATACTATTTGTTATTTGAATTTATGTTTATTATCAATAAAAAAATGAAGACCAGTTCGTCCCAGTTTATTATAATGGTCATCTTTATGGAGTAGTCTTTTAAGAGTCGTCATTTCTTCTAGCAGTAGAAAAAGTTCCTATTTTTGAGGCCACTAGCAGTTTGGTCCCTTTGTGTAGTGAGTCTACACACTTCTTATACTTTTAATTTTGTGTAATATTTTTATAATATACTAGCTGACCCGGCGAACTACGTACCGCCATATATTTTTTCATTAATAAATATTGCAATTATAAATTGAGATATTAAGTATATAATAGATTACTTTAACATGTATCTAGTGATGTTATGTTAATAAATGAGTACAATAATAATAAAGCCTTTTTATTTCCATGTAGTAGATTTGTTATCAAAACCTTTTCTGGGTAAAGGCCTCAAACTTTTTCCAGGTATTTTTACATTGCGCTTTCACTGTTCAGTCTCTAACAGCTATTTTTTGGATTTCATCGCTCCACCGGTCTTTACATCTTCCTTTGCTTCTTTTCCCACTCGGACCTTTCCATGAGATGGCGCGTTTTGACCATCTTCTGTCTGTCACCCATGCAACGTGACCTGCCCATCTCTATTTAAGTTATCGTGCATGTTGTTTTGCGTTTATTAATTTAGTTTTTCTGTGAATATCCACGCTTCTAACTGACTAAACTTCTAACTGACTAACTTATCATCACGCCATTTCCTCGCTTCTATGCTTGTCCATAAGCTTTATACATAGAATGCTTCTTTCTATAGCACGCTGGCACGAGCGTATTTTGCTTTTTTTTATTATTGAAGACCCAAGTTTATGGACCATATGTTAAACGAGGTAACAAGCAGGAGTCTATTACCTTCTTTTAGAATATAAGTGGAAGTTTGCCTTTTAAAATGTCTTTGTAACTCCAGCATATTTTCCAGGTTATGTTGATACGCCTCTATAGTTCGTCTTTATTTCGCGATTTCTTAAATGAAATTTGTTTCTAGAGATACACATAGCTGTCCACATTTTCTATAATTGTACCTGTTTTTTATACTATGTATTCGTAGCCTTCGTTTTTGATATGGACAGTTTCAATCCTATATTTCGCTAGAGTTATTTAGCTCTCCTATAATTGTTTCCAACTGAATTGATTTGTTTTTTTTGCAAATAGGATTATATCCTTTGCAAATTTTAAGTTGCTTAAGGATTCTGAATCTATTTTTATCGCCTTTCCGCTCTAATCTAGTTCTTTCATTATGTCTTGCAGCTATAGGCATATTCCAATGCTTGCAGCTATATATTTCCAATCTAGTTGATCCATTATGTCTTGTATATTTTCTGGTTATACGGATTATTATTACTACTCTTTGACTTATATTTTCAATATACTTTGAGGAAAAAATTTGCTTCACTACAAAAATTTCAGTGACAATTTGCACTTAATGTTAATGTTGTATTGACTTGTGGCGATCTGATAATTCCGCCAATGACAATGTTCTCTTGATTATTTTGCGCTCACGGTGAAGACGTTTTTGATCAAATTGTCAAAGTTGACATATTTTGCAACTCACACTCGCAAAAACGAGGTTCTCGCTCGTTTTTATGCTCACTACTCATGTCATCAACGTTCACATTGGACACGTTTTTATATAAACAATCTCGCACTCGCAAGTTATGTTTCGCAAACGTGACGCTAGGTGTCACTGATCCAACTCCATATAAATTTGAGTTTACTTTAACGCGATCGAGTAGTTAGAAAAACTTACACTAAGCTCTCTGAACCGAAACCGAAAAAACCACGCCAAAGTCGATGAAAAGTCAAAGTCATGTTGACTATTTTCTTTGACTATCGCGGTGTTGTGCACTCGGAATTCTTGCTAGAAGGTCAAACGGTAAATAAAGAATATAAAAATGTAAATGAACTGACTTCCGTGCACGAGGTCGTGGGTTCGATTCCCACTCAGGACAATTGTTTGTGTGGTGAACACAGATATTTGTACTGCGTCTGGGTGTTTTCTATCTATCATAATATATGTATGTATTTACCAAAAAAAAGTAATATATGTAATATATCCGTAATCTGGTCCGTAAGCACAAGCGTTAAGCTTAGTTTGGGACCAGAGGACGTTGTGTGAAATATGTCCGTGAATATTTATTTATTTATTTAATACTTATTATTTAAGCGTTATGCGGCATTTAAGAGAGAAAATTCGACGAAAAAGACCAGATTTGTGGAAAGAAAATTCTTGGATTTTATACCACGATAATGCGCCTTCGCACAAGGCCATCATTGTGAATGAATTTTTGTCCAAACACTCGACAAATACCATCGAGCAACCACCATATTCACCAAATGTGGATCCAGCCAACTTCTTTCTTTTTCCTAAACTCAAATTACCACTTCGTGGCACCTTTTCAATCGGTAGAAGACATAAAGAAGAATTCGCGGCGAGAACTGAAATCAATTCCGGAAACAGCGTTTAAAAAATGTTTTGATGATTGCATTATTCGTTGGCGTAAGTCTACCGTTTCTGAACAAGCATACTATGAAGGCGATAAAATAAATTTGGATGAATAACAAAAAATTTGTGTGTTATTGATCTTTTCCCGGTATTTTATTGACAGAGTAGTAAGTACTTATACGAATAAATAGAGTGGCCGGTAGTTACCGTCAGTCTTGATCTTGAGCGAGGTCCTGACGACGGCAAACAGCGTCGCGTTGAAGAGCACGGTCCCATCGGAGTTGAGCGGCATGTTCATGGACACGAGACGCTTGCACGCCACACGGTGCGGACACAGCTTGCCAAATCCTGCGCATGCCATGTGTCAAAGCAGTGTTTTTCTTTTTTTATAATAACTATGATCAAGCATCTATGCAGGAAATCTTATATCTAATGCACGAGTGCGCGCGCAAACACAAATACACTCTGTGCTCCCTCTCTTTCATAGTCCGATCTGACGGAAATCCAACACGACCGGAGATAGATCAAATGCAGAACCGGTTCTCATTTTAGGGAAAGGGATAAGAGGTGCAGAAGAAGGATAAAGATATGAATATGGAGAAGTGGAGTTAAAAGAGAAGATACACAATCAGGCATGAAAAGTGTCCCCTATAAAGGAGTGCAGATTACGCTTTCTGCACTCCTTTCGTTTAGTATTATTTCGACGCGCGAGTAGACGAAGCGTGTCAAAATGTCTAATTGTTCGATGAATAAATGCCGCAATAGTGCATTAAAAGTACAAAAAAAGGATGGTGTTTCTTATTTTCGGTAAGTATTAATAGACAGTATTTCTATTTCATACATATTTTGTTGCTTAAGAGTCGCATTTTTTAATTTTTCAATATATTTTGTTTCAAATTATCGACGATGGCCCTGTATGAACCAGTCAAATAGAGTATGTATAAAAACAAAGGCAGTCTCGAACTATGCTCATACTTCAACGCATTTTGCTCACTTTGATCGCATAATACGACGTTCTCAGTTCTAAAAACGAATTGAGTCACCTTGTTGAATGTATTTTTTTTTATATATATTAAGTAATTAGTTGACATTGTTTTATTTACAATGTTTAAATATAAATAACATTGTCATTTATATGATGATTTTTATTTTAGTTTTCCTAGGGACCCAATCAGATGATAAAGCTTGCACTAAATTATTTATAAATATGTATTCTTTTTTTTAATTAAACGGCGAGCGAATTCGAAGGGCACCTCTAGTATTTTATAAGATGATCATTTAAATAGTATTATATATATGCTTCAATAATGAATGTTGAAATGTTGTATTATGTATAAATTATGGTTTCACATACCAATAGATTTAAAAGTTTTTGTTGGTCTATGTTACGCTAGTGAAGATGAATATACTTTGGAAAATCCAAAACTGCACGCCTCATAATCTTCATTTTTCACTATAAAATTGATTATTTGATAAGTAACTATTAATGTTTTGGCCTTACTAAGTAGTTTTCAATAAATCACATACTTCTATATTGGTCTACCTCTCAGTCATTTTGCAAGGCGCCATCTGGCAATTAATAAGAACAACAATCCATGAGTTTACATATATACCTGCATAAGTGCATATATATAAACATGTTAAATTTAATAATTTATCAAACTGTAAACACAAACAATTTAAGAAAACAAAAAAGCATCGCTAGTTTCCTTACAAAAAAAGTAATATTGTGGCTCTATATATACAACAACAACTGAATACAATGATATCGACATCTAAAATTGCCACTAGCGACATCTAGGGCTGCATTTGTCAATATCTCTTTTACTTTAAAACAGCGGCATCTATCAATAGAAAATTGCAGCTTTGGACAATATTATACGACTTATTTAAAAATCAATGAGTTCAACAAGAAATCTCCAAACCATTTATCTTCCTAACTTGGTTGCCTTATAATTTTATACTTTGTTCTAAGCTAAGAGAAAACACCGTGACGCCAAGGCCACGCAAAAAAATTGGGAATGTAAAATATTTTTTTTTGTGTTTTATAACGTTGGTGTGTTATTATTTACGTGTGTTTAGTGTTTTTAATTATTGTTATGGATAAAATAGTTATTATACTTGACAAATATCATCAGTTTGTCAAGAAAAGGTAAGAACTTTCTTTTAACAAAAAACAATGTACCGGGCGGGCGAACGGCGTTCTGTTGACGATAGTAAAAAGGTAGTTCTCATGAAAGGCGCTGGTTTTAGTGTTTCGTCGAGCGTAAATGCCGTAAATATTCATTATTTTTTTGTTTATTTAATAACAATTAAACCACATCGATTCAGAACGTGAAAAGTAATAGGACTCTATTCCTAGTCATAATAATTCGTAAGCGAAAAAAAAAGACTCGATTAGTAAAGTATTTTGGTCGCTATCGTGTTAACATACATTACCCACAACTCACGGACGTCCAAGCCAGATTTTTTTCAAACAGTTTTTTAACTAGTTTAAATAACAAGAATGGCATCAAAAATATCATGAGTGTTAAAAATAGTGTTTGTTCTTTATATGTGTGTGTAGATATTATTTTACAAGTGCAATATATGATAAATAGGGACATTTTAAGTTTGAAAAATCAGTTGTGCCGTGTAAACCGGGAGTAGAACACACCTTAACGCTTCGCTTATGAAGCGTGCAATACTGTATGTAATAAAACCGAGGAGATAATAAGATGAAAACAGCGCATATGTGGTCAAAAAACACAACCAAGGCCTATTTGTGTTCCTTAGTTTTAAAATGTAGACTAAACTTAAATATATTTTCTGGTATTGATACACATTCCCTTCAACAACCTGCTCTTTTTAATCATAAAATTAGTCTTATAAAAGCTATTGTAGAAAAATTTGGTTGGAAATTTATTTCTGGCCCTGTGGGGCCGGCTTTAGAATTGTCCCACCCCTCTCTACCCACGGGAGTCGTAAGAGCCGACTGAGGGAATACTGAGGGAGTGGGCAGCAGCACTCCCTCGAGTATAAACAACATCCACTGCGATCGCCAACCCGCCTGCCAAGCGTGGCGATCACGGCATTATCCCCCATGACGGGACCGCTCGTTGTGGCGTTCTCTTGGGGAGGCCTTTGTCCAGCAGTGGACGTTGAAAGGCTGATGGATGGGTGGATGATAGTGAAATTTATAGATTTATCTCCTATTAGTTTACATTATATCGCAAAAAAAATCAATAGAAAAGCTGAAATCTAATTCAAAAAGACAACTCTACAATAAGGTTCATTTATTTCAAGGAAATTGATTTACTTACTACTGTATTGTCAATGTTTATTATAACGCCATTGATCTAGGCTAGAATAGATCTGGGTACTACTAATAATATTAGAATTACTTAATATTAGAACTATATTGGGAACAAAAACTAAAATTTATATTTACGAGTTTTATTTTGTTTATATATAAATAAATATTCTACCTAAAAGCATATTAATACGATCAGATAAAAGTATAAATATGAGTTTGGAACACATTTATAAATTAAACAAATTTAATAAACTAAGTAAATGTTAATACATGAAAATTATAAAAAAATATTCGTTTCCACTCCGTCCTTGTCCTGCCCGCAAATTTCGGTCGTAAAATTTTATTGCTTTTTGCATAATGCTTTGTAAATACAACTTTAACCCATACATGTAAGGTTGAATTTGGAAAGAATGCATTTATATCATAACTAAGAGGGGATCCATTTTGAGGTTCCCTACTTTTTTAAAGAAAAAAACAGAAAATTCAAATTTAATGGAGAATGTTTATTATCATTTGAAAGAACATTCTTTGGCATTTATTTTTTGAAGATTATGTCTATCAAATGTTGGCCGTCGCTACGTCGCAGATGGTCCATCCGTTGAGTCCAATTTTCGATGAATCGTTCGAGCATTTCGACTGGTAACAACAAAGTAATGAGGCCCATTTCTGGCTGTAATGGGTATGTAAACAAACAAAATTGCCGCATTTGGGACGAAGAGCAACCTGAGGAGATTCAAGAACTGCCACTTCATCCAGAAAAAACAACGGTTTGGTGTGGTTTGTGGGCCGGTGGAATCATCGGTCCATATTTCTTTAAAAATGATGCCGGTGCGAACGTAACCGTCAATGGCGACCGTCATCGTGCCATGATAACCGACTATTTGATGCCTGAAATCGAAGCTCGTGATCTCGGCGACATTTGGTTTCAGCAAAACGGTGCCACTTCCCACACATCGCATCAATTAATGGATGTATTGAGAGAACATTTCGGTGAGCACATAATTTCACGTTTTGGGCCGGTCGATTGGCCACCAAGATCGTGTGATATCACACCGTTAAGACTTTTTCTGTGGGGATATGTAAAGTCTAAAGTTTATGCAGACAAACCCGCTTCAATTCAGGCCTTGGAGGAAATCATCACGCGTGTCATTTGCCAGTTACCAGTCGAAATGCTCGAACGAGTCATCTAAAATTGGACTCAACGGATGGACCATCTGCGACGTAGCAACGGCCAACATTTGATAGACATACACCCATATTCTAAGACGGTTCCTCGAAAATTTCTCGACTCCACTCAAGCGCACTCAAGGAGTTTGGTATTCTTAGTTGCAAAAAATCTCCTCCACTCGACGCCTTTCCTCACTCGAGGTGAGGAAACAACTGTCAACCTCAAGGTACGTCGGGACCAACCTTAAGGAATACTCAAGGAAGTTTTTGTTCTATAAACAATTTACTGAAGTTTATTATTTCATGTGAATATTGTTTTCTAGTGTTTATAATGTATTTCCAGCGGTTTTTGAATTAGTATTATTAAGTATGATTATCTCATAAGATGTTACTTGCGAGATGCTGCCCAACTTTTACGATACCGTAGAATTCCAAAGACGTAGGTAAGCTATTTTTTGTTTCCAGCAGGATTACCGGCTTCTAAAGTAGCCGTCGAATTTATTTTATATTTAATTATGAGTTCCTGTAGGCATAACTTTACCGACCAATATTCAGTAAGAATATCTTCCAGACATATTACAAAATAAATGATATCTAAACAATTTATACTAGCTATAAAAACACACCCAGCAAAAAAACAATGTTGACTTGACGCGACGACGCTATGTAGGTACTTTCTGGTTATACGATATACGTAAGTAGGTATTACTTTTTGCTATGTAGGTACCTACCTGAGTTTTACTCCTTGTGGCGATCCTTGTGTAATACCTATCGTCCTTTCTAAATATTTAAATGTCAAATGACAAACATCTGTTAACTTTTGAGTGACCACAAATGTAAAATCAAAGCATTATTGTCCAAAACAATGTTCTATCTACAATACAATGACGTAATTAATGACGTATTACCTCGACTCAACCTCATTCGAGGTTCCTCGAGTTTTCAACTAAGAATACCAATTTCGAGGATTCCTTGAGATATTCCTTGAGGTATCCTCAGTTGAGTTTGAGTCGAGGAAAGGTTGAGGAACCGTCTTAGAATATGGGTGATAATCTTCAAAAAATAAATGCCAAAGAATGTTCTTTCAAATGATAATAAACATTCTTCATTAAATTTGAATTTTCTGTTTTTTTCTTTAAAAAAGTAGGGAACCTCGAAATGGATCACCTCTTATAACTACTTATGATACAACTGGCGGCAGTTTTAGATGTTTCTTTTGTTCGAAACTGTGCATCTATGATTTAATAAATCAATGTTCAACCCACATAATATTCGTTTAGAAACATAATTAAAAATATCTACTTTAAGTTTTATGCTTACAATGTATGAGATTTTAAGCTAGTATAATAAAATTAGTATAATACTTCTCTTTAAGTCTTAAAAAATTGTTTTTATATTTAGTGCTTAAAAATTCTACCACAAACTACCAATTAACATTTTTAAGTAATAAAAAAAAACTAGCAGTTAGTAGACAATATTGATTATTAGTTTATATTATTAAATATATTGATTTTAATAGAAGCTAAGACTAAAAAGCTAGCACCGGATCGGAACGCGGCCTGACTGAGAAAGATCCGGCCAGAAAACTCAAACCGTAAACGTAGTTTTATTTCAAAATGTGTAAAATTCGCGTAAATGTTAGAAAGTATTAAACAGATAAACAGACAAAAAAAACTAAAAAAATTGTTTTGTGTTTAGACACGCCTAGGTATATAGCCTAATACAGTATTAAACACAAAGTGGAAAATGTAAAATCGAAAAGAACAATCACGAGCAGGATTTGAACCTGCATCTCCTGGATACCGTCCAGATGCTTTGCTAATTCAGCCATCGTGACAACTATGTTCGAAACTCGCTCCTAAACGTGAGTTACTGCTGGTATAACACATTTAATATGGATACGAATTACTTACCTAAAGGCGGACTAATTTTTCTTAACAAAGTTACTACATCTAAATGTTTTATTCTACCCTTCGCGTCTGGATCATATTCACTCCACAGCCTGTAACAATGAACCACACCCACAGTCAGCAACAACTCAGTCAAACAACAATTAGATATCGAGCAACAACTGCAGCATTACCTTATAAATTCGTCTAAGTGATGTGGTCCCAGTATCGACCAGTCTCGAGTCAAATAATCAAAGTTATCCATAATAACCGCAACAAACAAATTAATGATCTGGAAAAATTACAAGATAGGAAATTTTAATAAACACAGATAAGACACATGTTAATATTTAGATATTTTTATATATATTTTTAGCATTTGACATGCTTAGCACTATACATTAAACACAAAGTGAAAAATGTGAAATCGAAAATAACAGTCAGGAGCAGGATCCTGCTCCTGACTGTTATTTTCGATTTCACATTTTTCACTTTGTGTTTAAGACACATGTTATTTTAAATCTTTCACATATTGGGCCATTTACTAGAACAAATTATGTGAGAATGTGAAATAGAAATGATAATAGTTCTAGTAAGTATACATAATAATACATATATGTAAGTAATCAAGACGAGCGCCAGAGAGCCTCACCAGGAAGGAGCAGAGCACGTAGAAGGAGATGAAGTAGGGGAAGGCGAGCACGGAGCCGCACGAGTCGTCGGGCGGCACGTCGCCGTCCTCGCGGTACGCGCCGTCGCACCGCACCTCGGGCTCCGGCGACACGCCCATCATGATGTCCTGCCACGCCTCGCCTGCATGTGTATTAGTGTGTGTCGACCATGCGCATACTTATATACACATACATTAAAACTTTCCTAATTAGCCTGAACTTATCGAATAATTATGAAATAAAACCGCGTTTACGGAATCTATCGCGTTTACTTGATTTTTGTGGACTTAGATGTTAGACGTACTTGGAACATCTAAGTCCACACGTGACCATGAATGCTGTAAAGTATTCGAAACGTCGGGATAGTAGAAAATCAAGTAAACGCGATAGATTCTGTAAACGTAGTTTTATTTCACAATGTGTAACATTTGTTAAATACCAGGTATTATCGAATAATTCCTCAATTTATATTTTTTTCATATAAATTAACACAGTGTAAAATTTTTCTATATAATTAATAATAAAAAAAATATGAATTTTCATTCGGACATTTCACACAACGTCCTCTGGTCCCAAACTAAGCTTAACGTTTGTGCTATGGGAAAACACCCAGACGCAGTACAAATATCTATGTTCATCACACAAATAATTGTCCTGAGTGGGAATCAAACGCACGACCTCGTGCACGGAAGTCGGCTACACTACCGACTACGCCACGAGGTCAATAAAATCGTAAGATTGAGTTATTCGTACCCCACTAGATTGCGGGCGCAAGTCAAGCACACCACCCATTTTGTGAGTTACATCTGTGTCCAATAACGAATGTGCGTTATATAGGTACAATCTTTTTAATTATAAAATGTCTGGCGGCATTTAGTTTTGTTTTGAATATAATTTTATCCATAGAAACGATATTGTCAATGTCTTTGTTACTTAACGTTTATTAGAGAACTAGCAGATGCCCGTGTCTTCGTCTCTGTTGCTTATTATATTAACATCATGAGGTAGAGGTAGAAGAGCTCTTCCCCACTTCTCCGAACGACGGAATGGCGACGAAAACACACATCACTAAATAGGTAATGCTTAAAAAATTTGCTGTTTTTAAAAAGTTTAGTAACTTTTTAGATAATGTAGATAAGGGCCAAGCGTCGAAGAGTGAAAACTTAATTTAAAATTTATCAATTGACATTGGGCGACGATTAGTCATTTTTTTTATTGTATATAGTGGCAGACGAGCTACGGCCCATATGATGGTAAATGGTAACCGTCACTCATGGACTCAACTATACCGAGAGTATTGTCAAGCCGCTGCTCACTATTTCATTTCACCGATATGAAATGAAAGAATAAAGGGCTATCTCCTGCTACAGCCAAAACGCAACGATGTGCTTCATGGCCGGTCACACGGGAGATGGTGGTACCAACCCGCTCGGGCCGGCTACCAAATGAGTACTCCCACTTGGTACCAGTCCTACCACCAGTCATGCAATGGATGATAAAATTGCTTACTTCCTTTAGTCGCCTCACACGACACCCGTGGGAAAGAGTGGGGTGGTGACACTTTTACTCTTAGTTCGTCACCACACGGAATGATTGAGCGCTTAGAGGATTTCGATTAAATAAAGTTATCGTCAGTACTGCTACCATATACAGGGTCTGTCGTAAATAATGGATAACCTGTTAATCAGAGATAGCTTTGATGTCAGGCTACAAGAAAATCGACTTTTTTTGATGTGAAACATATAATGCGGAGGGAGGGTAAAATCGGCTGTTAGCGTGGCGACGCTTTTATTTTACGTGTCCCGTTCAATTCTTGCAAGTTCAATTTGACACACTTCCCGGCTTCCGATTGAGCCGAAATTTTGCACGCATATGTATATCGCGTGACAATGCAATATTATGATGACATGGAGCTGATCTGAGGATGGAGCTGGAAGGTGGACATAGAAACTCTATAATGAAACGGCGCAACTCTATCGAGTTTGGACTCGTTTGATTCGTCTTGACGAGTACTTGGTCTTTAGATAGTATCCAGGGTCTGATGATGCAGCTAGAAGGTGGCCCCATGACCATGACAATCCATTACTCGGTACTTAAAGTCGCACCCCATCGATTTAGGGCTAGTTTGAGTTATCTTGAATAATGCCATAGTCCTAGATGATATTCAGTGTCTGATGATGGAGCCAGATGGCCATGGGCACTACGCTATAAAACGCCGCAATCTCATCAACTTTGGAATCGTTTGATTCGTTTTGACAAGTACTTTGGTCCTAGATGACATCTAAGGCCTGATTACGATGATTTATGTCCATGTCCGTTATTTTACACATTTCATAATTTTATACAAGGACAAATTGAAAAAGTTATGATCATTTTATTTTTACTCAATATTTCTACAAAATAATTTCGATATTTTCACATCTGGTAGACGTCCCACGACGTCTACTTTTATTTTAGGATTGCCATTGGTGTGAAAACGGTAGACAGTATTGTATTTTTTTTTAATTTTCCTCCTTTGCTCATTAATTCAGTCACCATTTCAACAAAATAACTTATTTTAATGTACTTTTTTTTTGTATCTGACTCCTGGATACTTGTATTATTATATTAGATTACTATATTTAACATTATATTTAATTATACATGCGTACTTTATAAGCCGTGTGGGGCCAGCACAAAGAATAGCTTCACCCCGTCTTTTCCTATGGAAGTCGTAAAAGCCAACTAAGGGATTACCGGGGGATAGGGCAGAACATAAATGGTCCTTTTGACATACAGGGAGTTAATAAATGGTCCTTTTGACATACAGGGAGAGACCTTTTTTATCGTATTTGTTAATTTTTATGTTGTATCCCTTGAGGGCTCTTTGTTGTCATGTTTGCCCATTTTTATATTACTATGTTGTATCCTTTTGAGTTTGGAATACCTAGTGTTTTGATTGAAAATTTTGAAATAATTTTCTAGTACATGCTAGTCGCATGCAATTTCCAACTATGAAAATAAAACAGTACTGTGGTACAGTTCAACGTTAAATTAATAATTTAGTGATAAAATAGCGAATTCTTATTGAATAAAATCATATTAGGAGCCTAAATCATCGTGATTTGACATATTTCTTGAAACCAAAATGTTGACCTTGCTAAGTTATTTCGCTTGTTTTTTTTTTATTGCCAACGTTGGCAGACGAGCAGACGGCCCACCTGATGATAAGTTGTAACCGCCGCCCATGGACTATGGCAACACCAGGGGCAAGCCCCATCGCCGCCTACTGTGAGTAAAGTGCTCTTCTCAAACCTCGTTTAAAGAGGGACAAGTCGTAACGCTGGGGAAACACCGTAGCAGGAAGTTCATTCCAGATCTTAAACGTACGTGGTAGAAAAGAACGCTGAAAACGAACCGTCTTGGACGAGATCGTTTCCAGGTGGTATGGATGAACCCTAGTACGGCGTCTCGTGGTCCGGTGGTAAAACGGCGATGTTGGTACCACCTCAAACAGTTCCTCAGAGCACTCCCCGTTGAAGAATCGATAGAGCACACAGAGAGCCCCAAAGTCTCTCCACCGCCCCAACGAGTCCAGCTCATCCGTGAGATTGGGATCATCGACAATCCGAACAGCTCGTCTTTGCAGGGAGTCAAGTGGGTCGAGCTGGTATTTTGGTGCGCCTGCCCAGAGATGTGAGCAGTACTCCACGTGAGAGCGGACTTGTGCTTTATACAGCACAAGTCACTGCCTCGGTGTGAAGTACCGCTTAGCTCTGTTCGGTGTGAAGTACCGCTTAGCTCTGTTCAGAACACCCAGTTTCTTGCTCGCCAATTTGGCTTTGTCCTCCAAATGACTCCCGAACTGGACTTTACAAGATATGTCGATGCCGAGGATCCCAATACTCTCGGAGACCGGGAGAGTTACCCCTTGGAACTGGGGCTCAGGATAAATGCGTCCTTCTTTGCAGTGAACCTGCAAACCTGTGTCTTCGTAGGGTTGAATTGAACCAAGTTGTTTTCTCCCCATTCCGAGGCCCGCCCTAGAGAGCGCTTGACTTCAGACACAAGTTGGGTCCGCCTCTCCTCCAGCATGTTCCGAGGGACTTTCTGATGGCTGGTATATCGCCTGTACTGTCATCCTCATAGCAATGTATACTCTCTGTTGCAAGCAAGTCATTGCTATGCAGAATGAACAGCATTGGGGAGAGCACCGAGCCTTGAGGAACGCCAGCATTAATCTCCATGGTATCAGAGCAGCATCCGTCTACAACGACTTTGATGCTGCGACCATGGAGGAAGCCGGCGATCCACTTGCAGAGCCCCTCGGGGATTCCATACGATGGAAGCTTCGAAAGAAGGCCCCTATGCCAGACCCTGTCGAACGCCTTCGCGATGTCGAGGCTGAACGCCAGAGCTTCACCCCCACCCTCCAAGGCCTCTGCCCAGCGATGAGTGAGGTACACGAGAAGAATATCAGCAGATCGACCTTGACGAAAGCCGTATTGGCGATCACTGATCAGCTGGTGATCCTCAAGGTACTGCAGAAGTCGGTGGTTAATAAGCCTCTCTAGTACCCTGGAGAGCAGGGATGTTATCGCGATTGGCCTGTAATTCGACGGGTCCGACCGATCACCCCTTTTGGGAATCGGGTGAATATGTATATGCAGCGAACTTACTACAGAACGAGATGTTCATGAAACGGAACTGTTAGAATGTAGTATAGAATATGAAAATGTTCTTAGTTGAATAAGTAATTTGGAACATGAATTACAGGAAGCGCAAAGCTATATATCTCAAATAAAAACGGATAAATATAATGCAACTGCCTCGGTGAACCAAAGCCTATTCGATGAATTGGTTGGCACTGCCCCGGGCATGGTGTTTGTCGTTCCGGATGCCTCCTCTAGATATCTTGATAAACTAGTTCAATATACAACATCTAGCAATATGGAGGCAATTAGCTGTAAAAAGAATAAAGTGCATAGGTTTAAGAAATTCATAAATTTTACAATTACATTAAAAAAACCCAAAAGCATGTAAAGAAGCATAAATTCTTTATTAAAAATGTTAAATTAAATAAGGAAAGGTTGCATTTAATTGATAGGCTTGATTTTTATGTATCTAAATTAGACAATAAGACCCCGAAGTACAAATTGGACATTCATGAGTTTCAAATAAAAATTAATTGTCTATAGAAATAATGACTAATAAATATTGTATTTCTGAAAAATTAATAAAGGAATATATACTGGCAATGAATGAACTTATTATGGATAAAACCAACGAATGTGAGAAAGTTTGTCTCGTTAATATAAGTAATCGGTTATCGTTGGGTTGTTCAGTGCCATTATGTGCTCTAGAGTCTGAGCGACCACATGAATGTTCACCAAGCACACCAACTAACAGTTCCTTTGCCACTTCTTTTGATTTATCTCACCCTGTAACAAAAATTAATGACAATAATATTGTGATATTTAGCGATGAAATTGGCAAAACATGGGTGCTCTCCTATCAGATAGGGGGCACTCAGTTATGAATCACTGTATGCCAGGGCAGTCATATCACAGTATTATGCAAAAAATATTTACTTATAATTTTGTACCCGGAAATACACTCCTAGTAATTATAGGAGATAGGGAAAATGTGAGCAAGAGGCAGTTATTACAATATATTAGAAAACTTAGTAAATTAAATGTAGATAAAATAGTAATGTTCACATTTCCCTATAGGAAAAGTTTGACGAAATTGGAAAATGAATATATATATGGATTAAACATGACATTGCATAAAGTAAAATTATTTGTGAATAAGGAAAAAGAGATTTTTTGTACTAACGGGAATCGAACCCGCGCTTTTTCCAATCCGGGGAAGTGCTCTGAACCACTGAGCTACAGTACAGATCTTTCGATCATCCCAATCTACTTATCACATTTCGTCTTTACGACCAACGCCATCTATCGGAAGCATTTACATGCATTAAACCAATATAGTATGTTTAATTTTGCAATTAAAATTCATACTAATTGATGACGCGATTTTCTAATCATTTTTGATCTATATTTTTTAGCATTTGACATGCTCCGCCACTTTTTAATTCACAAATATTTTTTTCCTTATTCACAAATAATTTGTACTTTAAAAAGTGGCGGAGCATGTCAAATGCTAAAAAATATAGATCAAAAATGATGACATTGCATACTATAAAAACACAATGTAATTATGTGAATAGTGACAAAATGCATGTAATTGACATTAACAATTATGTTAATAAACCTTATTATTTGACAAAAGATAGATAACCATTATCTTTGTAAATATTTTAAACGACGGGTAGCTGATTCGCTATCATATTTTTTTTATACATCAGCCAAGAATTTGGCTAACAACCTTGCTTTTATTGAGCAATGTACTGACATTTGTAATTTAAATTCCGACATTTCTAATAATAAAAATAGTGACATTTCATCTTTTAATTTAAATTACAATATGAGACAGTAGAGACATCCTCTTGCTCTAGTAATAATAGTAACAAAAATTAAAACCAACCAACCTGGTACACCAAAATATTCAAGGTATGTTTGGCAAAGAACTGGAAATTGAATTATTTATAAATGATTGTTATATAGATATATTTTGTTCGAAAACAATCAATTAATATTCAATTTTCCTAACCACCAGGTTGCCAGCTCGTTCAACAGAATCAATACTATACATGGCGGCTCTCTAATAATTATAAATAATGAAATTAAATTTAAAATACGTGAGGATATTGTGAGCCTCTCTGTTGAACGGGTTATTGAAATTGCTTGTATTGAGTCTGAGCAGTTCATTGTTGCAAGCGTTTATAGACCTCCATATTCACCATATGATGATTTTGAAAGACACCTGAAGGACATTTTGTTTAAAACCTCTCGTACAAATAAAACAATTGTTATATGTGGAGGTTTTAATATAAATTTACTAGAAAACAGTAGTACCACTCAAAAATTCATAACTTTAATGAAGTCTTATAATTTGTTCAATCTTTTTCTGGAACCTATAGTCCAATGCAATTACGGAAATAAATAAACATAAAATATGTAGTTTGGGGATTATGAAGGATCGATAGGGGGGTGTATTCTGAGCATATATTCCAATTTTGAGGGATTCTGGCGAGGTCAGCTCAAGGTCATTTCGATGAAATCGCGTTTAATTCGATATCTCGAGAACGGTTAGTGTTAGGCAAAACATTGTAGAGACCTTTTCTCTTCTAAATTAAATTTACTAACTTTTTTATCTGAAACTTTTTTTTTCATCAATATTTTTCAATTTATTGCTTCCGAAAGGCAAAAATTTTACTTTTTTCCTCCCTTTTTTATTTTTCGCCATTTTCTCCCCAACCGTTCAATTTTATTACATGATCATGGAATACTTTAATATTTCTTTCAAGTACTAAATACCCACTGATGTCGCTGATATTGCGACAATGGCGCGGATTTCGCTCGGTAAAGTAATAAATAACTCTGAAGGTATTGGCATTACAGAAAAAAGTTTAAAAATAAGTTGTTCATAATTAAAAGATATACACTTTGATAATCGGTAAAATTTAATAAAATTGAACGGTTGGGGAGAAAATGGCGAAAAATAAAAAAAAGGGAGGAAAAAACGTAAAATTTTTGCCTTTCGGTATTCACGAAAAAAAAAGTTTCAGATAAAAAAGTTAGTAAATTTTATTTAGAAGAGAAAAGGTCTCTAAAATTTATTGCCTAACACTAACTGTTGTCGAGATATCGAATTAAACGCGTTTTCATCGAAATGACCTTAAGCTGACCTCGCCAGAATCCCTCAAATTGTAATATATGCTCAGAATACACCCCCCTATCGATCCTTCATAATCCCCAAACTACATAATTTTATGTTTTGTTTTCCATTAATTTCCGTAATTGCACTGGACTACGACTAGGATTACCTCTTCAAGCGCAACTTGTATAGATAATATATTTACGAATACAAAACCTGTTAATAAATCTATCATAAACAAAATAGAATCTAACCATTGCGGACAACTTGTAGTATTCCTTAGAACTAGCAGGTTTCAAAAAGA
The DNA here is from genome assembly GCA_948253155.1 of Leucoma salicis. Lineage (NCBI taxonomy): Eukaryota > Metazoa > Arthropoda > Insecta > Lepidoptera > Erebidae > Leucoma > Leucoma salicis. The sequence continues at coordinate 16,133,014 of OX411829.1, read as the reverse complement.
AAATATTACCTTTGCTCCAATGAACGCTAGCCGCTTAGAGCTATTTAAATGTAATCTGTCCAGAAAAGTACCACAGTTGCCTTTTCACGACAACCCTAACAACTTATATACTTCTTTATTCAATTTGATCAGTGATGAATTTGATAATATCTTTAAACCTAAAACTATAACTATTGGCGCTCGAGTGGGCTTTAGTGAATGGGCTACCAGTGGTATTTATAAAAGTAGACTGAGGTTATATGAACTTTATAACGAAAAATCTTATAACCATAACCCAGTATTTTTAGAATATGTAAAGAAATACTCCAAAATATTCAAACGAGCCTGTTCCTGTGCTAAATCATTATATTTGAGAAATAAAATCAAACAATCCGGAGATATTATTAAAACAACTTGGAAAGTGATAAACAGTGAGACCGGTAGGGAAACTGTGCGTAATAGAGACTTTAATTTAAAAATAGGTAATACATTATGTAGGAGCGAATCAAGAAGTGGCAACTGCATCTCAAAATTGTTTTACAAATATCCCTGTTTTGAAAACAAAACATCTGACGTTGTCCTCTACTTCAGCCGAATCGCTCCTTAAGCAATGTGTTCCGAAATGTAACACTTCCTTTGAATTTTCGTATGTCAATGTGAAGGATGTTTTAAATGCTTTTAGAAATCTTAATATTAAGAAAACGGCAGATTTATGGGGTATGTCTGTCAAGTTGGTTAGCTCTATAATAAATATTATTGCTCCACAATTGGCGTCCGTGTTTAATGGTTGTGTTGCTAAGGGTATTCCCTGATCTTATGAAACTTAGTAGAGTGATTCCTTTGTTTAAATCGGGTAGTACCTCAGATCTTAACAATTTTCGTCTAATTTCTGTGCTACCAACATTAAGTAAAGTATTTGAAAAGCTTATACTCAAACAGATGATAAACTATTTTGATATCCATAAAATCTTTCATAAAAACCAGTTTCGGTTCACAAAGAATCGCTCTACTATTGATGCGGGTATAGAATTGCTAAAATTTCATTATTTTCAAGGCCTGGGAAGATTCGCACGATGCGTTAGGTGTATTTTGCGATTTATCGAAGGCATTTGACTGTGTACAACATGAAACCCTCATCAAAAAACTTAACCACTATGGAATCAGAAACAAGGCTCTCGACCTTTTGACTTCTTATTTGAGCAATAGAATTCAAAGGGTCGATGTTAACGGCAGTCTATCACAATGGGTGTGCCACAGGGTTCCAGTTTGGGGCCATTTTTGTTTCTCGTTTATATTACGTAGGTGACAATCACAATATTGTATTGTTCGCAGATGATACATCATTATTATTTAAAATTAGAAGACAATAACTTAATTATGACAATGTGAACAATGCAATTTCTAAAGTTGTTCATTGGTTTAATGCCAACAATCTAGTTTTAAATGAGACTAAAACTAAATGTATTAAGTTCACTACGCCAAATGTGAGACTGATTGAAACCAATGTGCAATTAAATAGCGTAGAGCTGGACCTTGTGGAGTCTACTGTTTTCCTGGGCATTACTATAGACAACAAACTCAAATGGGGCACCTATATTAAAAAATTGTCAAGTAGGCTTAGCTCAGCAGCATATGCGGTAAGAAAAATTAGATTATTGACAGATGTAGAAACGGCTAGAATTGTTTATTTCAGTTATTTTCATAGTATTATGTCATATGGCATACTGCTATTATTATAATTCTATATTTGTACTCCAGAAAAGGGCTATTCGTGCAATTTATAAATTAGGCCCAAGAGTTTCCCTTAGAGAGAAATTCAAAGAAATAAATATTCTAACTGTTGTGTCACAATATATATATGACAATGTGTTATATGTCAAGAAAAATATCGATAACTTTGATAAGTACAGTGACGTTCATCAAATTAATACTAGGAACAAAGGCATTATTGCACACAGTACTCGTCTCCACAGAATTAGTAGATCCTTCATGGGGCAATGTATACGCTTCTTCAATAAAATTCCCGAAAATATCCGAAACATGCCTTTAAATAAGTTTAAGAAAACAGTAAAAATCAGACTAATTAGTAAAGGTTATTATACAATTTCGGATTATCTGGAAGATAAAACAAAATGGCTTTGAACTGCTCCTCATTTTAATATAAATAAGCACATATTTTATTTTATTTTATTATATTGTTTTCTCCACAATATTGTGTGTTCTGGTGAGCACCTACTTTAGCTAAGTTATTAATTTAAATATTGTAAGAAAATTTAGATTTAAAAAAGTGGCCCATGAGTTTCTTGCCGGGTTCTTCTGATGAAAAGCCTTACTATGGAATCCGGCCGCTTGTGGCGATTGCAATCGCGACATTGCGAATGCGCTTGCCTCAAGTGCTCGTGTTAGTTATTAGTAATTAGCTTTGACGATTTTAAGTGCTATTATAATAAGCCTATGAAATAAAGTTATTTTTGAATTTGAATTTGGGCTACCTTCCACGAAGTAGGAATCCTGCAGGTACTGTATGAAAGGCGGAACAGGCGTGTAAGGACGGGGGCCAACTCAGAGGCGCACGTTCGAAGAACCACCGCAGGGATGCCATCTGGCCCACTCGACTTATGGACGTCCAGCAGCAGCAGCTCCCGCCTGCGTGATGCGTATTTCAGGCATGGAGCTTTCACACCGAGGGATGGTGGGTGGTGTGGCCGCTCCAGCGTCCAAAGTCGAGTTTGAGACAAAGAGTTGATCCAAAAGTTCAGCTTTCTCTTTTGCACTATGGGCCAAATTGCCGTCCAGTTTCCGCAGTGGTGGAAGACTAGACTGGCAGAAGTTGCCCTGTACTACCTTGGCAAGCTCTAGTTAAAGTTATCCGGGAAAAATTAAAAATTCATGCAAGGTGGAAAACCCATAATGAGTTTTAATTACTACGATCCCGAGTAAAAAAATTACAGTTTGCATGTTACAATAACCATATTAAATTTTCCGAGGAAAAGATTAAAGATTATCCTAAATATTTCTGGAGCTTTATAAAATCAAATTTCTCCGCTAACAACGTTCCTTTAAATATAACTTACGGAGATTCGTCATCGAGTAATGGCAAAACTGTTTGTAATTTTTTTAACGACTATTTCCATTCTGTGTTCGTTGCTGTCAATAATCCTAGCTCATCTGCTTTTAATGACGCATTAGATTCTTATTCTGTTGAATCTCTTGTTGACGTCGCTGAAATAAATGTCACACGCAGTTTGGTGCAAAAACACCTTCAACAGGTTGATATCAATAAGGGGGCTGGAATAGACGGTGTGCATCCCTTGTAGATTTCAAAGCTGTAAAAAGATGTTATCAGTTCCTATATCTATTATATTTCAAAATCAATGAACGAAGGATGTTTTCCTGATATTTGGAAGAGGGCCTTGATTACTCCTATCTCAAAAGGTGGTAACAAGCATGACGTCAGAAATTATAGGCCGATCTCTAAGATATGCATACTAGGAAAAATGCTTGAAAAAATTGTTACAAATGAGTTAAGCCAGATTGTATGCCGTCATATATCGCAGCAACAACATGGTTTTTTCCGAGGTCGAAGTGTGGAAACTAATTTAATCTCTTATACAGACTATCTTCTTGACTCTCTTGATGCGGGCTATCAGGTTGACGAAGTGTATACTTACTTATCATCATGCCATTTCCCTTGCGGGGTAGGCAGAGAACAGAGTGCCAAGAGGCTCTATTCTCGCATACATCTCTCGCTTCTTCAACATTCATAACTCTCTTCATACACGCTCGCCGGTTTCGGAGACTCCTGACTCCACATTTCTTCAATACATGACTGATTTGGTCTAGGTAGGTGAGTCTCGGTCTCCCCCTGTACCTACACTCGTCCGGCATTCTTTCCAAATGTCCGAACCATCGGAGCATTCCCTTTCGCATATTTACACCAATACTCTCTTTTATACCTACTCGCTCTCTTACGCAGTCGTTACGAATGCAAAAGTGTATTGTACTGACTTCTCAAAAGCCTTTGATAAAATAAGTCATTCAAGATTAATTATGAAACTATCGAAGTTTGGTACACACGGTGACCTGCTTCGTTGATTAACTTCTTAAATTGCTAATCAAAGCCAAGCTGTAGCTTTGAAGGGTTATATCTCAAGATTCCTCGAAATATCATCCGGAATCCCACAGGGATCACATTTGGGTCCCTTCCTATTTACTATTTATATAAATGACGTAGACTTCCAGAATTCATCTCATCTGCTTTACGCAGATGATACAAAGGTTTTTAAAATTATTAACTTATCAGACGACTACCTTAAGCTGCAATCTGATTTAGAAAGATTTGAAAATTACTGTGATAGAGGCCAATTGTTTCTTAATCCTGAAAAGTGTTACACCATATCTTTTACTCGTAAGCGTAATCCTATTACTTTTAATTACACCTTTTCTGGTAATAAAATCAATCGGGTCAATAACATCAGAGACCTTGGTGTTATACTGGATGCTAAGTTAAATTTCAATCTTCACATTGATAATGTTATATCCAGAGCTTATAAACAACTTGGAATGATACTTCGCCTAGCTAAACCTTTTAAACAGTCTTTCACATATAAAGTGCTATATTATTCCTTCGTTCGTAGCATATTGGAATTTGCATGTGTCGTCTGGAATCCTCAATATGCCGTTCATATTGATCGTCTGGAAAAAATCCAAAACAAGTTCCTGAAATCATTGGAATATCGGACAAGACATTTTTTTGTAGACTGCAAAACTGCTTCAAAAATACATAAAATAGATACTTTGGAGAAGAGACGTATGTATTTAGATGAAATATTCCTTTATAAAATTATAATAGTAAAATTGACTCAGCATTATTACTTAGAAAAATTAAACTCAATGTCCCTAGAATCTCCGCTCGTTCAAAAAGCACATTTCACATCTCACATTCTTTTACGAATTACGCTAGAAACTCATATATATTAGACGTGCCTGTAGGAATTACAATGATAAGCTTCAAAACGTTGATATTTTTTCGCTGTCGTTAGATAGCTACAAGAAAAAAGTGGGTGATATTATATTTGATAGAGTACCAAATATATAATAATTATTAGAACAATTCCTTGTTCATCATTGAGGTTTATTTAAAGTTTTGCTTTGTTTGTTATTGTGTAATTGTCATATTTTGTACAACAACTATCATTTGTAATTAGATTATATGATTTCATGGAACAATTTTGGTCATTTGTACTTTTTGATTTGTATTTTTATTTCTTGTATATGACTGTATGTTTCTCTTCTTCTTCGTGTTTGTTTTGTAAATATAAATAAAATGTAAAATATGACAGTATTTTGCATTAATAATGTCTAATATAATAATACAACTATCCAGGAGTCAGATACAAAAAAAGTTCATTAAAATAAGTTCATCCATCCATCCATCAGCCTTTTAACGTCCACTGCTGGACATAGGCCTCCCCAAGAATGGGGGATAGTGCCGTAATCGCCACGCTTGGCAGGCGGGTTGGCGATCGCAGTGGATGTTGTTTATACTCGAATGAGTGCTGCTGCCCACTCCTCCGGTATTCCCTCAGTCGGCTCTTATGACTCCCGTGGGTGGAGAGGGGTGGGACAATTCTAAAGCCGGCCCCACACGGCAAAATAAGTTATTTTGTTGAAATGGTGACCGAATGAAAGAAGTAAAATTAAAAAAAATACAAATTTATCGACCGTTTTCACATAGCGGTAGTGTATGTGACTGCTAATCATGAGGTCTCGGGTTCGATCCCCGGGTCGGGCAATGATATTGAGCTTTTTCCTAAAAAGAAAAATTCTCAGTAGCAGCCCGGAGTTTCGAAATGTGCCCGGTAGACGTTAATAGGCTCGCCCCCTATTACGTGGGACTCAAACATAGCTGGCGAGTCGTGGGTGTGTAATACACCTCTGCCTACCCCTTCGGGGAATACAGGCGTGATGCTATATTTTTTTTTTGTTTTCACACCGATGGAAATCCTAAAATAAAAAGTCGATTTTATTGCAGCCTGACTGATGTCAGGCTATCTCCGATTAACGGGTTATCCATTATTTACGACAGATCCTGTATAATACACACTGCGCTATTATCACGATCTGAGCTCATAGGTATTTAATGGTGGCACTTCATGCTGCAGTCGCGTCTACGATACTATAAGATAATTCACTCACCAGTGGCCGAACGAAACAGCACCAGTAACGCTTGTGGGAATGTTTGGAAATGATTGTTCCTGGTGATGGGTGTATCGTCGTCTATCGCTATTTTACCGAACACCTGAAAAGTCCCAGAGTGGCGTCACATATACAATCAAACATTCACGAACAATAAAACTCAATATCTCTGGGATGGCTAAACTGATTTACTTAATACTTTTTGTCCCGGAAATATGTTGGGTTCCTATGGGATTATCAATAACCTACAAGACGTATGCACTTGAATTTGGTATAAAAGTGTCTTATGGAATACTAACTCTTGCTCGCGGCTCCGGACACAACCTAGTAAGTAAATAGGTAATTGCGAATCATTGCTTTAATTCAAAATTACAGAAAAATACTTCATTACATTTTTTTCTATTCTTTTACTATTATAATTATTGAGCACGGATCTTCTCTAGTAGTGAGAAGGATCTAGGCAGTAATCGATCACGATGGCCCAGTGCGGGTTAACAAACCATCGAAACAATCTCTAAGGCATTAAGATGTCCTCATAAAAATTTCCTTCACCGAGCAGTGATCATTTGCAAATAAATACAAAATTTCGAAAAATCTGAAAGCCTCAGAGATGTGTGCCGTGCTAGGTCTAAGCCTGGGACTAGAGATCGAACTTGATACTACTCGTCTTTGCAGTCCTTGGTTTGACTGCTCGGCTATTACTATTATAATTACATATGGCTATGAATCAATAAAATTTTTAGAAATAAATGATTGTGAAAGTGTAAAAAGAGACATTTTCTACGAGCAGGACTCGAACTTGCATCTGTCTCTATCCGGGAGGATGCTTTAGACCGCTAAGCTATCATAGAAGCCTACTAAAACTCCCAACTACCACCTTCATATTGTAGTCTTATTTATAAGACCTGCACCTGACCTACAGGATGTATTTGCATACATTTTTGTTCCGATATACCTAGCTTAAAAGCTACTACAATTAAAAATTATACAAAATAATGGCGTAATTTACGAAATAACTTTATTGTAATCTAATAGAATTTCACAAAAAATTGCTTCTAGTAAAATAGCTGATATCAAAGTATAATTTGTACTTTAAGAGTAGCGGAGCATGTCAAGTGCTAAAATATAGATCAAAATGTAGCTGATAACAGTCAAATTCTAAAAAATCACAATAACATTTTTGATAAAATTGCCTAAAAGTTTAAAAACGATTAATTGTTTTGGCACAGCCTGGCATCTTGAAAGAGTAGATAATACTAACTTGCATCCCGACGACGGCGTAGATGAAGAATAACATAAGTATCAATAAGGCGACGTAGGGCAGCGCTTGGAACGACTTGATGAACGTCCACAATAAGGTGCGGATACCCTCCCCACGAGACAACAGCTTCACCAGCCTCATCACACGAAAGAGACGAAAGAAGTTTATAGACGGTATAGAGCTTTCCTGCAACATTCACATGACTGTCAATCGTCAATAACACTTTTCTAATATTAATAGTCCATTGAAATGTTAAATTTTTTTATGTGTTTTAATATTCGACGGCGGCGGCCTGCGCGTTGGCCAGAACCCTTCCGAGGGACTTGGATGCGGGGGTGCTCACCGAGGTGTATCGGCGGGCGTCCCAAGAGCGGGAAAGGGGTGGTCGTCCCCCACCCAACGTGGTGGCCAGATGGCAGGGCGACTCCCGCCGAGCTGTCATGGCCAGCTGGAGGCACCCCGGGCCGGTCTTCGCACCGTAGGGGCGCTCCACCCTGTGCTGAAGGAGTGGACGGGGTGACGGAACAGAGTCCTTACTTTCCGATTGGTGCAAGTGCTGTCGGGGCACGGTTGCTTCGGCAGATATCTACACATAGTCACATGGAGGGAAGCGACTCCGAGCTGTCACCTTTGCAGCTGCGACGATGACACGGTGCAGCACACGCTCGAGTCATGCCCGGCTTGGGCCGAGCAGCGCCGTGAACTCGTCGCGGCAATAGGGGGAGACCTCTCACTGCCGAGCGTCGTAGGAAGGAATTGGGCCGCGGTCGCTGCCTTCTGCGAGGAGGTCATCTCGCTGAAGGAATCGGCGGAGAGGGCTAGGGAGGCTGATCCTTCCGCAGACCGGAACCACCGCCAGCGACTGGGCTGGCGCAGGCGCGAGTATTTGCGCCTAATTCCGCCCTAGCTGAGGCTGCGGGTGGATGGACCGGGGAACGTTCGCCACTTGCAAGGCCTCCCGCGAAGGTGCGACGCACCGTGAGCAGATGGGTCGCTCAGTTGAGGGTACTCGAAAGGATAAGCCGCCGGCGGACCACTGAAGGAATGTAATATAGTTCCGGTGGCCCGCCAACAAAAGCGGAGAGACGGTACACGGTGGGTTTCTTTAGTGGGTGAGGGCCCCACACTACCCTGTTCGTGGGTAGGTGGTTAGGATTTTTTTCCCGCCTTTTAACAAAAAAAAGGGGAGGGGGTTAGTATAAGCTTAAGTTTAAGTTTGTGGGGTCGCCACCCTTGTCCCCCAAAAAGGGGTGCAAAGCGTTTTCGCGCTGTATCTCGTAAACTGGCAACCCTAGAGAAAATTTTGTAAGACATTATTTGTAACAAATTAAATCGTCTACAACTTTATTCATATTATTTTTATCGTAAAATGGAAAAACAAAAATAACTGAAAATTTTCTTTTGGGCGTTATAACTTTTTTCCTGGTCATTTTACAATAAAATGACATCAGAGCAATCTTATAGAGAGTATTTCAACGAATAATTTCCACTAGAAATTTGTTTAATTTCATTAATAATTTATCTGGGCTTACAGCGCTCCGAAGTTGACCGGGTCTGTAATACTCGTAAGAATACGATAAAAACGAACTATTAGGCTTAGTTTTCTATTAGGTATATCTTTTTTTTATTCATATAATTTATAATTTTCTTAACATTCCTATGCTATTATTTTATTTATTATCGACCTTACGGTGGGCAAAAAAAAATAATTTTGTCATAAGCATTTTGACTTTCTTTAAGCGTGCATCATGAGTGATTGTTTCATCGGTATAAAAACCTCTAAGGAAAAAACTGTGAAGTTAAAGTAAGAACTGTGAAAGACAAAAGGAGTGAAAACTTTGCTTGATCGAGCAAAAGTTAAACTCACAAAACTCTTGATTGTACCTATCACACTCAAAATACTTTTCACAATTTTCAATACGTCTGCACATGGCGAAATATGTAGCACAATTGAAAAAATAAGTCCCTCTAATTAAAAAAGGAAGAAACAGCTGTACCTACTAGGACAAATTATTATAATAACAGTAACAACATGCAGATGTTCATTATACATTGCGGTAACTTGGGCTTTTTCTACCTTCTTAGGATTCTCGTAAATGTACACTCTAATTAGAAATTATTGTAAAAACCAATGATATTCTAAGTTTTGTGGTGGGGAAAAGGGTCGATAATAAATTAATAATAACATAGGAATGATAAGAAAATGATAAATTATATGAATAAAAAGTATATACATGACATTCTTCATGCGAATGCGTCTCGGGCAACACGCGTATCTCAATTATTGTATAGCAGCACACGCGATCGTACCTTTTTATATGTACCATTCAATTTCTATCAGTATTACATTGAACACAAAGTCAAATGCTAAAAATATATATAAATATAGTATTACATTGTTTAAAAGTACAAACCTAATTCCCTCATGACGTTATCACGTAAAATTATCGTCCGTAAACCGACTTTACAGACAGCCATATAGTATTTTTTATGTAACCGATGCTTCTTCTCAAATTGTTCACTTTAAAAATAATATGTATTTGATCTTAGTGTAAATTGGAACTACTTAATAATATGCATTACTGCGGGTACTTAGATTGTTGTCTGCTACAAATAGAAAATTTTAATATTAGAAAAAGTCTACTATTCTGTTAATGAATTTATTTCTGACAAAATATGATTGTAATAGTGACACAATGATTATTCTTGACATTTACGGTATATATAAAGCCACATATATTATGTATTATGTGGCTTTTTATGTTTGCTAGGTATTTATATTTCCAGTATTTAATGTATTCATTCTAATGATCTGTACTGTTTATTAGATATGTAATTTTTTTTATTATATCTTCAGTATTATTATATATCACTCATTTGCATACTGTAAAGTTGAATGCAGTGATACCATTACACTATGTCTGCAAGAGATAGCCTTATAAACCATATTACAGAAGTTATGTTACTGTCCCATAGTTCTTATCATGTTGGTACATCAAAAGCCGGTTTCTTAGAAACATTAGTTGCGTTGAGCTCTTCGAGTTGTAATCGCTTAATTATAATTTGCTTAGTAATCACAAAAATTTTATTGTGTAGTACTCTGTGTCCAATAAATTAGATTTATTATTTCTTGTTAGATAAGTATATAATACTGTGCAATATTTACAGTGTTGTAATCATGCATTTCTATTGTTCCATCTTTGCACTCACTCCTTACTTAGTTATTGATACTTTAATGATTCTATTTTTCATTCCACAAGCAAATATTAATGAAATACTAATATTAATGAATTTCAATAGTGTTTACTTTATTTTGCATAGAGTACTATTTTAATTAAGATAAGGACTGCAATTGAAATATTTGCAACTTGGCTTTGAAAATAGATTGTAAATGCAGTGGTTATATTCTCTTTGTAGATAGTTTCCATCCGCCTTTCGATGTCCACTGCTGGACATAGGCCTCCCCAAGAGGGGATATTGCCGTAATCGCCACGCTTGGCAGGCGGGTTGGCGATCGCAGTGGATATTGTTAATACTCGAGGGAGTGCTGCTGCCCACTCCCCTGGTATTCCCTTAGTCGGCTCTTACGACTCCCATGGGTGGAGAGGGGTGAGACAATTCTAAAGCCGGACCCACACGGCAAAGCCGGCCCCACACGGCAACATGAAGATAGTTTGACCTGTGCAAAACATTTTACATTAAAGGTATGACGACTGTGGCCGTACATCGAGGATGAAATCAATAAATTGTTCATAGAAAATAAAAATTGACGCATGTCTATAAATTTTTATATTTTATTTGTAGAGAAACTTGAAATTGGTTAATTAATTATATATTTTACTCTAGAATATTTCTTGTTCTATATTTTAATTTATTTTTAATGCACTAAATCACAATTTTCAATTGCGTAATAGTATTATCGAGGCCAAATAAATTATTCCTTATTTGTGGATTCACTATTATTAGTATAAAAACATGTAAGGACAATGTAGCAACAAGGAGCGTGAAAGCGTGTCTTACCTTGACTACGTGAGCTCTTGACATCCCACTGCCCTGAAACCAACAGTCGTCTTCAGTTCGATGGCGGGTACTCTTTAAATTGTGAGCTTTAGCGTTTACGGTTATTACAACATCGATGTTGTCCATGCTCGGGACAGTAACTAGAGCTATCTAGCTTCTGGGATTACTCTTTGACATTCATTTATTTCAGCCCATCATTATTTAAATACATTTCTATTAATAGTTTTTATTTTTATAATATCTATATTATATTTGCTTTTATGAAAGACTCTTACCTAATACTTATATTTTCCTGTTTACATTTGTTGATGGTTGAAGTAGGTATCTACAGTTTATAAGCACTGTAAGCAATATTATATCTAAATATTCGTCAATGTATATTCTAATTCAATTTCATTTTGCATAACCTGTTCGTAGCATGTTTCTACAATAACACCTAAGATTAAATAATCCCAAAGTTAGACAGCAAAATAATAATGAATGTGTATAATTTGTAATACTGTGTACTGTGTACTGTGTACTGTGTAACAGTGTCCAAGTGCAAGTACCTCGTACGTGTGCGACAGAGAGAACGGTGCTTACCTGGTTCTTGAGTTCATTCACTTGCGACACGACGATATCGATAATGCTGCCTAGCACTATGATGAAGTCAAAGGTGTTCCATGCGTCCCCGAAGTAGTTCTGATAGAATTGATTGCAGTAGTAATTTAATAAATAATTACATCAATATGTTTTAATGTATTAGATAGAATAGACAAGTAGATAAGTCATTTTTTATAATTATACGAGGCTCACGTGATTAAAGCTACCAGTCAATATGACATTTTCCTACATTTTAAAAATAGTAAATAATGCCAGCCATTCCATCAGTCAATTTACACAAAACCTTAATTAATTTTACTTAGAATGGAGAAGTGGCACTACGTATTATTAGACTATCACCACATTTACCATACTATATACACGCTGTTATTTTATTGAATATATAAGTAAACATTTAAAATAGTTACGGTAACTCACTTTAAACTTAAAAGCCGCCAGTTTGAAGATGAACTCTAAAGCGAACACGGCCGTGAACAGCATGTTGAGCATGTCCAGCGCCTTGCTGTACTCGAAGGGCTGGTTGTGGTACTTCATGGCCAGTGTGATCGTGTTGATCATGATCAGTACAAAGATCGCGTACTCAAAGGGTTGCGATGTCACAAACCACCACACCTTGTATTGTATTCTGTGCTTTGGTATGTACCTAAAATATCATCAGTGTTATTATCATTGATGACTTATCAACATGTGTTATACTCGTTGTTTTTGTACCTCTATTCAACTCACCGTTTAAGTATTTTGGTATTGTACTCTATATCCTTTTTATGCGTATGGTGGCAGACGAGCCACGGCCTACCTTATGGTAAATGGTAACCGCCACTCATGGGCTCAACTATATTGAGAGAATTGTTAAGCCGCTGCTCACCGTTTCATTTCACATCTATTATATTTTTTATTAATACTTATTTTCTACATGTTGTATGTATAGAAAACAATTAAATCAGCAGTAAAGTACGTATTGCGGGATTAACAAGTACTCGTATTGTTGCTTTCGAAAAAATAATTGAAATATATACTTAATATGTATGTTACTGTGATTTATACATAATATATTTTTTTATTGAAATTTGGACCCTTCAATTGATTTAAACATAATATAAATATGTTATCGGATTACATTTTGAAATAAATATTATCAAATGCAATAATTTTTTAGTTCGTCGAAGTTGTAATTTTGGCGTTTATTGTTTTAAATGTAGGCTTTTAATATGTATGATTCAGGCACCATTCGAAGCACTTATTCGACTAGATCATAGGAAAAATAAAAAGACAGGTCGTTTTTAGCATTTGAGTTGGTAAATTAGGTTCAAGTTAACGGCTTTAAGATCGTCGTTAATATACATACGTAGTAAATTTATGTAGTTAGTACTGATTAATCAGGACTATTTTTGCACAGTACGGATACATCAATTGTAACAATAACTAACCTTCTAATGGGTTTAGCCTTTAGTGCGAATTCGATACAATTCCTTTGATTCTTATCCAACTCACAGTTTTTATATTCCTGCTCTCCCTCGTTTTGGAATGTCACTATGACGAAACCGACGAATATATTTACCTAAAACATTGATAGTATCATTGATTAGTTCGAACGATAGTGGCGTTTACACAAACGCCACACAATACGAAACTTAACATCACAACATAGCATCACGCCTGTATTCCCCTAAGGCGTAGGCAGAGGTGTATTACACACCCACGACTCGCCAGCTATGTTTAAGTCCCACGTAATAGGGGGCGAGCCTATTGACGTCTACCGGGCATATTTCCAATGTCCGGGCTGCTACTGAGAATTTTTCTTTTTAGGAAAAAGCTCAATAACATTGCCCGATCCGGGAATCGAACCCGAGACCTCATGATTAGCAGTCGCATACACTACCGCTACACCACCGAGGCAGTTTTACATCACAAAACTTCTAGAACCCAGTGGCGGTCTCTCAGCAAGTGGAACCTCACCCAGAGCTTCGGACTTGCAAATGACATAAACATATTAAGTAAAAAAAATACGTAAACATAATAATTTACTTAGATTAGTCAGAGGTTCGTCAAACGCTTAAATAATTATGAAAGAATCGCCCTCTGTGGTCATGGTGCATTGGAGTAATTCAGACTAGAAGAAAGAAGAGAAGTGCAGTTCAATGCACTTATCAGATCTGTAATTATAAAGTCCGTACTTATGTGGTTATCATTTACTATCAGATAGAACGCCACTCGTCTGTCAACCTTAGCCATACACAAACCATCATTTAAAATAGCGCGCGTAACAGGCCGGAAAGTGTTTAAAGGTCTCAAAATGTTGCCCAACTCTGCGGCTGCTTTTTTTTATTGCATGTAGTGGCAGATCAGCCACGGCCCATATGACAGCAAATGGTAAACGTCGTTTATGGACTCAACTATACCGAGAGTATAGTCAAGCCACTCTGCTCACCGTTTCATTTCACAGATATGAAATGAAAGAATAAACGGCTATCTCCTGCTACAGCTAAAACGCAACAATGTGCTTCACGGCCGGTCATACGGAAGATGGTGGTACCAACCCGTTCGGGCCCGATACCAAGTGAGTACTCCCACTTGGTACCCAGCCCTACCACCAGTCATACAATGGATGATAATTACTTACGAAAGAATGGGGTCACACTACAAGTGTCACCTTCTTAGTCCGCCACCACAAGAGCAAAACATTTCTATCCCGGGTATATATCCCGGGCGCAGTTGCGTTGGAAAACATAAACTGCAAGTGCCTAACAAGTGTTGCCTATTGGACCTCGTAAGCACTAAGACCGCCACTCCAGGAGTGATTTCTTTCACTACTACCCTATTACTTAGATAATTACTCACCATAAAGAAGGCAATTATAATAATATAAATAATATAGTAGGCTGCTACAATTGGACGGAAGTTCGTAATAGGTCCGCGATTCTCCGCATTCGAATCTATAGACACGTACAATAACCTGAAATTAAATATATATAAATACTCATTAAAGCAAAGTGTTATCAGCTCAGTAACCAAGTAACTATGTCGGATCTATGTTATGCTCACCCAGGCCATCCTTCGAATGTGGACACGGTGAACAAAGTAAGCATTCCCTTCATCACATTGTCGAAATGAAAATCATTTCTCTTCCAAACTCTGTCCTTCACAACATATTTACTATTCTCAAACACTAAATAAGTCCCTCTGAAAGCCAAACGTAATTTGATAAAATCCTTTTCGAAATTCCACAAAGTTGAAATGAAATGCCAAATAATTTTATGTATCGAATTAAATTTAGTCAAATACCATAATCTACTTACTAATTAAATGAAATGTAATTTTATACTCACTGACACTCATCCTTTGTCATTTTTGAAATATCATTACATCCAAAAAATTTTCCCTGAAAAACATCACATTGGTTAAATCTATGAAAATTTGTGAATATACAGTATTAGTTGCATGCCACTACTGGTGACCTGATGCTGACGTCAACCCATTTCTCATGAAATAAATGTAGTGCAGCAAGCATTTAGCTATTTTGATACTTAAAAGCTTAGATTAGACACGACATCAATAAAATCGACAGTTAGTTTATAATACTAACAGAAATGGTCAATTACGTTAAAAGCTCGGCTAACTAACGTTTGGCTAAGACCCATACAGCCACGACTCCAAAGAGACGTAATTAATGAAATAAAACTTAAAACTTATTTTATAATAATGTATAAGATTTTCTGAAACATAGCATCACACCAGTATTCCCCAAAGGGATAGGCAGAGGTGTATTACACACCCACGACTCGCCAGCTATGTTTAAGTCCCACGTAATAGGGGGCGAGCCTATTGACGTATACCGGGCACATTTCCAAACTCCGGGCTGCTATTGTGAATTTTTCTTTCTAGGAAAAAGCTCAATAATATTGCCCGACCCGCGGATAGAACCCAAGACCTCATGATTAGCAGTCGCATACACTATCGCTACACCACCGAGGCAGTTAAACATGAAAACAAATTAAAAATAAACGTATAAAGCACAAAAACTCTTAAGTTAGCTACCAGCTTCAATTACTATGGATATAATAAAATGAAAAGAAAGCATTAGAACTTCAAGTGACAAAACAGAGTCAAAGGGCTCACCTTAAATAACTGTACACCGACCACAGCGAACATAAATTGTAATAAATACGTAACTAGCATTATGTTTCCTATAGTCTTAATGGCTACTATCACACACTTAACCACATACTGTTATCGGATGGGGTGCGTTAGATGTCGGGGCATACGTTACCGTTTACAAAAGGATCCACATCGTCCAGGGACCACGCAGCGACGGAACATAGGGGACAAGCAAACACAATTTTAATCACATGGGCTGGTATTTTACAGGGCTTCGGGGAGCACACTCTTTTAGGTTAGAATTTGTCTCATCTATGCGCCAAGGTAGGGGGAGGAGTGGAGAAGTTGGTTATCATTTCTAATACGAAGGTTCAATTAGTGGTCTAAGTAATCGAAATTATATAATTTTACACCTTTGGGTTCAATTTAATCAGCATGCTGATAGTGCTTGGCATCGCCTAAAAATAATATCCTAAGTTATAATATTATTGCTTCTACTGTCTATGTGAATGATCGTAATAGATTGATTCTGAATTATATTGTTACCAATATAATATTGAAGTATAAGGTACGGTATACGATGTGCATCAAAATACAATGCAATTCTGCCTGCAACTTGTCAGAGATATTCAAAATATATTTTTTAGCACATTATTTAGTGTGAGATCACAAAGAACTCCGGTTTTGTGTGCCACTTGCATTAATGTTCAATTATGCGTCATTAATATTCATTAGTATCATAATATACATGTATATAATTTATGTATAATAAATATTGCACAGTATAGCACTTAAACAGATAAAACTTTATGCATATTATACACAATAATTAAAATAATAGTCATGAGAAATGAGTAAGAAGTATGCAAAAAGAACGAGAGCGTTTAAAGCAAAGTAGTTTTTACCCAAAGGTGTATTCAAAAGCAATCGGACAATAATGTTGTATCGATTACATTATACGAGTATCTATTGACGGGTAGCACGCAGCACTATTCACTCAATGAGGATCTGGCAATATAGAAAGATGTGGTTACAGTGGTGGCCCCCTACCTTGAACATTTGGACTCCCATGACAGCGAACATGAACTGCAGTAACGATGTTACCAACAGTATGTTGCCGATCGTTTTGATGGCAACGATCACGCATTGTACAACGTGCTACAAATCACCAAAAAATATTTCAAACTCTTAAGTTCAATTGGAATTATATAATTAATTTTTAAACAGAATTATAGCTTCGGTACTTTATGGAACAATAGAGTGTGCATAATCATAACAATATACCTAGGTCTGACCTGATACTCACTCTAAGAAATCTTATGATTTAAATATAATATATAAAAATTGATTAGATATTGAAAATCTGAACTGATTCTCAACGGATTAAACGGAATGGATATTTTTATATAGATTTAAATCATTTATTTACAATCTTAACCATTTCGCAAATGATATTTGTTCTTCTACAAAAATAAATAAGGCGATACAAGCTAAACTAAATCTTTAATACTAAAATTAAATATAAATATATACTAGTTGGATCACTTGGACGAAACATAGACCAAGAAGACTAAAAATCATTCAAGTGACATTCCTCTGCCGGCAACGTGCCCAAAATACTGGCAGCATTACCGCGCTGGATAACGAGGCTATTCCTTTTCTTTCTTTATATAAGAATTTCATGTGACGTCGTTTCTCCGCGATGAACTCCTAAGCTAATGGACCGATTTTAGGGAAATTTTGCACATGTGTGCAATTTGGTCCAACTTGAGAGATACTGGTATATGAAAACTATCCTGGCATGATTTTTTATCTACTTTGAATATGAACTCCTAAACTAATGAACCGATTTTAATAAAGTTTTGCACATGTGTACACTTGTACAGTTCCGTCAACGTCAAACATAGGATAGTTTTTATCTTGTTTATTATCTTTTTTTTTTACTTCAAAATTAACGAATGAATTATAATATGCCACAGCAACGTGTGGGTGGGTCTGCTAGTTCGAATATAAATATTAAGTTCAGATGAATATAGCAACTGACCTTAAGGCCCTTGGCCCTGTTGATGGCCCTGAGAGGCCGCAGCACCCTGAACACTCGCAGTATCTTTACTACCGATATACTACCCGATCTAAAATAACAAATATAAATACAAGTCCATTGAAAATAAAAAAAAAAACTTAAATGTTAGAATAAAATGTTTATAAAGACAATGGAATTAGCCAAGCTCACTTTCATCTAGGACTTTTAATTATTCGTGGAAATTTAGAACTTCGTTTAGCGCTAGGCTGTGATACACCTTAAAATTGATAATACTTTAGGTGCACTATACATTTTACGCAAATGGAAAAATATAAAATCAACATGTCACATGAAGTTTGTAACAATATGCATTAAAATGGTTAGTTTTGCTCCATGTGTAGAGTATAGCTAAAATGGTATATAATACAAATAACTATAAATTATTAGATTTTGTTCACGACTCCGACTGCGACCTTCTAAATATATCCCTTTGCAAAAATAATTATCCCATAAGAACCATTCACTTTTCCGATGTATGTCCTTTTCTGGGCTATGTATATGCAAAATTTAATGATAATTGGTTCCGTATATAGTTACGACGTGAACGCGTCTGGTACGCAAACTCACAAGCAAGCTCACTTTTGCATTTACAATATTAGTGAGAATTATTAAGATATTTACGAAACAGACGTACTTGAAGCTCATGGAGACGAGCGAGACGCAGACGACGAGCATGTCGAGCACGTTGAAAGCAGAACGCAAGAAGGCACCGCGGTGCAGGAGCAACCCGTACGTGACCAGCTTAAGGAATAACTCTAGCGTAAATATGCCCGTGAAGAACACGTCAAACTGGCTCAGCAACTGAAAGTTATTCAAAACATACAAATTTAAGTAATGATGAGAATTATGTCTTTGACAATGCGCACTCAAACACGTGACGATACAACAAAAAGCAATTATCGTGCCGCACGAGCACTAAGATTATAATTTTTGTAATTGCCCGAATTTGTGCGCAATAATTGCCGCACGCTAGTGCAAAAGAGTAAGATCATTGCGTATAGTAGGTATATAGATAGCTTTGTTACTAAACTTCAATTTTTTCACGTTTATAACTACTTTTTTAGTAGCTACCCGTTGCAAACTTAGCAAAGATTATGTTGTTTAAAAATATAAACGTTAATTTATATACCAACCCAATTTCTAAATCCTTTTTGTGCAGCGTCTAGTGGATCTTCAGCCGCCAACATGGCGGACGAGAGCATGATGCAAACCAGAATAATATTCCCAAAAGTCGATGACGATGACATCTTGTAGCAAAACACACGAAACCTGTACATTTAACGATTGTATCATATTGTATTCCGATTATTGTAACAAATTTTGTTGTTTATTATACTTTTGTACACAGTTCTTTAGAAACAGAAATAGGTACCTACATTATATGAATAGAGTGAAATATTTGTCCATTTTTTTGATTTATCAATTTGCTTAGAGGATTTAGAAACACTTTATTGGAGAATTTATTGACCATTTACAATTAGATGTTGCACATGATACTTATTCGTAACAAAAAATGTTTAAATATTTTATACAACTATTTACACATAATATATGCATACTCACTGACACACACATATTATCTACACGTAATATTTTATAAAACACTGATGACATAAGCGGATGCAATTAAATAAAAATAAAGTTTTAAATATTATTAAAATTACAAACCCATGCATTTGTAAACCTAATGTATGTAATAATTTACAAAGGAAAATACAGTAATAAACGCATTTATATAATACAGGACATAAATTTCAGGATCAACATGCAATTAAATGCAATAAAATACGTACAGGGTATTTGAAAAAAAAAAGGTATCAAATATATTACGTTGTTCAAGTAAAACTAAGGGATTTCAGGTCATGCGAATATTTATGTCTATGATCTAGATCAAACAAACCTAACTTCTATTGGGAAACAGTTATCGGTACCCACTAAACTCATTGCTGGAACATTTTTCATCTAATTTTGACTAAGTATAGCACACAGTAATGAGGTTACCACGCTCGTGCAAAGAGGAACGAACGAACAATGAACATGATGTTGGAAACCGTACTACACGAGTGATTGGAAACACAAAAATAAATTAAATGAGCACAAGCTTTAAAATAAAGTTGGCAGTAGGAACAGTACATTCAAGGGCAGATATCTAAGAAGTTCTGTTTGTTTTTAAAACATACAACTAAAGTATAAGTGAACATAATCATGTGTGTAGGATTAAGGAATGTCGGAAAGGGAAGAGTAAAGGGCATACAGTTTCCAACAGACAGACATGTCACAGGTGTATAGCGCCAATCACTGCAAGGACAACACAATTCCAATAGACACAATGAGACAGGGGTACCATCAGGCGATGATCTGTCATTCACCTGTTTGTCGGTGAGAATATGAAGAAACTACTAGCGTTCGGTATTGGCGGTGTTTGATTGGGCATATTCAGCTCAGAGACCCGCCGCGGTCTGGCGGTCACCAATGTTCCTTCTTCTTCAGATTGACCGCCATCTTTGTGAGGAAAAATTAGTTGCACTGTCTTCATTACACTGTCTTCTACCAAGGTACTAAGTTTTATCCTAAAATGATCAATTTACTCGCTATCTCTATTGATCATGCTGAAATCCCTGTACCTAGACCTTTGTACTAAACGCGTGAATAATGTACTAATTTATATAATCATAATTATAGGTTAAATGCAAACACAAGTGTAAATATTAGCTGAAACGTGGGTAAAAATAAATAAAGAATTTTTTAAATGTTTATTCAAAAATTAACAAAGAAAGATGTAAGGCGTAAGTTGAGAAAATATTTGTCTTTGACAACCAAGGTTTTCTTTAGTTGAGCGTGTGACGTTTCTTATTTTATGTTTATTAGACTAAGCAAGGCGCTATTGTCACAAATTAGTATGAATACATAATAATATCGCATTTGTGCTTATAATTCAGTTGTAAAAATACATACAGGTGGTACAAAACCTAAGAACTCAACGTCTCAGGCTCAATAGTTCAAATAGACATTTATCAAAGACAAATAGAAAACGCAAAAGTAACATCTAAAAACATAAGATCACCGTTGCAGCCTGCCCTAACCTGTTGGTTTTAGTAAATATGAAGAAGGAGGTTGCATCAGGAATGGGTTTCTTAGTGTCGCAAATATCGACCTCGGAGAGGCGGCGAGGTCGGGCCGACGAGCTCGTGGGCTTACGTTTCAGCCGCGGCTCTTCATCCAACTCTGTGTTCACTGTTACGTCAGGTTAGCTTATGTGTCACAAATCTGTACGATCTTTAATATCTTTACCAATATTAATATAATCAAAATGTACAGTGAGCCTTAATACACATTTTGAAATAGGTAGATGTCTTCTATATTATTATTTTTATTATGCTACGCGGATTAATTATATATAGCACTATATAGTTTCTTAGTTGTAGTCGTACCTCATCATCTATCTATATTTGCTTTCAGTTTTATAATTATGGAAATTATTTGTAATGCAGATAATAATATTGCTAAAAGTGTATTACCTATATGATTTCTTTGATAGCCTTCAATCATTTCATGTTCCTCTTCTCCCTCCAGTTCCTCATCCAATCTTTCACTTCTATCATTTTCTTCATACATAACATCTTCTATTTCTCCTTCTATATCCTCAGCATGCTCACCTTCTGATCCCGTTTCTTCATATTCTCTCTCTGAGCTACAATTTTAAAACAATATTATAACTTTTGTTTTGTATAAATCACTCTTCGAAAAGGCATAAACTTTCTTAAATAATTTAATATTGTAGCGGACCCGACAGACGTTGTCCTGTCAACATTTTAGCGTTTTTTTTGTATGGAATCATTAAATAAATAAAATAAATAAATAATAAAAAAAAAAATGGATTAGTTTCATAATAAACATGTTTTAAAATTAGATTAAATTGAAGAAAAATCCTGAAATCCTATCGTGGCACCACCTACTGGGTCCAAATGTGAATCTAAACTATCCCGGTTCTTACTCAAACATACACGATATTTTTTATAAAAACCAGTCTAATAGTTTAGGAGGAGTTCAAAGACTAACACACGGATACAAGAAATATAATATAATAGACAATTCCATATAAGCCATAATTTTATAACATCATCATTGACACTATTAAATCTTGCCTCGATTGCGTTAGTGTATTATTCATCTACCTAGCACTCATTACTCACTTAAGTGTCACAGAAGTTTGAATTTGTTTTAAATATATAACTGTTTCTACTATCATTTTTAGTACCTATATCTCTGTTTTTGTAGTCTAAAATGTAAAAATAGTTTAAAGCTAAACTGTCTACTTCATAGCATGTCGTGGTAACTTGTAATTAGAACAACACTAAGCTTTAGACCTAAAATACTGTGTGTTAACTTTTTACAGTGTAAGTTTTGTAAGTTTTAAATAAATAAATAAACATACATTACGGCTTATACTGTACTTACTTAGCTATAATTATGACGAATTGTCGGTATTTAGCATGAGTACGTACTTATCAGTAGTGTAGGCATCATCATCGTGTATATATTCATCATCAGTATCTGCGTGTCCACCTTCTGTTGCCACGACACTTCCTCCTTCCTTTTCTTCAGCGGCCTAAAATATTTGTTATTACAAATTGTATAACTATTCATTTACCGCTTGAATGATAGACAAGGCTTAGCAACTTTCACGCAGCTACTTTCAAGATGTTTGACCAATTGTAACACCCATTTGTGGACACCTGACCTCCTTACTTAGGAAGGCATGTTAAGCATTTGACCTTGAAATCATAAACAAAAATTTGACTTTGTTTTGAAGTCACTAGTAGTCTCCTTAGTTTAGGAAGGAAGTCAGAGAGGAAATCGTGTAAATTATATAAATTATGTACTGATGTCAGCTAAAATTTTACAAATTGGAAGCTAGATTTGAACGTTTCTGTTAAGGATAGAAACATGATGATAATGACCATAGTTTCTTACAAGTTTTAGTAGGTACTCACCACTTCTTCTTTTTCAATGTTTGTTAAAGATTCAGCATCTGCCAAATTGTCAACGGCAATAGCCAAGAAGACGTTCAGAAGAATATCTGTGGGTGCGTCGTTAAGGGTTCATGTAGAATATTTTGGCTCACATGGTATTAAACAGTAAACGCTGCTCATAAACTTAGCTAACTAAGGGAATACCCAAGGTTAGACTATATAACATAAAATAAACGCCTCAGGACGTCTGCCAGATGTGAAAACACTGAAATTATTTTGTTGAAATAATGAGTAGAGAAATAATGAAATTATCATAACTTTTTCAATGTCTGCTTGTATAAATTGATGACATACGTAAAAAACGGAAATGGACATAACGGCAATGAACTTATAAGTAAATGTGAACGTACCCTATTGCTATAATAATATTATATAATAAATGAGAATATTGTTTGAATCTTATGCAATTCTTGGTAAGCGCCCTCTCATTATCTTAGACCAATTAAAACTGTTATTGGTTTATTGATTGAAGTTATGCTTCCTAGTTACACGCTTTTATCAACAGATGTCGTTAAAAACAATGAAATAAATTGACGTGGCGATGTGTCGCCACTCTAACAGCCGGTTTTACCCTTCCTCTACATCTGATGTTTTCACATATTATAACTTATCATAACTGGGAAAGGATACAGTTGCCGCAGATAAAAAGTATAATGAAGTAAATACACGCCAAGATGCCGACAGTGCCCGCGCCCCCGTACGCTTTGATACCTTCATACATCACCGCGTTCCAATCTTCACCTGTCAGTATCTGGAAATGGATTTAATATATGTAAGCATAATAATTATTTTACGGAGCTGGTAATGTTACGCAACATAACCGTATTTCATAAAAACGGCCCCAGTCCTGGCAGCTCCACTATTTTGTGGTAGTTAGCTTAATAACGGCAGAGCAGAGGATGCTAAAGATCTGCGGTTGGGGTTCGGCTACCGAAAACAACGACCTCTGTTTCTGGTAAAGCACAATGTTCGAGGACCGATGAAAGACTTCCTTAGTTTGAAGAGGAATTGAGCAAGATTCGGTTTGACATAGTAGGATTATCAGAGCGATAATACTCCAGTCTCGGAACTTGCTTTTCTGCCGGGAGGGCAACCGCCAAGCCCTAATGGTGTTCTGTTTATCGTTCGCAAGTCTCTCACAGACAACGCGGAGAGGATTGAGAGTTTCGAGTAGGGTAGTGTACCTTAAACTCAGAATAATCAGACGATATTTGTGGAAGGTTATACTTTACGCTCGGAACTCGACGCACTTCCAATGAAGTGGAGGCCCTGTACGAGGATATCTAGAAAGCCATTCGCTTGTCTAGAACCCACTACACGGTGGTTATGGGAGACTGGCCAAAAAAAAGATGATGAAATTAAGATAGCGCAATATGGATTTGGTCCACAGGAACCACAGGGGCCAGATGATTTTCTGTAAAAAGAAGGCTTCAGTGAAAATTGCCCTTATGGTTCAGTGAAAAATGAGATAGACTTCATTTTGTCAGACTAACATTATATTCAATGATGTTTCAGTGATCAGCAGGACTGGGAGTGGTTCTTGATTAGAGGCATCTTGAATCTCAACACGATTCGAGTCTACGCTCCGACCCACACGTGCTTAATACAAGAACCCCAATAGCTTTCTGCTTGAACTACACAACCGATTCCAATGCCTTGACGAGTGTGCATCAATACTGATTTAAACAACAGGTTCGTGAAAACTGTACATAGGTCAGGGCGATCTACTGTAAGGGCCGTCGTTTCTATAGAACTAAAAATGTTTGATCATACTCAGACTCATGGTGAAGAAGAAAGAAGTGACAGTTTTCTGCCGATTGATCCTATATCTCGAAGTCTGGGGCGTTACATTCGCAAAATACCTTACGTATATAGCTTCAAAGCGTTCGCAAGGGATCTTCCTGGAAAAGCCAGTTAGCTAGCCAGTCAGTCTGTACGCGATATCAGATATTTCTTTTTGTTTTTTTATTGCATTTAGTGGCAGACGAGCTACAGCCCATCTGATGCTAAATAGTAACCGTCGCTCAAGCCGCTGCTCACCATTTCATTCCACAGATATGAAACGAAAGCATTAACGGCTATCTCCTGCTACAGCCAAAACACAACGATGTGCTTCATGGCCGGTCACACGGGAGATGATGGTACCAACCCGCTCGGACCCGATACCAAGTGAGTACTCCCACTTGGTACCCAGCCCTACTACCAGTCATGCAATGGATGATATTTGCTTACTTCCCTTAGTCGCCTCATACGTCACCCTTAGGAAAAAATTGGGTGGTGACACTTGTATTCTTAGTCGGTCCCCACACGGACAAAATATGTATGAAAAAGAATGTCTCTCAAACAGTTAAAGAAGGGAAAGGCACCAATAGAAGATGGAATGACTACAGATCTTCTGAGGACAAATGGGAATCCGGTTTTTGAAGCCTTTCTACAGCTATTCAATTCTGTTGTTCTCGGAGGAAACGTTTCAGAATCGTGGATCAAGAGCGTGGTGGTGCTTTTCTTCAAGAACGATGATAGATCCCTCTTGAAGATTTATAGGGCTAACTCACTCTTGAGTCATGTCTAAGTTCTGTGTAATTTAATATTCTGTGATACTTCTTCAGTAAACACTTTACCACCAATTAAAATAACATTCAATTGAACAGTGAAATGGGCACTAATATTAGGTATACTTTTAAGGTTTTCAATAATTAGAGTATTTTTTAAATATTTTCACCTGAAAAACTGTCAACAACGCTTGCCAAAAGCAATCAAAATTATGACGGTCTTTCTCTTCAACTGCGTCATAGTTAAACCTCCCACCGAACACCTGCATGCCAAGCAATGCGAAGATCATGATGAACAGGAACAGCAGCAGCAATAGTGATGCGATCGACTGAATGGAGTTGAGCAGGGAAGCCACTAAGTTTGACAGCGAGCGCCAGTACCTGAAATCGTTAGTTTGATTCACGTTTGGCGATAAATGATTACGTCTTATACTAACAAACCGGTGACTCAGTTATTGTAGACTATCCCACTGACTGTTTCCCGTGGGATAGCTTTTTTCTGTAGACCGAAATCTAAAAATTTCGTTGTAAGTTGTTTGTTTGCTATGAATTCTGAATCCCATATTAACGTTATTTTTTAAAATATGTGAATTGTTCCAACTTCAAAAGATAGGATAGGTTTTATCATTTACTTTCTATATTTCTATATAAAATTAATATTTTTAATTTCGGAGAGAAAGTCTGAGAAACAGCTATATGTTAAGTTAATAACAGTTAACATAAATAAAAGCACTGCTTGGCCTATTAGTACATGTGTATGTACACAGCGACCACACGAGAGACACGCACTTGGTGACCTTGAACACGCGCAGCAGGCGCACGCAGCGTAGCACTGACACGCCGAGCGGCGGCATCACCTCCGACTTGGTCAGCACCATCTCGCTGATGGAGCCCACCACCACGAAGCAGTCAAACCGGTTGAACAGTGACACGAAGTAACCCTGCAAGTTTTATGACAATTCAAAGTGACAAACAGACACTAGAACGAACACTGATCTGAAAATCATTACTATTAAGTTATAAATCCTTTGTCCACGCATCATGCCAAAACAACTTTAATTTATTATAATGAAACTTTGTTTGATAATTCTTGATTAAGCTTATAAACTGATATACATTTTATCATACTACTACACACATTAAAAAAAATGAGATCACTTTGAAAATACGAAATATTTTTGTTAGGAGTAGAAACTTTTTTAGTTTATGTCTATGATACTTCATTTAAAAATGTGATATTTGATCAAAAAACAATATGAAAAACATGCCAAAAACAATTGTTTTTCCCTATAAAAACAAATCTAATCTTAATCAAAACGCTTATCCAGAAATCTGACCGACAGTATTCAAGCATATTTATTCAATTTTTCGTGTAAAAAGTTGATTTAGAAAGATGCCGAATGGATTTCCTGAAGCTTTATGAGCAAGAATTGTTACTTTGGGGCAAGGAGGATATTCTATGAGAG
This sequence comes from Leucoma salicis, assembly GCA_948253155.1. Lineage (NCBI taxonomy): Eukaryota > Metazoa > Arthropoda > Insecta > Lepidoptera > Erebidae > Leucoma > Leucoma salicis. The sequence goes on along the minus strand of OX411829.1, from coordinate 16,105,724 downwards.
AAATAGCTCGCCGAGTTGCTATCCGAGTATCCCAATCCTGTGTCGTGAACACATTGCGGAGGTATCGCGGCATGGACTTTGCTGATCAACCTCGCAGTGGTCACCCAACAGTTCTTACTGCTGCCAAGAAACGTTACATCAGACTGCTGACTGCCCACGACCCAAAAATCAATGCCACTAAAATAAGAGCTGAGTTGCGGGCTGTCACTGGACTACAAGTAAGCACTCAGACCATCAGGAATTGCTAACACCAGGCTGGATTACAGGCAAGGAGATCCTGGCGAGCACCTTTGAATTCACGGCAACGACAGCAATTTTTTTGCATTGCAGTGGGCTAGGCTCCGCCAAAATGAAGATGATGACGAGGAAAACATTTGGCAAAATTTCTTCTTTGTTGAAGAAACACGAATAAGCACTCATTCAGACAACGGACGTGTCCATGTCTGGAGAAGACGTGGGATGCAGAGAGACAAAGAACTGCCACTAGCACTGTTCAACAAGGTGGGAAATCGGTGTCCTTTTGGAGCGGAATAATGATTGGTTAATCCCGTATCGGGGCTCGATGAGCTTTTTACCAAAATGTTGTTATCGAAGGAATCGTCAGGCTATTTCGAATAAATCATGGCCACCAATTCGTATTGGTTGATGATAATGCACCCGCACAACGAGCTCAACAAATCAATGCTGCTCTTTGTGATCACAATATTGCCAGGTTAGACTGGCCTGACGGTTCGCCTGACTTAAACCCGATCGAGGACGCTTGGGGTGCTCTAAAGCGAGCTGTTTGAAATTGTCCGCCACCTCCGCAGACAGTGCCAGAGATCAGGGATGCTGCTATTGAAGAATGGGAAAGGTTACCGCAAGAAATCCTGAATAACTTGATTCTCAGCTTGCCCAGGAGGATTGTTGCCTGTGTTCGAGCTACGGGAGGAGTTATCTTTTACGAAGTAAAAAGAATTCCATGATAAATTCTTAATAATATTTTTTATATCATCGTTTCCTTTTATTTATTTCTTAGTCACAATTGCATTATAAATCTTCAAACCAAATTTTGATTTGTAAAATAATAAAAAATAGTTAATATTTTAGTTTCAATAAAGTTATTTTCTTTTTAAAAAAGATGTTACGTAAGAACTTTTCTTTTATAGGGTGAAATTAAAAAAATACAGCATTTTTGCTAGTGATATCAAACTTTTTTTGATGTGTATATATCTAATCGGTTGAGTAGTAAAGGCGTAAAGCGTAACAAAACAATCAAATAAACACACTTTGTAATATAGATATATATATATATATTTTTTTTTTTTTTATTGCATGTAGTGGCAGACGATCCACGGCCCGTCTGATGGTAAATGGTAACCGCCGCTCATGGACTCAACTATACCGAAAGTATTGTTAAGCCGCTGCTCACCATTTCATTTCACCAATATGAAATGAAAGAATATACGGCTATCTCCTGCTACAGCCAAAACGCAACGATGTGCTTCATGGCCGGTCACACGGGAGATGGGGGTACCAACCCGCTCGCGCCCGATACCAAGTGAGTACTCCTACTTGGTACCCAGCCCTACCACGAGTCAATATATATATATATATATATATATATATATATATATATGTATATATATATTATAATAAAATATATATATATCAGAATAGACAGACAAATGTAATGTATGAAGATATTTAATTTTATCCTACGGATTGAAGCCATAGTCCAGCTCGCTGGTCCAGTCCATTTTGGAAATATTTATAAACTGTCGAGAAAAACTGCATCTCATCTCAAGTTAGCAGGTTTCTTACACCAGCAATGACGAATTTTTTCATACATACACACATAATAATAAAAAAATCGGAATAACTCGTGGTATGCTCCTTACAAGGTCTCGACCTTAACCTGAGAATCGAAGTCAACATCACCAATTTTGAAGTCCTGCATCTCACCGTTATTCTGTTATTATTAACTGCTACTTAAGTAACAGCTATCTGTATAACCTGTTATCATAACTTACTTGTAAACCTAAACTGTACATCTTAACTAACATCTCCAGTGTAAAAAGAGCCACAAAGAACGCGTTCCCGTACTCTTGAAAAAGATCCAGCCACTCAGGTTGCCTGAAAAAAAATCATTACTTTAAAACCTAAATACAGACAAATAGTAACATGATGCCACAGATACGTTATAATTCAAACAAACGCTTTCAATAATAAAACAAATTTTCAGCAAACACTCAAAGAGCAGATGACAATTTATACTGACTGGTAGTGTTCACTGGCGAGCACCACGGTGTTGAGGAACACGAGGACGATGATGAGCCAGTAGAAGGTCTGCGACTTAACGGCACGCCGGCAGGCACGCTTCATGCGGCGATTCACCTGACAACAGGACACTATTTTAACGCAACTGTTAAAGTTTCATTCACTAAGTTACACGGATAGAAATAACCAATAGATTTACTTACCTTATCAAAATCTTTTTTCCAAACCTTCCCAACGGAGATTTTTTGTTGTTCAATTGGTTCGATGCCCAAGTGATCTGTAGAATCGTGCTCATTCGGTATGGGACCTGCAAGATACATTTACGTATAAATGGTGCAACACATTCTTTGTTACAGTTGATATTTTAAGTAAAATTAAACTTAGTATGATTCAACGGAGGACTATTTTATTAAGATATCTTTATATTCTTTGTTAAGTATTTTTACTTAAATTATTTTTTACTTAAACACAAAGTGAAAAATGTATAGTGCTAAGCATCTCAAGTGCTAAAAATATATATAAAAATATAAATATTTTTTACTTACCAATTCCATAATCTCTTTTCTGATCTACTACAGAATGAGATTCAGCTAGTGGCTCTAGATATTCCGCTTGAGTGATCCAGTCGAGGTAGCCCTTCAGGTCCTCCTCCAATTGTTGTTTCTCACGCAACTTCTGAAAATCACCTCGATTCTTCGCTTTTTCTCTTTCTTTAGAAAACTCTCTGAAAACAGTTGATTATTTTATAAATAGGCAATTGCAAAATTAACTTTATGATGATATTTGTCAACTTACCCGGACAACACACCAAGAATTAGGTTCATAACAAAAAAAGCACCAAGGATGACCATTGATACGAAGTATATCCACTCCCAGCTATTTCCCATTGCATCCTGGATCTAAAAAATAGTAACTAGTCAAAACGTAATTTTATAAACTAGAATAAGAAGATAATCTCTGTATCAGTTTAGCGACCAACTATGAATACACATGTCATAACCCCATTCTTTCTTGCGGATTTTGTACTAGGCGACAAAGGTAAGAAAGCAACTATTAACACCCTTTGCATTACTGCTGGTAGGGTTGGGTGCCAAGTGGGAGTACTCACTTCTTCTCGAGCCCGAGCGGGTCGGTACCACCGTTTCCCGCGTGACCGATCATGAACCACCTCGTTGTGTTTTGGTTGTAGCGGGTGATAGCGTTTCATTTATTTTTTTACTTTACTTTCAAGGAATGGAGTGGTGAGTAAATTTTAGTATAGTTGAGTCCCCAAGTGGCAGTTACAGCTTACCATCAGAAAAGCCATGGTTCGTCTGTCACCATAAGTAATACAAAAACAACTTTGGGATACTCGACGAACCTACTTATCACTTGGTATTATAGTTAAAAGAAAATGCCTTTGTAGGGTATAATAATCAAATTTTTCGAAAACGCGCGATACTCACCTTCTCTCGAGAGCGAAAATAATAACTAACTTTAGAATGTTTACGCATTTTGCTGCGAATGAGTGTCAAAATATGAAAAAATACTTGTGTCTTATAACGAACATTGTACATGACGTCAGTCCAGCCCTCGAGCGTGATACATTGGAAGACTGTGAGCATGGACAAGCCGAAGTTGTCGAAGTTGGTGATGCCGAAGTTGGGTCCGGACCAGCCATCGCGGCACTCCATGTCGGAGCCCAGCAGCGAGCAGTTGAACCCGTTGTCGAGGTCGCACGGATGGGGCCCCTCCATTATTTCATCTGCAAACAAACTTGCCACTTATAAAGCTTCACCTGCCCATTTGTTGCCCTTAGATCGTCGACTACTCAATATAGGCTTCTTTAAGACATTAAGTATATCAGTTGTAAAGAGCGGTGATAATGTGGTATGCTAGTAAACTACTCGTACATCTAACAGCTTATTGTGACGTCCACTAAGTAAGTCAACTTAATGGAAGAAGCTGATGATACGGTATTTGTAAAATATTATTTAAACGTTGGTACAACTTATCCGGTGTAAATGAACCTCTTCTTAATCACATCTGCAATGAGCCAGGTAAGTGCTACCCGTGCCCCGAACGACGAGGTGTTTGGTTAGGAATATTTTTTCCCGCCTTAAACGAAGGGTAAGTGTTACCCTGTTGATGCATACATAACCATCATAATGAAATATTTACATATTATTTTGTGTATTCTTGTATTGTTAGCTCTTAGTTTGCCAATTATTACAAATATTACGTACTATTGGTGACCTAAAATCGATAGTAAACTTTGTTCCAAGCATTCACAGTAGAGTGAATGTTTACCAAATCATTAATACTTGAGTGAGGACAAGTGTGGGTCACATTCTCGTGGTACGTGTTCAACAGGTGGTACTCGCCTACGATCATCGTAAAATGAAAAGGACAATAGTCGTTTCACCGAAAACTTTGTCGATATCCGCCCCAGCGATTTGCAAATGAAAAGATTATTTATCAATTTTATTATGTGAGTGCTATTGTTCTGCATTCCAACTAACCTTTGCAATAGAACTGTGATATATTATGAGTGTTTGTTAACAGTGTTTTTAATAAAAAATTATAATGAATATTTTCTAGTACGTTTTGTACGTACTGACCTGTGAACTTATTGAAACAGGTCTTGTGCATCTTGCCGGAGAAGAGCTCAAGCCCGATGATGGCGTAGATGATGATGACAAAAATCACGAGAAGCGCGATGTGCAGCAGCGGAACCATGGCCTTTAGGATCGAGTTGAGTACAATTTGCAGACCTGTAACATACCACTGCTTATATAACTGGTTAGTCATTTTAGAATTTTGGATTTGGCAGGGGCTTGTTATTTTAGACGAACATTACCGCCATAAATGTAATACACTTGTTTACTGTTATTTTCTATTCGTAGAGCCTTGATTGTCCCTGCCTGAATTTGCAGGCTCGATCGGGGAAGTACCACCCCTCTTACAGAAGATCAGTACGAAACAACTGTACCTAGGTACTTCTACAGTTGTTTCGTATGGTGAGTGAGAGGGCCGAAGTTCCAAAAAATCTCTCCCCCCTTATCTTTTCCTTATTATGATTCCTGCGCACCTCATATCCCTTTCCTTAGAAATTGTGGTGCGCAAGTGATGTCCCTGGTATTGCTATACTTAGAGTCTGTAGGCTACGGTAACTTGTGGGCCGTATGCTTGTTTATAAGAAAAAGTAGGCGCAACTTGATTATTTAGATATCTTTTAAATTACTTTAGTATTGAGTTTGAGGAGAGTGTAGCAGTTAAAAGCGGGTACTCACTGGGCACACCCGATACGAGCCGAAGAGGTCGAAGTACCCTGAATGCTCTCAGTGCCTTCACGTCGAACGCGTCCTTGAATATGCTCGACAGCACCGTGCTCACCATTCTGAAATGTTTTCAACACGTCATAAGATAGGCTTTCAAATTATTTAAGCTGGTCGGTGCTGTCACCAACTTTGATGAAGAAGAAATGTACCAGCCATTCCGGGGCCAGATAATAGGTAATGTTCACAAAAACAGTTATCATGTGCGGGTAGTAGTGTAGTGTAGTGTAGTGTAGTGTAGTGTAGTGTAGTGTAGTATAACTGTAGTTTCGGATGAAGTATGTGAACTAAGTTTTTTTTATTCGACCCATCTTTAAAATCTAGATTTCTGCTAGCGATTTCCCTTGGACTTCAGAATTGAGTCAATATTTACATCATTCTACGAAACATTAAAATTTCTATGCAAAACTACTTTCCTGCAGAAAAAGTCCATTTTTCTGGGATAATAATTACACCATATTACCATGTGTATATTTCTAGATTCTAGACTATAAATAATAAATGCAAATGATTTTTTTTTTATTGACATTAAACAAAGTATTTAAATTATACTGAATTCCCTGGGGTCTGAACTAGCTGAAGCTGTGTTTCAGACGACAGTGACTTCTCCCTAGAGCATGTTCACATTTGGTCAAATAAAAACATGTAAAATTAAAGTAAAATTAAAAAGAAGAAATTTTATTTAATTTAAAAAAACAACACAATAACATGTTGATCGGTAACGGCGTAAAATCGTAACGAAGAACAAAACGCATTTTGCATTTATAATATCAGTAAAAAAGTAAGGATTTGAAAAAAATGAAATTTGTATGTTTCCAACTGTTTAAATCGCTTTTTGATTAATTTTTTTTTATTAAAAGCGTGGGATGTTTTTTACTATATCTTAATAATCATAATAAATCTTATAAATAGCTATTAATGATCTATTTGATGACAACAACACTCCACGTGAGTTTCTAAGTTCTTTTTTAACTTAGTTTTTTTGGAGGAAATTTGATTGTGACATGCGCAGTTTTAGAAATGTTGGTGTTATCTCGGTGCGTACGTCTGTTGTACCTTCTACTAGGAGGGACTCGGTTATTCCCTAGTACCCTTTAAATCATTAATTATTTTAATATCAAGTTATATTTTTTAGCAGTAGTGTATGCGACTGCTAATCATGAGGTCTCGGGTTCGATCCCCGGGTCGGGCAATGTTATTGAGCTTTTTCCTAAAATTCTCAGTAGCAGCCCGGAGTTTGGAAATATGCCCGGTAGACGTCAATAGGCTCGCCCCCTATTACGTGGGACTTAAACATAGCTGGCGAGTCGTGGGTGTGTAATACACCTCTGCCTACCCCTTCGGGGAATACAGGCGTGATGCTATGTTTTAAACCTAGCTATTAAAGTGATTTGTTATAAATTTTACATGAGTTTTTATATATACGTAATTTATATTTTCTACTTTCCTTTTTGTTATTGATAACACTAAAGTTTGTTAATTGATAATTCAAAAAAAAAAGAAAATAAAAACGTGTGTTTAATGTATAGTGCTAAGCATTTCAAATGCTAAAAATATCTAAATAAAATAAAACCTGTTACCTATGTTTTTTTATTGCTAATGATGGCAGACGTGCCTCGGCCCACCTGATTGTAAGTAGTAACCGTCGCTCATAGACCCGACTACACCGAGAGTCTTGTCAAGCCGCTGCGCACCATTTCATTTCTCAGATATGAAATAAACGAATAAACGGCTATCTTCTGCTGCAGCCAAAACACATTAACGTGCTTCATGACCGGTCACACAGGAGACGGTGGTACCGAACCGTTCGGGCCCGATAGCAAGTGACACTCACTTGGTACCCAGCCCTACCACCAGTAACGCAATGGGTAATACTCTCGGTATAGTTGAGTCCATGAGCGACGGTTACCATTTACCATCAGGTGGGTCGTGGCTCGTCTACCACCATACGCAATAAAAAAATACTTTGGAAAATCCAAAACTGCACGCCTCATAATCTTAATTTTTCACAATAAAATTGATTATTTGATAAGTAACTAATAATGTATTGGTATTACTAAGTAGTTTTCAATAAATCACATAGATAGCGCTAATTTCAAAAAGTTCTAATGTGGGTTTCATGCCTTATACACCATCTAGCGCTAATTTTATGAAGTACTTCTATATTTGTCTAAGTCTGTCATTTTGCAAGGCGCCATCTGGCAATTAGTAAGAACAACAATCCATGAGTTTACATATATACCAGCATAAGTGCATATAATATATATAAACATGTAAAATTGAATAATTTATTAAACTGTAAACAAAAACAGTTTAAGAAAACAAAAAGACATCACTAGTTTCCTTACAAAAAAAGCAATATTGTGGTTCTATATATACAAAAGCAACTGAATACATCTAAAATTGCCAGTTGCAACATCTAGGGCTGCATTTGTCATTATCTCTTTTACTTTAAAACATCGACATCTATCAATAGAAAATTGCAACTTTGGACAATATTATTATACGACTTATTTAAAAATCAATGAGTTCAACAAGAAATCTCTAAACCATTTATCTTCCTAACTTGGTTGCTTTATAATTTTATACTTTGTTCTAAGTGAAAACACAGTGACGCAAAAAAAAATTGATGAATGTAAAATATGATTTTTTCGTGTTTTATAACGTTGGTGTGTTATTATTTACGTGTGTTTAGTGTTTTTAATTATTGTTATGGATAAAATAGTTATTATACTTGACAAATATCATCAGTTCGTCAAGCAAAGGTAAGAACTTTCTTTTAACAAAAAACAATGTACCGGCCGGGCGAACGGCGTTCTGTTGACGATAGTAAAACCACCGGTGGCTAGGTGCGTAGGTTCGTAAAAAGGTAGTTAGTTCTCATGAAAGGCGCTGGTTTTAGTGTCGCGTAGCGCGTAAATGCCGTAAATATTCAGTATTTTTTTGTTTATTTAATAACAATTAAACCACATCGAATCAGAACGTGAAAAGTAATAGGGCTCTATTCCTAGTCATAATAATTCGTAAACGAAAAAAAAAGACTCGATTAATTAAGTATTTTGGTCGTTATCGTGTTAACATACATTACCTACAACTCACGGACGTCCAAGCCAGATTTTTTTCAAACAGTTTTTTAACTAGTTTAAATAACAAAAATGGCATCAAAAATATCATGAGTGTTAAAAATAGTGTTTGTTCTTTATATGTGTGTGTAGATATTATTTTACAAGTGCAATATATGATAAATAGAGACATTTTAAGTTTAAAAAATCAGCTGTGCCGTGTCAACCGGGAGTAGAACACGTGGAAGCGTGGGAGGCGTGCAATATTACCTTATTTATGTGACGGATCTAATGTGTGTCAAAGTTAGACTTTTGTGGGTGGTAACTTTGACATACTACAAAAATAGATTTTTCTCATGAACAGAACCCACCTCAGCTTCGCTTATGAGGCGTGCAAAAAGAACTCGTACTAAATTGGCTTGAGGAAAATCATTCTGCTGTGTACTCGTATTACAGGAGATACACGATACAGACCCAATGACGACGATGGTGAAGTCGAGCAGATTCCAGCCGTTGCGCAGATAGGAGCCGGCGTGCATCACAAACCCGTACGCGATGATCTTCATGACGCACTCACCCGTGAAGATCACCAAAAACACGTACTCGATCTTCTCCTGTGAGACAATTAGAGGCGTTGCGGTTCAATTATTATTTGAAATGTCCACTAAATAATGACTCTTTTTGTAAGAATTAGGTACTTTGGAAATTTTAGTAATACTGTATTTTTATAAGCAGGTTATACTCGTAGTACTTCTAGAAGGCACTTAGTGCACTTGTTGTTTTGTTGCGGAATGAGAAGGTACTACTATCATCGTCGTCTTGAGCAGTATCAGTATGTGATGCATGGCGTTGTTTTGATTTTTAGAGCAAAGTGGCTGTGCCTATAGTGCTACCAGTTGTTGTCACTGATGGTTGATTACTCCTCACTAGGAAGAAAAAAGTAGAATAAGTTAGCACTTACAAGGACCCAGTTGGTATAATTGGAGTCACTGGCGGGGTACGGCGTGTAGACGGCGAGAGCGATGCAGTTCGCAAAGATCGTTGTCAGGATCATCCACTCGAACGGTCTCAGCTCGAGTTAAAGGAATTACTCTATATAATTGTACACAGCGGACTTAATCTAAAACGTTCAACTAATACTACGTATGAAATATAAGTATATTTTATTTTGGCTGTTCCTGGCTGCTTATTTCATGTTCTGCATTTCTTAGAGCGTACCGCGTTATAAACACACCTGCACACATATATAACGCTTGAGGCGTACAAAAAAACAAACCAAAAATCTTCATCGATACAAATGAATATTATTAAACTAGTAATATTAGTTCTACTGCAACACAGGAAATATTTATGGTGCGTGGGCTCCACGATTAATAAAATTACATAAGCAACAAAATTAAGTTCAAGCTCGTTCAAATATTAAGACAACAACAATGGGGGAGCTTAGCTTGGCTTATTTTTAATAATTTGAGTAAAAAGGTCTCGTCTAGTTTTACTGACAAAACGGAGGGGAATAACTAAAGTCTTGATGACGTAATTTAACATTAGTAATATCAGTGAATTGGAACGTCATCACTAGGTACTGGGTATCTTGTACTAAGGCGAATTTGTTTGTTGCCTTTCCACGATGTGAACACGAAGCAGATTCAAATAGTTTTCAGCAGAATTATAACTCAAATACTGAAAAACTATTACTTTAACCACGCACTCGTTTTATTTTCGTTTGTCGTTACTCACATTCGATCAATCGAGACCCGTAATTATTTCTATAAAAAAATATCTAAATATTTATAGGGCTGCGTCATCATTAGGTAAAAATCTTAATTGTAAAATTAAGTTTGCCTGATATAATGTATGCAAATACTTCCGACAGATGGCGCAGGCGTCACCTAAGACGTTAAGTATGAATGTGTTATCGAAATTAGCAGTCCGGAGCAATTGTCACGGTGGCTGAATTGGCAAAGCATTTGGACGGTATCCAGGAGATGCAGGTTCAAATCCTGCTCGTGACTGTTATTTTCGATTTCACATTTTCACACTTTGTGTTAATATGAAAAGTCTTTCAGTTATTAGTTAAATTATAAACTGGAGATAAAAGCAATCATATTTCTTAATTATATCTGTCAGGTACGGGTTTCGAACTTCGTGGCGTGGACTTCAAAACTGGGTTAATCTTTCAATCCTTACTAATTTATTTATTTATTAGGTTAACCAACGATTGTTTCCACTGTACATTTTAACTTATTTTCTAAATAAAGTAGCTACATTTACATGTGTAACAACCACTTACTGGCTAACATCGCATGCACATTATACGGACAGAATACAAACATAATAATCAATTAAATTATTGTTTATAAAATTATTATTATTTTTATCTATATATTAATATCAAAAAATGAACATTGCGATAAAGGAAGGGGAATAACATAATATAAAATACAACTTAAAATAAAATAAAATCCAACAAATAGGTAGAATTTCAGAGATATCAACATTTAAAATTAATCGTATATATTTCGGATATGTGACAACACCCAGAATTCGCGGTTGAGTGATATGTTCATGTTACTAATGTTATGTTTGCCAGTTCAGCTCCACTATAAAAACAAAAGAGAATAAGGAGTACTTCTATAAAGCAGAAGGTACAGAAGATTTTGTGTTTAAATAATTATCTTTCTAGCTTTCGTCGACAACACAATATTTTCAATAGATTCGACTTCTCATTTTACGTGAGAAATTTTAGAATTTTGTGAAACCGGATACTCACTGGGAGTTTTATAAAAAGCTTTTTAACTTGACAAATGATTGTCATAACAGGTGCCTACACAGTTGTGTTACCTTACACCAAACGTATTTCCTTGGAGATTGTTTTTTACATCAAACAAAGAAATAATAATATTGTGATATTGGAGGAAAAGTTCTTATACTATGAATTTCATTTTGTCAAACATTTAATTTAATATCGTGTGTGTGTGTAATTGTTATTATTCTATACCTCAATAAAAGCCTTCTTTTGTTAACGCTGGAAAAAAATACCTAAACACACACCCTGTCGTTCGGGGCAACAAACGGGGTAGTGTGGGACCCTTACCCCTCTAAATAAACCCGCCATGTGCCGTCTTTCACCTGTGCCCTGTACTAGCGAACCACTGGAATTTTGTGACATTACGACAGTGGTCCGCCAGCGGCTTACCTCTCTGAGCGACGCTTCTGCACACGGGGGCGACTTCTTCCTAGGAAACGATTTCTAACCTTCCCCCTATCCTTATCCTTACTAGTAGTAGTGTAAAGGCGAAAGTGAGTTTGTTTGTTCATTTGTTTTCACGTCTTAAATACCAATCATCATAAAATTTTGTGTCAAATCTTTGAGTCTAGAGCCCAAAAAAGGATATAGGCTTCTTTTTATACCAGACAAAAGGAATTTTCCTGTGGGACAGCTACTTTTGCATAGTTAGAGATAATACACGCGGTAATGTACCGCAGAGTATCGTATTTATATTGCCGCCGACAGAATCTAGTTCATTATATACATAGAAACGGCTCTCTATGATTTCATCTGTTATTATTATCAGTTAAAACTTTGTATAATGAGCGAAGAACTGCACAAAGAAATAGATTTTTTTTCTAGAGCGGCAGACAAGGCAACAAAGTTGGCGGAACTTGCATCTAATTTTACTTCGCGTCAAATAATAAATGTTATTGTGATTTTAGTTACATAGGTAACTGTTATATTTAGCGATATATAAATAATCGCAGTCAGATCAGTCGATATTTGAGCGTACAAGTACTCACCCTCACCAGAAACTTATGATTGATTCCTAAACGAGCTTTAACGACAACTTGATACTTGCGGACATTATTTAACAGTGATTCGGTTGGGGTTTTTATTATATTACTTAGCACTATATAGAAATATTATGACTATATTTTTATTAATAGCAATAAATTTATCGGTGTTTCATGAAAATCGAATTTCCTATAAAATCTCAAAGAATAATAATTTGCATTTTCAGTAACGATATCTTAATTGAAATGATAGCTAGTGGTGCATCTTACACTAGTAATTTGGTTGTTAATTATTTCAGGTTTCACAACGTGATATGAGATGTATAGTCCGTGTGGTGACGGACTAAGAATACAATTGTCACCAGCCCAATCCTTCCCACGGGTGCCGTATGAGGCTACTAAGGGAAGTAAGCAATTATCATCTATTGCATTACTGGTGGTAAGGCTGGGTACTAAGTGAGAGTACCTACTCACTTGCTATCGGGCCCGAGCAGGTTGATACCACCATCTCCTGTGTGACCGGTCATGAAGCACATAGTTGCGTTTTGGCTGTAGCAGGAGATAGCCGTTTATTCTTTCATTTCATATCTGTGAAATAAAATGGTGAGCAGCGACTTGACAATACTCTCAGTATAGTTGAGTCCAAGAGCGACGGTTACCATTTACGATTAGATAGGCTCGTCTGCCACTACCAGCACTAAAAAAAAATTATGAGTGTATGGTCATCTACTGGGCACAGTTCTAGACTACATATTTCTGCTCAGAGTTTGTTAATGACATATCCCACATTCTGCACGATGTAGAATTAGAACCGTAGAGTGCAGTCAGATGTTTCCCATTATTATTTAATTGAAATAATGAAAATGTGATATCATAGCATTATATCGCCTTGACATTGTGTGCCTTGACCTGCAGCTGAGATATTTGAACTAAAACACGCGCCACATTTTATTGTCAGTCATTCATACATATGTGGCGGTGCTTGGTGCTGTGCCAAGTGTGCTTTTTTTAAATATTGTTAACTTCCCGCAGGTAGGACATTCTGCTATCATTTTCATATTCGAGCAAAGAGAAATCTCATGTACCTTTGTATCTGGTTAAAAAAATAAGAATTATAAAAAAGCAGGTAATGTAGTAACGTTATACAAGTGTGGGCACATCAATCTTTCCCTAAAGTGTCATACGAGGTGACTAACTGAAGCAAGCAATCATCAGCCTCCTCCTCTTCTGCGAAATGAGATGGTGGGCTTGGGAGTACTCTTAAGTATTCTTGAGAATATGAGCGTGGGGAACTTATAATTCGATAGCCCTTGGCTTATCTGTCACGATGAATAATAGGAAAAGAAGCCTTGCTTATTTTAGAGTATTTAAAGAGCTAATAATATAAATAATTGTCCGCGTGGTGACGCACTAAGAATACAAGTGTCACTACCCCATCCTTTCCCGTGTGTGTCGTACAAGGCGACCAAAGGAAATAAACAACTATCATCTATTGCATTACTGGTGATAGGGCTGGGTACTAAGTGAAAGTTTTCACTTGATATCAAATTGGGTTTAGAAAATGGATAGTGCTGATGATTGCGTGATACAATCGTGGGCAACCACCTTAGTATAGTACTCGTAACGAAGAGCACGCCACACTCATTAAAGGTCATTTTCTTTCATAGTTATTTGCTGTTACGTCACACACGAGCCGGCGCTTGTAAGAACAGCTTTTATTTTATGACACGAATAATTAAACAACTTCTTAATTTACGGCTCATGAGGTAATTCATTATTTTAATTCCTCATCAAAATCTTCATGAACTAAACAATTAGCTCAGTTATTCCACAACAAACAGCAATATATTATATGTAATAGCTTGTTTTGGCATCATCTGGTTAAAAACTAACAATATTTAATGATGAGCGCAAACAGTAATGGTGTTGTCGGCCGCTGGCGTGGGGCCAGCGTCCGCCGTCAGATATTGATTTAAAATATTATATATCGATGCGAATTATTTATATCACAATATATTGGAGTAATGTTTCTTAGAATATGTTGACTGAGACTTGATAAACCTATAATTGTAGCCTTGTAGTAGACAGTTACAGCGCCTCAAACTATTAACTAATGAGCACAAGTTGTTACTGCCGTTATATCTTAACTTTTATATCTGATTTATTGACAACAGCATTATTTTCGTCTTCTATGGAAAGTTAGTTAAAAAGTTGTATTGGCCAGAAAAAAATATTTGTTTTTTGGTTTTGCTCGGAGTAGAGTAGTCTCGCATATTGATATTATCTGATGAATTTACATTATCCGCTCATTTATATGTTATGTGTTAATTCTACAACTGTGAAACTGTGACTGGCTTTGATGCTAACAAAACCTGATATGGTGCTCTCGATGTGAAATAAAGCTTTAGAATATATTCATTACCAGTGATATCTTCACATGTGTTATGGTGATCAAATCACAAACCACTATACGTATCTGACAGGTACCTTTTCTAGATATTCAAAGTATTACGCATGTACAGAAATATAATTACGAACATCATAATGGTGTGAATCAATTTATCTGAGTAACTCAGTTCAAGTTGATTCATCAAAATTCGAAGAAAATACAACATCATCGTCGACTTGATTCAATCGAAACATATAGCCATTAACTCGGGTTTTACATAACACTACTACCCTACATGACAAAAAATGAAAATAGTACACGTTATATACAGGTTTATTGACAGTGTGATGATTTAATGTATGGCTCTAACGCGAACCTGAGTGATGCTTCCATAAAAATAAACGTTGTAGAGCTCGCGGTGACATTAGAACTTCGAAGTGACCACACTAATTGGATCTACTGAATTCGCTTTTATTGTTATTAATTTACACTAGCTGGTTACCTATATATGTAAGTAGAGATGTTTATTTACAAATTTTCGACGCGGAAATTATCCACCTACGTTGTGTAATAATTTATCGCCAAGTGAAACAAACATGTAAACGGCGAGATTCGCAAATAGTTCTGATAACCATATTAATATTTGAGTAATAGTGGCTACTGCAAAGCTCAGCTAATTTAATTGGTCTTAGTTCGACGACGGTGCCACGGACATTGTACTTGTGTAAAGGATACTTCCACTCGACGATGTCGATGCACAGCTTGCGCAGCGGGTTCTTGAGCGTGAGACAGAACACGGCGCGCTTGGGCCGCTCCTGTGGGACCTTCAGTCCACGTCGCACCGGCCGTCGCCCGGCTGCCCCCGGCGGGCCCTGTGCACGCACCGCATGTATCACGTAATATGGAAAATGTGTAATATAATTGCCACTTATTAATTATTCATATTATTAGCATTATAAGATTTAATCTACATTGTTAAGCTAATCATTCCAATTTGCTATAGATATTAAACACAATGTGGAATAAACGGAACTTCTCTTCTTTCTTGCTACGTGCAATGTACTTACACCGATACTTAAACCGACCTTCAAAATTCTTGTGCCCATTTCCGCAAATATTTTTTGTTTGATGGTCTACCTAGGTTCACTTCACAAGTAATTAGACGATGATCTGATAATGGATTCTTGCGCTTTGAACTAAGTATTTTAAAATTAAATTATGAAATTTAATAAAGGTAACAATATAATTTGACGAAACAGTCTCGGATACAAATTAAATTGAAACAGGAGCGTGATAAATTATCATGACAATTTTATCTGTTTGGGAGCTCATTCTCTGCATAAATACATCTAATATTTCACGTTTCAGTTCAAATTCTAAACGAAAATTATGTAAATGAGTTCATCCCTTCAAATGAATAGATAAGCACACACAACAGAAGTTGCAACGTTGAACATTTTTGTATTTGCCAGATTTGAATGAGTATTTGGCACAAAGTCTTCCACAAAACTCATAACTACTGAGTAATATTCGAAAAAACAAGACATGAGCATTTTGAAAACCGAACAAAAAAGGATCACCTTTGATAAGTATCTAATAAAAATATTAGAATTTAAAGTAAAATTTTTCGCTTACTGACGTAAGGATGAATTAATAGTCCTGAGTTAATCAATAGTCTTGGTGATCCAAATGCCCGTAATTGAAAAATTAGATAAACTTAAAAGTAAATGGCAGACGTGACGGCTGATACAACAGTATATGTAAATAAAAAAAAATGTTTGTAACAAGCGCCGATTTATTGGCTTTCCTGTATTGTTTTTTGCGAAAAGTGGCAGATGAATTTTTTGCCGATTTCTTCTCATGAAAAGCCTTACTATGAAATCCGGTCACTTGTGGCGATTGTAATCGTGATATTAGTTGCGGATGCACTTGCCTTAAGCGCTCGTGTTCGTTCTTAGTGACTTAGAGGATTTGAAATGCTATTTTAAAAGCATATAAAATAAATATATATTATAAGTTGTATGAGTATGAGATGTTGTATTCGCTATGAATTATAAGTCTTGTATATTGTATTTGATTAATTTTTCCAAGTAAGTAATCAAATTATAGTTACCTCAAAATACACTTTATATATAATGCAATGATAAGTTTTATTACTACAGATAAAAATTGAAGAAGTTGAACTTTAATTTGATCATAAAGGGGTTTTAAGCATTGGATAGTTAAACAACATTTGTTGTAAAGAAAGTGTCACGTATGGTGTGTTTACATTACCTGCAGGTAAGGGTCGAGGGGCGGTGGCGCGAGCATAGGTGGCGGCGATGCGGCGGGGGGGCTGCCACTCGCACCGATATCTACGACGCTCATCTCGACCTGTACAGATACACGCAGATGAACCTCCTGTCACTTATTCACAATCTTGGGTCTGACTCATTGATGATAAATGGGGTCAAAGGCTAGTAGTTTTAGACGCGTGAAGGCACAATTAAGCCACTGCTTGCGTCAAAATAGGAGGGAAGAGGCGGCAGGATCAGCCTTCTTCCCCTTCTGAAACACATCTATGTGCTTCATAATTACTTGAAATGCATAAAACGCTGGTAAGACGGAGTTTATCCACATTTTTCTCGTAAATACTTTGTCAGCTGATGTATGTAACTCGTAGATATTAATAATCTAAAGCTAGACCAAGCCAAAATATTTTAATATTGGCTCTACATATTGTGGATTGTTATATTGTGGACAACACTAAATTGTACCCTTAAATTGCTTTGCTGAAGCATATGGGTCGTGACAATGGACTCCATATCTATTTTTCATCTTAAATATATCTTAATTATAGTACTCATCTAGAATAATGTATGTAGGTAACACTTAATCCACCGCATAGGGTGCTTCTATCATTTGGAATTTTCTGAAGTATTCCTATAAAAAAGAGATTATAGGTCAAAAGTACCTATCCTTGTCAAAGGTGCCAAATCAATAACCTGCGCATCGCCAACGGTTACCAAGACCATATGATGTGCCAAAGGAATTAAACACAAAGTGAAAAAAATGCTAAAAATATATATAAAAATATCTAAATATGTGCTAAAGGAATTTATAATCTGTTTATGGTATGATTCATTTCAAATTACTTTTTCCATAATGATGCAATTCATATTGACTGTTCTTTATATTTAAAAAGTCTTTGAGTATATTTTTGGCGTAATTTTCTGCACCATAGTATATATGTAAATCAACGTGATCCTCGGATAAAAAGATCGGCGACCGCTCTTATACATGTAGTAAAAGTACAGTGATCTCTGAAAACGAACGGTGAGCGACCGAAAATGGTGCTGGTAAGACGGGTCGTCAACTGCGACACAAATATATCGCACGCTGTCAGCAGCAAGCGACGCGTATCGAGTTCAAAGCGCCCGGCTCGGCGCGGGACCGGCTGCACGCACTACGCACTTCATCGAGCAGAAATTCACCGTGACTGTTGCATAATTCAGTTAGTGGATTAAAAATCTGATACGTCTTGGTTAAATGTGGGTTAAAATATTGTAGTTCAAGCCCCAGTCTAAGGTCAAGATCTCGCACCTTTGATTTTTAGATATTTCGAAATTATATGTGTAACAAAAAATTATATGTGTAACATCGTGAGGAAACCTACAGACCTAAGAGAATTTCTAGATAACTTGTAAGTCTGCCAACCCGCACTGGACCAGCATCGTGGACCTAGGCATAAATCTCTGTCACTCTAAGGGGAGACCCATAACCAACTGCGGGACTGCTAATGTATTCACATAAGTTTGAAATGTCCGAGGCGTGTGTCTGCTACGTGTAGATTGAACACCTCTGTCTTTGTGGTTTCTGGTCTTCTCTCTTTCTCTGTCTTTGTAGTTTCTCTACTTCATCAGATATTTTAGAACAAAATTATTCTGTTAACTACATGAGGTATAACAAGAAGTGATGTTGCAAACTGAATGAGCTACTCAAGAAAAGTTTGGTTACATTATTAGGAATGGGAATATTACATTACAAAAGTTTTAATGACATTTAATCTAAGATAAAAGATAGTAACCTTTATCTAAGCATTTAATAGTGTATATGGACATTTTAGGGGCGCACATGTCTCTAGCAGTACGGGTTGTCAGAATTGTCATTGCGGAAGATAAAGTTTCTTACAATGAGGTGCGGTCTGGTGCAGTGCAGACGACAAACTATCCGTGGCTTTTTAGTCTGTAAAAATAGAACTTATGGAATTATATGCAGTAACGCATATGACGCGCAAAAAGACCGGCGTACAAAAAATCTACGTAATTCTGGCAGACCGCGCCGCGCCACACCGCACCAAATGTGCGAAAAAAAATAGAACGTTTTCTTCAACGCGTGCTAACGCAGACGGCGCTCACTTTAATTTGAAATCTGCACTGGTTAGTGGTGTATGTAAAGTACGCAGTTTATTACCATGGCACCAGAGATCGATGTACAAGAAGTAAAAAATAGCCTAGTTATTTATGATACTTCTAAGCTAGGATATCATGATAGACATTTAAAGAGGAGCAGGAGGAGATATGGAAAGAAGTATGCTGTAATATTTTATCCGCTCCTGTTTGGACTTATACTATACTTCAAGTATAAAATAATACATCGCGATCTCTGCATTTTCAGAGAGTGTACGTCCCTACAGTTCTGCCTACAGAATGATTGAAGATGTGCGTCATGTGCTTTAAGTCTGTAATAAATCCACCATGAACTTTTTGCGCGCCATGCAGACATTTTGTGCGCCGCAGACTCGATCGCACAAAAAGTGTGTCGTCTGCGCTGCACCTGGTAATGAAGAGCAGTCACCGCCTCGTGATAAATGAAAACTCAACAATGTCAACATATCATACAAAAATAGCATCACGTTTGTTTCTTGGATGGATAAGCAGACACTATGGATTCTGACTTGCTACGATCAGTACGATCCAATCATATGATTATATCTTTTATCTCATTCGTACTCATCATATTCTTTGTAACGCTCTTTGGCTACTACGCTTTAGCCTTGACATTATTTGTCGTCAGAATGTCCAGAAAGTGTTCAACGAGGTCTGTTTATGTTAATTTTTAGTGGTCATACAAAATCGATTTCGTAATGAAATTAATGTAATGTTCAGTTGAATACATACGAGTGTTTTTAATATTATTGGACGCGACAATTACTTTAGTTTATTGCTCTCATCATCGTTAATAATTCAAAGATAGATTAAGTTTATTGGAGTGGCCTAGTAGATGCGTTAGAATAATTTTTACTAGTTTAGTTTAGTGGTAAGGCCTTGCTTGTACCATCACGAATGGCTTGATCAAGGAAGTACCATCCTCTCATAGAAGATCAGCGTGAAACATCGGTAGGTGCCTACTCCTACTGTTGTGTTTCGTATGGTGAGTAGGAGCGTCGGAAATTTTAAAAGTGGATAGATGACAAGGAGAGGTTTCTCATCTTCTTATTATCAATGCTCTCCACGTCCCATACCTTTCCTTGGAATTAGTGAATAGCGATTGATGACTTTAGTGTTACTAGCATCTATAGATTACGGTAACGGTAGGTAGGTTGTTTGCCACCCGCATAGTAACTTGAAAGCTTGATGCCATAAACCATTCTATAGAGCTTATGAAAATACCTACAAATCTCTAATTTCCGACCTCTTTCTATCTCTACATCTAAAACACTTGAACGAGTACCCGTTCTAACTTTTGTATATGTTTAATTTTTCCTGGTATCATGTGTAATGCCGAGTGGAGCCGGTTTTAGAATTGTCCCACTCCTATCCACTCATGGGAGTCGTGAGAGCCGACTGAGGGAACATCGGGAGAGTGGGCAGCAGCACTCCCTCGAGTATTAATAACATCCACTGCGATCACCAACCCGCCTGCCAAGCGTGGCGATTACAGCACTATCCCCCAAAAGTGAGCACCCAACAAAACATGGCCCCCAGTCATGGCAGCTCCGCTATTCCGTGGCCTAACGGTAGCGGGCCCGATAACGGCGGAGCAGGGGGTGCGAAGGATCTCCGGTCGCGGCAAGGCTACCAAAAACAACGACCTCTGGCCCTGGTAACGCACAACGTTCCGACACTTCGGACCAACGAGAGAATCACCGAGCTGGAAGAGGAATTGAGCAAGATTCGCTAGGACATTATAGGGTTGTCAGAAGTCTGTAGAGAGGGTGAGGGCACGACAATCCTCCAGTCCGAGAACTTGCTCTTCCACCGGGAGGGCGACCACCAGTCCCAAGGAGGTATCGGGTTTATCGTCCGCAGGTCTCTCGTAGGCAACGTGGAGAGGATTGAAAGTTTGTCGAGTAGGGTAGCGTACCTTATACTCAGAATAACCAAGCGGTATTCGCTGAAGATGACTTTCAGCAAATACAGGTTTATGCACCGACCTCGACACACTCCGATGACGAGGTGGAGGCCCTATATGAGGATATCTCGAAGGCCATCCACTTGTCTAAAACCTATTTCACGGTGGTTATGGGAGACTTTAACGCGAAACTAGGCAAAAGGACAGGCGATGAGCTGAAGGTGGGGAACTATGGATTTGGGCAGAGAGGAACCACAGGGGCCAGATGCTGGCTAATTTTCTGGAGAAGGAAGGCCTCTTCATGATGAATTCCTTCTTCAGGAAGCAGCCCCAGCGGATATGGACCTGGATTAGCCCTGACGGTTCAGTAAAAAACGAGATTTACTTCATCTTGTCGGATAAATGACACATATTCAATGATGTCTCAGTGATCAGCAGCATTAAAACTGGGAGTGATCACCGACTAGTCAGGGGCACCTTGAATATTAATCGGGAGTGCGCTTCTCGAAGTTGTCGACCACTATGTCTACCTGGGACAAACAGTCCAGTTAGGTAGGCAAAACTTCGAGAAAGAGGTCAATCGACGAATCCAACTTGGCTGGGCAGCGTTCGGGAAGCTAAGGAAGATCTTCTCGTCCAATTTCTGCAGTGTCTGAAAACGAAGGTCTACGACCAGTGTGTGTTACCAATGATGACACATGGAACAGAGACGTGGTCTCTGAATGTTGGCCTCGTATCAAGGCTCAAAGTTGCTCAGCGGGCCATGGAGCGGGCTATGCTTGGTATTTCCCTACGTGATCGAATCGTAATACGGAGATCCGTAGGAGAACGAGAGTGACCGACATAGCCCGCTGGGTTGCCATGCTGTAGTGGCAATGGGCAGGCCACATAGCTCGACGAACCGACAACCGTTGGGGAAGAAGGGTTCTCGAGTGGCGACGTATCGAACGGCGCAGCGTAGGACGCCCAAAAATGGACCGATGATCTGGTCAAAGTCGCGGGGAGCCGTTGGATGCGGTCGGCACAGGACCGCTCGTTGTGGCGTTCTCTTGGGGAGGCCCGTTTCCAGCAGTGGACGTTGAAAGGCTGATGGATGGATGGATGGATCATGTGTATAGTAAAATATTAAGAACATAATATTTTCCACAAGCCGTTGTGGTCCGACCGCGAGCGTCACGTCACTTGTCATTAGCAGCCGTGTCCCCTTTAGCTGTCGTCAGTGCGCCACGTGATATCGTTGTGCTAATTACATCGTTATCGTCTCATCAATCTATGTGACCACCTCGTTTACAACGCTCACTGGGAGACATATCCTTAGATAAGCGGAAATAATTATTCAAGATAACGTAATTATACATTTAAGATATGTGAACACATGGCATAACCTTCATACGCCATTTTTTTACTAACCGATTTTCAGTAACTGAGACCAATGTCAACAGATACGAGCCAAATACAAAGATAGAGATATTATATTGTATGAATGTGTGTGTTAACGCAAGTGCACTCTCTGTTCCTTAATATCTTAGTACGATGGGACGGCATACGGACAGGACTGGAGAGCACCAACGGCGTTACGTGCTTTCTGAGGTAAGAAACACCGCAGTTCAACTCCGAGTCACTATTGAAAATTTCTTATTGGATGGAACTTAATAACTTTTGCAGGTCTGACCCGGGATTCAATCCTAAAGCCTCAGTATCCGCACGCGTATAGGTGCACTAAGAATATGGCGAACCTTGGTTTTCAATCTCATGTTGCGTTCGAGAAAGGATAGGACTATAGAAGTAGCAGAGGAAGGACGAGAAGAAAGTATGGGTCTCCGGCGTCCTTCTTATCGAGAAGGAAGAAGCCAGTCACAGACGGAGAGACGGCACACGGCGGATTTATTTAGTGGGTGAGGGCCTCACACTACCTCGTTCGTTGCCGCGAACGACGGGGTATAGGGTAAGAAGCATTTTATCTCGCCTTAACAAAAAAAAAGGAAGGGAATTTGCTCTAATTTCAATATTCATAAAGAAAATACGAAAATTGTCGTAAGTACTGACTACGTATAATATAGTAATGAAGGTTCCACATATTTTGTTTACCTAAAGAGAAGCCAGTGTGTGACAAGGAGTAATATTTTGATCTTACATTTTTATTTAACGTTTTTTTTTGTTTATTGCATGTAGTGGCAGATCTGATGGTAAATGGTAACCGTCGCCCATGAACTCGACTATATCGAGAGTAGGTATTGTCAAGCCGCTGCTCACCAATTCATTTCACAGATATGAAATGAAATATAAACGGCTATCTCCTGCTACAGCCAAAACGCAACGATGTGCTTCATGACCGGTCACACGGGAGATGGGGGTACCAACCCGATCGGGCCCAATACCAAGTGAGTACTCCCACTTGGTACCCAACCCTACCACCAGTCATGCAATGGATGATAATTGCTTACTTCCCTTAGCCTTTTCCTTCGCCTCATACGACACACGTGGGAAAGAATGGTGTGATGACATTTGTATTCTTAGTCCGTCACCACATGGACTACTTTAAAGAACAAATTATATGTGAAATTGGAAAAAGAGAACTTTACAGCGAGCGGGATTCGAACCCTAAGCCTTCCAATCCTATGTATACCTCCAGTATGATCACTTAGACTTACAATTTCTTAGCGTTAGAGAGGTGAGCCTTGTGAGGTGACAATCGAAACCACTTGCTTTGCACTCACTATTACTACGTTAAACAACATCTGGACAGCATCGGCGCTTTCTCCAATAAAATATTCAATAGTCCTTGAAAGGGATTAATATTGCGCTATCGTCCATTAAAATTCAATAAAGTGCGGCACCTGTGTTAAATTATAGGTATAAATATCAAGTTGAATATGCAGAATGGATTTTCAGAATGGATTTTCAGTTGATGTTGATGGAGAGGATGCCAGTCGCGTTTGTTGCCTGCTTTAGCAACGGAATGTTTTGCGCACATGAAACATGAATATTAAATGAAAAAGTATAAGCGCAATGTAAAATTTTTAGGAATTTTTATTTGATAATATATTTTTTGTTTCTTTTAAACACGTTCACTGTTGGGCTTCTATTACCGTACTTTCATTCCTTACGTATATTTGATGGAGGATAAGGAGGAGATTTGGACCTCCAGCGCTGTCACTCACCATGTGAACATTCTGTAAGAGAGTGGTACATCCCCGACATAGCCGGCCAATTCATGCTGAGACAACCAGATCACTCTGTTTGTTGCAGCTAATCTTCATAACGGCTGGACTCATTTGAGCGGGACTTGCACGGGCAAATAGCTGATGTTATAAGGAGTAACTTGGTTATTTAAAAAAACAATTAATTAAATACACGGATGAACACGCAAGTAATAACTAGTTTATGATGATATCTTATAATATATTACACATATCTTATAATATATTACACATATCTTATAATATATTACACATATCGCCTGCAACTAGTTTTAAAACTGTTTATACTGGCTGTCATTACTTATTTTTATTTTGTTGAAATAAACAATTCTTTTTAAACAGAATTTAGTAACTAGCGAGGACTAGCCATCAATTACAAACAATTTGGTAGAAAGGCAACGCACTCACATTCACGACGCGCCCGTTCTACGTAAAGATTGAACATTGTCATAAAACTTATGATATTTGCAATAAAAACGTTGATTTTAACGATAGTTCGTTTGTCAACACCCATGAGATCGTTTAGTGGTAACGAGACAATAAAATTCACATGCGCAACGAATATAAATTAATGGCTCGGTTATCACTGCGAATGCGATGAACTGACGATATGGTAAGGACTATGTAATGAGGTTGGCCGTCGAACCAGTGGCCTAGTTGGTATTAACTGATATCCACATTATGTATAAAGAAGGCACATTTGCAATACGTTTACTAGAAATATGTGTAACTAGCCTTTGCCTGCGGCTCCGCCGCAACCAAAAGCGAGTTTTTGGCTTAGGTATATCTCAGGTTCCCGGTATAGTAGCGAGATAAAATATATACCAGTTTTTAAGTCCAACCGAGAGCTATCAAATAAAAAAAGTTGCATTAAAATCCGTTCAGTAGTTTTTGCGTGATGCGCGAACAAACAAACAGACAAACAGGTAAACAGACAAAAATTCTAAAAAAATCGTTTTGTGTTTAGACACGCCTATATAGCCTATTATAGTATTTTTTTCTTAAATATCTTAAATGTACAGACATAGCTATGTTACAGCTTTATAATAGTATAGATGACGTTGAATATAATGTTAAATGGCAAAGCTGTAAAAAAACCATTTATTAATCTGACATCCACTGAAAATACTTTCTGATATTTACGCGAATGTTACACATTTTGAAATAAAACTACGTTTACGGAATCTATCGCGTTTACTTGATTTTTCTACTATCCCAACGTAATAAATAAATAAACCAAAATTTTTGTAAAATCATATACCTACTGTGGGTAGATGAAACCGTTGAAATAACATATCAGCCTTGGATGTCTATCATCGAAGTCTACCCTTGATCATGAATGCTGTAAAGTATTCGAAACGTCGGGATAGTACAAAAATCAACTAAACGCGAAAGATTCCGTAAACGTAGTTGTATTATTAAGTGAACAGCCCCTTGTATTACACACTCTCGGTACTCGTCTGATGAATCTACAGATACAATATTATGTTTCCTACATTTACATTCTTATTAAAGAAAAAAGCACGAATCTAACATGTAGCCTACTCAGAAAAAGATCATTGGGGGCAGTGAAAATACCTACTTAATTCTGTTTATACTACGTGGGTGACAAACAAGCATACGGCCCACCTGATGTTCAGCAGTAATTGCAGCTAGTAACACCAGCACCATCACTTGCGCGTCGCCAACTCCAAGAAAAGGGATGGGAAGTGAGGAGGGGGATAATAAGGAGAGAGGATAAGGAGGCAGATTGGGCCCACACCCAAGCTCTACTGCTCACCATACGAAACAACAGTTAGAGTACTACTATTACTTCACGCTTACCTTCTGTGGGAGGTTGGTACCTACTTCCCCGATTGATCCAACCCTTACACCTCTTCTAGAGTAGGTAGTTTTCTTAAAAGTAGAATGCCGTAGAAATTCTATGAGAGTTGGGCTATTGTTGTGTCTTAACCAAATTAACTGTAGAACATTGTAAATGTATTAAACACAAAGTGAAAAATGTGAAATCGAAAATAACAGTCACGAGCAGGATATGTTATTTTTGATTTCACATTTTTCACTTTGTGTTTAATGTATAGTGCTAAGCATGTCAAATGCTAAAAATATATATAAATATTGTAAATGTACTCACTGAGTACTACTCAGGATCATTAAATAAGAATATCAATGAGTTATCTGATGGGAGTTCAGAGAAATCTGACTTTTAATTTTTCAGTATGTTTTAGTATATAGGTTATATACTCGTATTATGCGTTGAAATCCATATCTTTTATTCTATTATAGTATAAAATGTAGTATCAATAGTATTTTAGAGTACCTATGTAAGAAATATAGATAGGATATAATGCTACGGCTAACTACTCTGGATCTAGATTACATTGTAAAGTTGTAAGAGTATTTCATACATCCATAAAATCTACTACTGACCCCAAATCGCACTTAGATAAAACTAATGCTGCTTACTTATTCCAAATCTATACAATTATAATATTAGGCTATATAGATATTAGGCAGTGTATCTGACCACAAAACAATTTTTTAGATTTTTTGTCTGTTTGTATGTTAGCGCATCACACAAACACTACTGAACGGATTTTGATGCAATTTTTTTTATTTGATAGCTCTTCATTAGACTTAAAAACTGGTATATATTTTATCTCGCTACTATATCGAGAATCTGAGATATAACTTCAAAACTTATATATAACCTAAAAGCTTTTGACAACGGCGGAGCCGTGGGCAAAGGCTAGTATCTAAATAATAATGTTCTTCATAAAATTACATTATTAATATCGGCGTCGGTCGACACCACACGCGACGGAAACCACAGTTTGTAACACAAGCAGCCGACAACAACATTCACACTAATCACTTCGATCTAAACGACAGGAACTATTGCTAGCGCCAACACACAAGTATTTTTGTTGACGACATCTTAATAATAGTATATGTTTTAAATAGTTTTATATTAATAGTTTTTGTTTCCGCGACACACTTCCCGTTGTTATTACAGGAAATTCTATTGTAGTGACAGTTCTTTGTGCCAAGGTTAACGCTGACAGCGATGCTCATAACTATGTGTATTCGCTGCCAAGTGACTACAGTGACAGCTAAGGAAAGTTTATTTAGTTTTGACGGGGATTGCAAACAAGGGTTGTAGGTTCTATACCCAGTCTAGGCCCAAAGCTTTGCAAGTTATGCAACGTTAAAGAAATAGTGGGTGTTTTGTTCAGAAATCATCGACTGCTTACTAAAGAAAAACATTACAAGGAATATGATGGATTTTATCGAGTGTTTTGAAACTCTCAAACTTCAACTAGAGTAGAATAGTGGATGATGATGAGAAACCCGTAGCTAATAGAGCTAGGTACAGGATTTGTAAAAAAAAAGGAGGACACTATAAAACAATAATAATAAGGGGAATATATTCTGTCCGTCTGTGGTGACGGATTAAGAATATAAGTGTCACCACCCCATTCTTTCACACGGGTGTCGTATGAGGCGACTAAGGGAAGTAAGCAATTATCATCCATTGCATGACTGGTGGTAGGGCTGGGTACCAAGTGGTAGTACTCACTTGGTATCCGGCCCGAGCGAGTTGGTACCACCATCTCCCGTGTGACCGGCCATGAAGCATATCGTTGCGTTTTGGTTGTAGCAGGAGATAGCCGTTTATATTTCATTTCATCTGTGA
This sequence comes from Leucoma salicis, assembly GCA_948253155.1. Classification (NCBI taxonomy): domain Eukaryota; kingdom Metazoa; phylum Arthropoda; class Insecta; order Lepidoptera; family Erebidae; genus Leucoma; species Leucoma salicis. The sequence goes on along the minus strand of OX411829.1, from coordinate 16,077,678 downwards.
AATGAATTGGTGAGCAGCGGCTTGACAATACTCTCGGTATAGTCGAGTCCATGGGCGACGGTTACCAATTACCATCAGATGGACCGTGGCTCGTCTGCCACTACATGCAATAAAAAAAAAAATATCCCTGCTCAATAAAGGAGCCTGACACTTGCTTTTTTTGATTGTGCGTTAATTGTCATTTAAGACAAGCAATTTTCTATGTATACTAGCCTTTGCCCGCGGCTCCGCCGCAGTTTTTAGGTTATATCTTAGGTTCCCGATATAGTAGCGGGATAAAATGTATACCAATTTTAAGTCTAATCAAGATCTTTCAAATAAAAAAAGTTGCATCAAAATCCATTCAATAGTTTTGCGTGATGCGCGCACAAATAAACAGATACACAGACAAACATTCTAAAAAAATTGTTTTGTGTTTAGACACGCCTATATAGCCTATTACATTCATTTAAATTTACAGACACAGCTTTGTTATAGCTTCATAATAGTATAGATAGAAGATACTTAATTACTCGTCTCATTGAGACCTTGCGTGAATAAAAACTGGTCACAGTCAGTCTTTACTTTTGATTGTCTTGTGGTTTACCGTTCTAGACGCTCGACCAACTGAGCTATCGTGACATCCACTCGGGGCCATTAATTTCTATATAATATTATTCCTTATCATCTTGGACGATTCCCGCGCCATCTGACATTACCAATTGTGATTTCGCTACTGGTCTCCTCTCGGATGCAGAAAATAACTTTAGTGTAAAAGTTTGACAGAAGCTAATGAGGGGCAGGAAGGCTGACTTGTGACGACAGTAAATAGCAATTACTTTCCCGTCTAATGTTTTAAAAATTCAAATATTTAGCGTTAAGACGTTTATCATAACGAGCTGTCACTGGGATGTCATATTTTCGCGATCCGGGATGTGCGAAACATGAATTATTTTTCGTATTAAATTTATTTTAAAACATGTCTTATTATTAAATTAATATGTTTTGATGGTCAGTGCGTCCTTCGGATGGGATTTATTTATTTCTGTAATGTATGTCGGCGAATAACGAGTGCCGTACTCACGTTGCTCACAACTGTGTACCGAGCCGACCCGCTAAATTATGATCTGTGTACTATGAACGTAAGTATAAATATTTTTGTACGCAAAACTCTGTAGTAATTGAAATTTATAGCTATTCGTAAACAAATATGGAATTATTAAATCACCGTTAAGAGGAAAATTTTCTGGAAAGCTTTGATAACAGATCTTTAGAAATATTAGCCATGAAACATAAACAAACTTTGCCATGTATGTACATAGATATTAAAGAATTGCCTTTAGATTCCACTCCTAGGCATAAATGTACTATTCTTCGACCAAAACAAAATGAAGTACTTAGTAATAATAGATAGATACTATACCGCTTGTATCCCAAGGTGCCGTTATTTCACTTAAAGAACATTGACTCATTTATGTTGGCAAACCACGTAGCTAAGTAAGTACCTACTCTTTTTTGTTAATAGCTCTCTTTTTTGTTGCTATTTAAGAACAATGAACTCTTACTACATTCTTCCTAGTCATACTCTCATTCTCCCTCTATCATCTTTACTCCTCATCTTCCATCTCTTTCCCTGTGGATGACAACGAACAGTCCCTGCTTTTGTTAATGTCTAGAGGGTCATATGTAAAAATTAATCCCTATTTCCTTTGGTCACGCTATAACTAAAAAGACTTTACAGATTTCATTATTGATGTAAAACATCTAATGCGGAGGGAGGGTGAAATCGGCTGTTGCGTGGCGATGCTTTTATTGTACTTGTCCCGTTCAAACCTTGCAAGTTAAAGTTAAAAATCAGAAGATTGAGCTGAAATTTTACACGCATGTGTATATCACGTGACAATGCAATATTATGATGACATGGAGCTGATCTGATGATGAAGCTGGAAAGTGGACATAGGAACTCTATAATAAAAAGGCGCAACCCCATCGAGTTTGGGCTTGTATGATTCGTCTTGCCGAGTGCTTTGTGTCTAGATGGTATCCAGGGGCTGATGATGAAGTTAGAAGGTGGCCACAGTAACTCTATAATAAAATGACGCAACCCCGTCGAGTTTGGACACATTTGATTCGTCTTGACGAGTACTTTGTCCTTAGATGGTATCCAGGGTCTAATGATGGAGCTAGAAGGTGGCCATAGGAACTCCGTTATAAAACGACATAACTCCATCGAGTTTGGGCTTGTATGATTTGTATTGACAAGTACTTTGTCTCTAGATGGTATCCAGGGTCTGACGATGGAGCTGGAAGGTGGCCACAGTAACTCTGTAATGTTTATATTCGTTTAATTCATCTTGAGGAGTACGTACTGTGAAGTTATGATCATTTTATTTCTACAAAGTAATTTAGATGTTTTCACATCTGCTAGACGTCCCGCGACGTCTATTTATTTTAGGGTTTCTAATATTTTGTAGGAGGTTGTAGGGAAAAAAAATTGAAAATTGCGCAGTAAATTAGGAAATTTCAGAAAATTTAACTCCTGTTACTTCGCGCGTTTGACAGTTCGCAAATCATTGAATATTCATAGCTAAGACAGAATAATGTCTGTCGGGTCAGTAGGCTCTGATAATTATTTAAGTTCAGGCGTTGTACTACCCCTTTAGTATAAAAACCCTTGCAAATGAACTTGTATAGATGGCGTTGGTCGTTAAGACAAATGTGATGAGGAAATTTGGTATTTCTAGAAATAGTACGATAGCTCAGTGGATTAAAGCACTTCCCCGGAAAGGAAGGGGTGCAGGTTCGTTTCCCGCTCGTACTAAAATACTCTTTTTCCTTATTCACAAATTATAATTTGTACTTTAAATGAACTTGTGTAAAAAAAGCTGTTGTCCGTTTGCTCCTGCAATGATTCTCTTGTATTCGTGATATTCGTGATATTCGCGTTGGCAGTGGTTTAATGGATATGAAATTGCTGCGTTACAATTTCTCCTAGCCACAATATCAGTTAGTTTCAAGTTGGTATAAAAATAAATTTTCTGTTTCGGTAAGCATACCGCTTACAAAATAATGTGATAAACTTGCACTCCCTCTTATTGTGATATTACACAATATTCACGGATAAGTAAGCTCTAGCTGTTTAGCGACAACACTTCACAAGATCTAAATTAAGACAAAACTTCAATCAAATTAATTATCCGGCGCGTGCTCCTCGTGCTTCAGTCTTTGACGTTCATTACCATCGCTTTCATTTTCATTCAGTTGATGTTTAATGGACATGTCTGTCAGGGATACAATTTTCTAACTAATATTACAAACATGAAAGTAAGTTTGTAATTACTTACTGCACTATGTAATAATTACGACATACTTAGTCCGGAACCTGAAAGAGAACCTAGGCTTCTTTTTATCCCGAAAATAGGGACGATTCCTGTGGGATAGCTGTTTTGGTATAGAATTAATTAATTTGCGGTAAATAGTTATAATAGTTGTGTTAAACTATTATATGTACGAGTATAACCAACATTTGAAGTCAGCGTAGATGTACTCGCGGGCATCTTCTATTACAATACACAAACAATTTCACCTAAATGTATTATTAAAAATGGCCATGTATCGATACAAAATAAACGCAGAGCATTAGGTAATAACTAATCTGAAATAGATCCATTTGGTGTGTTTGGAATTGTTTCAGCACGAATCATTAGTACGTTCGGGAATGTGTCTGTGAGTCATTGTTAATACACGAATTGTGGGTGACTTCGTGATTTAGGGCGTACAAATTATCTGCTATATCGTCGTGACGCTCTGGAACAATTCCTTTGGTGTTTGCAATACTATTTTTATGAATACGGCTTTGTTTTCGCTTGTGGTAGAGTTTGTTATCAAGTAATAGGCCTCACTTGTCATCAGACCCGAACGGGTACCTTCTTTATTTATACAACTGAAGCACCTTGATATGTTTCTGGTGCAAAGAAAGTCGGATTATCCTATTCTCACTTCTCTCAAGCGTAGTGGTTGATATTCATAGTGAGCAGCTCGGTTGTGCTTCTTATGTTGATCAGTTAATGAGCGGCGGTAATCACTTACCATCAGGTGTCCTGTGGCTTGTCTACCATAAGCAGCAGAATAAATATTTCTACAATACCCAAAGCGATCAACTTGGATTTTAAGTCATCGCCGTAATCTTGTTGATGGGTATCTATGGCTGTCATTGAAGTAGACCGCAGTGGTTCAACTGACGGACTTCAATTCACAATATTTTCTGAGAGATGCAACATATTCCAATTTTTGATGAAATTAAAAAATTTCGAATAATTTAAAGTTAGTCAAATGTCTGAAGAAGATCTCACGGAATCTATCGCATTTACTTGATTTTCTGTTATCCCTATATTTCTAATAATTTACAGCATTTAAATTATGTTATTTCAAAATGTAACGTTCAGATAAATATCAGAAAGTACCTTAATTGTCTATGAATAACTACTACGAATAACTATACTGTATTTTATAGACTTTATGTAGTGAATTGTCAATTAATAAGCGTAAACTAAACTATAAATTTTACGCTGCGTTTGATGAAATCACACTTCTAATCTATTTGGTTGGACTTAACGCTTCAATAAACATTTGACGAGTCGTGTAACAAAAATATCAATACGTTTGCCAAGATTCCAAATACCTTGCGGCTTTCAGTTGCAGCTATTTAGTGACAGATCCAAAAATATGCAGTCTCCTTTTGAATTGAGTATCCGTTTAATATTTTTTTGACTACCCACAAGCTCACTGAGCTAGGAAACAGACTAATAGCTCTACGAAACAAATGAACAGTTTTCTACGTGTTTAGCAATCCAGCGGTGACCACAGAGTAGTTTCAACCCGTTGCTGTTGGAAACGGGTTTCCACTCAGAGTGAGAGAAATTTATGTAGTCCACCACGTCACTGCCAAAATTCACAAAAAATGGAGTATTGACTGATTTCTTTGTTCAATAATAATTGTCCTGTGTGGAAATATCTGCCGTGTGGGGCCGGCTTTAGAATTGTCCCACCCCTCTCCACCCATGGGAGTCATAAGATCCGACTGAGGGAATACCGGGGGAGTGGGCAGCAGCACTCCCTCGAGTATTAACAACATCCACTGCGATCGCCAACCCGCCTGCCAAGCGTGGCGATTACGGCACTATCCCCCATTCTTGGGTAGGCCCATGTCCAGCGGTGGACTTTAAAATTCTGATGGATGGATGGATGGATGTGGAAATATAGCCCATAACCACTAAACGGGAGGTCGTTACCTAAACCACTCAACTATCTTTATAGTCAACTTTCTCTACTTTTTTTTCCTGCAGCCGTTTTTCGAAAGTGAATCAGACGCGTCTTATTGAGAGGTAGGTACCTATGTCTGTCCCTGCTAGGGCGCGAGATAAGCATTACATCGATTACCCGCAATCTCGTTGTGTCAACTGAAAAGTGAACGAAATCCATCTAATTGACTTGATGCTGCCGTTTCTCACTTGACTCTGACATTTGCCACATAATAGTTCAGTTATACGCGCGCACTTCGCGGTATGTAGGTACCGACGATTATCGTTCAGTCAATGTGTTTCGTTTATGCGTATATAAATTACTTTATGTATAAATTAACTTTTGCAATAACAACGTTGGATATATTTAGTCATATCTAAATTCAATTTAAAAATTCGAATTTCCTTAAAAGTTCTCGATTTAGTCATTTAGATTTTTTGAGAACTGAGTATCGTAATTGAGCAAGGACTCCATAGACAGTGGTATCAAATTCAATCCCTAGTTAAAGGTTCAGACCTCGTACACATATCTGACTTTTCTAGTTATTTCGAAAATACACACATATTTTAAAAACAAAGTGTGAAAATGTGAAATCGAAAATAACAGTCACGAGCAGGATTTGAACCTGCATCTCCTGGATACCGTCCAGATGCTTTGCCAATTCAGCCATCGTGACAAATGCTCCTGACTGCTAATTTCGATACCACATTCATACTTAACGTCTTGGGTGATGCCGGTGATATATTAATATATGGCTATGCTAAAAAAATATATAAAAAAATATCTAAATACACATATATTTGTTTATAAGTTATCACTACTCGGTGCCTAAACCACTCTGCGAACCGAATGAAGTCGCGAGTAGAATCTACTATTCTTTAATATCTGTTTAGTGGAAACTTATTTTAAAGATAAAAAAAATCGGGGCAAATTCTTTAATTATTTATTTTATTAGTTTGCGGTGGCCTAGAGATATAAAACAGGTTTCATAACAAACTGTGTGCTGTGAAAATAGCAACAATTATAATGCGATCAAAGGTTTAATAACGTTAGTATTTTATAATATTTAGAGCATTAGCAACAACAGTGATGATGTCTCGCTTTTAAGTTTAAATGTAAATGATGTTTGAAATCGTCGTTGAGTGAACGGAAGGCGCAAGGCGCGCACAGATAACGAGACGTCTCGCGCAGTTCACACGTGTCATGTTTACGATCACGAGAAACACTCCAACAGCCATCATCTAAACATTGTAGGGATCATACGGCTGCACGTACAATAAAATTAACAATCCGTTTGATTTCTCTCCACAAAGACGACTTAACATACACATACGTTTAATGTTCCAATCAGATTGAACAGCAATATTCTATTTCTGTTGCTGTTAGATCGGTGAGTTAACCTGATATGTTCGGGACTAGACTGAACTGCATTATCAGCGGTAGAATTTACATACCTAGATTTTCATTTATTAAAACACTTGTTCCATAGAAACTACACGTCATATTTGGTAGAACTAGGATTTTTATATCGTTGGTTCCCATGATAGCTGACATAATTATTGACAAATTAAAATAGTAATTAGTTAATTTAATAAAAGTTACATAAGACGACAGGCAAAAGTAGTACAATATGATGCACAGAAAGTAATAAGCCCATCACACAAGTCACAGCAAGGCATGTTACGATATAATTTCTATACAAATTTTCAAGTGACCGCACATGCAGCTATCCTAACTATTATAAAGCTGTAACAGAGCTGTGTCTGTACGTTTAAGATATTAGGGGTTAAAATATGAAATTGCCTTGTTTTTTTTTCATTTAACATATTTATTTAATCAAAATATCTACCATTATTATCTATACATTGCTGCCATCTAATAGGAAGGTCATTTTATGCCTTTGCGATAGAACTCTGGTGATCTAGATTCTACAAACTGTGTGAAAGCATTTTGTACTGCCACCTGGGAAGAAAACTTTTTATCACGTAGAACATTGTCTAAATCACGAAAAAGATGGTAGTCCGTTGGAGCAAGGTCTGGCGAATACGGAGGGTGATGAATGGTTTCTAATTGCAGTTCCTATAGAGTTAAAACGGTTTCTCGTGCTGTATGAGGTCCCGCGTTATCATGGAGCAATAATGGTGAAGATCGATTCATGAGTCGGGGCTGTTTCACTGCAAGTTTTGCTATCATTATTCGGAGTTCAGCACAGTAGACATCTGCCGTTATTGCTTGACCAGATCGGAGAAAGCTATAGGGTATAACACCATGCTGAGACCACCAAACAGTTACCTTTTTATTGGTAAGCTTTGCTTTAGGACACTGTTGCGGCGTTTGACCTGGGGCCAGCCACTGCATTTTTCGCTTACGGTTATTGTAAAGAATCCACTTTTCATCACATGTCACAATTCGTTCCAATGTTCCTTAATTTCTGTATCGATTCAACAAGGCAACACAAATTTCAATACGCGTTTCTTTCTGCAGATCAGTCAAATCATGAGGCACCCATTTTTCATATTTTTTTATTTTATTGATTTGACGCAAATGAGTCAATATTGTTGGTAGGGTAACGTTAAACCATGCCGCTTATTCCTGGGTAGTTTGGCTCGGATCGGCTTCCACCATCTCTTTCAATTCACACGCTGCCGACAAACTATTGTACAGTTTGGCAGCATAAATAGTACTAAGATAATTTTGTGTTACTAATTTGAAGTTTTAAATAAATAAATAAATAAATTCATTGTTATTCACATGTGTGGGCGGTGTACCACGTGGTTCGTTCTTCCAATCAAAATTTCCATCACGAAAGCGTTTAAACCAAAATCGCGTGGTGCGTTCATTAGCAGTCCCCTCTCCAAACGCAACAATGATATTGCGAGCTGTTTCTGCAGCGTTAGTTCCGCGTCGGAACTCGTATTCAAAAATCACTCGAATTTTCGAAGTATCCATCTTTCTTGTCCAAGCTGAATAAAACACACATTTTTTAAAAGAAGATCCTCATAGGTACCATTTGTAAAAAGTTTCACTCAAAAATCTCAAATCATGAAGGTTCTATGTCAATTCGAAGTACCTATTACAATAAAACGGTAATGGCACGCCTCATAAGCGAAGCGTTGAGGTGTGTTCTACTCCCGGCTTATACGGCACAACTGAATTATCAAACTTAAAATGTCTCTATTTATCATATATTGCACTTGTAAAATAATATCTACACACACATAAAGAACAAACACTATTTTTAATACTCATGATATTTTGACGTGACAACGTCTTATAAATTGGTTTGCCGGGTGACACTTCAAGAAACTGCGTTACGCTCCGCTCACGTTATGCGCTCACAATGAGAGTGAGTGAGAGGCACGCGTCCCTTCCACTCGGGCATGGTTAGCCCGCCTAAGAGCGAGAGAGACGAAGAAATAAAATTTTGTTAATATGAAATTCAGTGCGAGATTCTTTGTATAAATTAATGTTTTAAATATAATTCTTTGTATAAATAAATGTTTTAAATTGTTACTATTATTTCATCCTTCTTCCTACTATACGAATGAATATTCACATTAAAATTATTTTACCACTCAAAGTCGTTGTCACGTAAAACTTTCGCCCGTATACCGACTTTACAGGCAACCAATTTTTTTTGATGTCATTTTTGTTATGTAAACTAGTTAAAAAACTGTTTGAAAAAAATCTGGCTTGGACGTCCGTGATTTGTAGGTAATGTATGTTAACACGATAACGACCAAAATACTTAATTAATCGAGTCTTTTTTTTTCGTTTACGAATTATTATGACTAGGAATAGAGCCCTATTACTTTTCACGTTCTGAGTTGACTAACTGATGATATTTGTCAAGTATATCTATTTTATCCATAACAATAATTAAAAACACTAAACACACCACCGTTATAAAACACGAAAAAAACATATTTTACATTCATCAATTTTTTTTGCCTGGTCTTGGCTTCACGGTGTTTTCACTTAGAACAAAGTATAAAATTATAAGGCAACCAAGTTAGGAAGATAAATGGTTTAGATATTTCTTGTTGAACTCATTGATTTTTAAATAAGTCGTAGAATATTGTCCAAAGTTGCAATTTTCTCTTGATAGATGTCGCTGTTTTTAAGTAAAAGAGATATTGACAAATGCAGCCCTAGATGTCGCTAGTGGCAATTTTAGATGTCGATATCATTGTATTCAGTTGCTGTTGTATATATAGAGCCACAATATTGCTTTTTTGTAAGTAAAAACTAGCGATGTTTTTTTGTTTTCTTAAATTGTTTTTGTTTACAGTTTAATAAATTATTCAATTTTAAATGTTTATATATATATGCACTTATGCAGATATATATGTAAACTCATGGATTGTTGTTCTTACTAATTGCCAGATTGCGCCTTGCAAAATGACTGAGAGGTAGACTAATATAGAAGTACTTCTTAAAATTAGCGCTAGATGGCGTATAAGACATGAAACCCACATTAGTACTTTTTGAAATTAGCGCTATCTATGTTATTTATTGAAAACTACTTAGTAAGACCAATACATTATTAGTTACTTATCAAATAATACATTTTATTGTGAAGAATGAAGATTACGAGGCGTGCAGTTTTGGATTTTCCAATTTTTTCATGCTTTAACCCCTATTATTTGAGAAAAAAATACTGTATTAGGCTATACATATAGGCGTGTTTGAATACAAATCATTTTCTTTTAATATTTTCTCTGTTCTTCTGTTTGTCGATTTGTCCGTCTGTCCGTTCGCGCATCACGCAAAAACATTATAATATTTTTTATTTGATAGCTCCTGATTAGACTTAAAAACTGGTAAACATTTAATCCCGCTTTTATATTGGGAACCTGAGATATAACCTAAAAACTAGCTTTTGGCCTTTTGTTTTTTTTTTTAATTACTTTTATAACGTCACTAACTAACTAACCTTAATTATTTATATTATAATATGGTATATTAATACTTACATATTATAGCTACTTGTATGACGGACTTTACACGCGATCACTCCGTAGATCGCGTGTAATACTTTACAAATATTAAACACATAATAAAAACAATTAACACGTGCTGTTGTGTAATTAGAAAGCTTTGTTATATACTTATGCATTAACTAACGACTCACGAGTTCGTCCATGTAAATTATTTTTCATTACTCATACTCTGAAAGTAGGCCTGAAGTTGCCTGAGGAGTGGGTTGAAAGTAATACTTTTCAGCCCTAGGGAGAATTACTATCAACTGACAGCTGAGTAATTATAAAAAATAAAACAGTTCTATTTTCTGTACAGCCAGTCAATTACAGCAATAAATGTAAAATTGAAATAACATAAAGTTAAGTATTTATTAAAGAATTAAAATAAAGTCATATAAAAAATATATGACTTTATTTTAATATAGTTGCAACTAAATATCTTTAAAATAACGAAGATTTATATTTTTTCAATGATTAAAATGAAAAATAATGGCTGAATAGCTGACAGGCCACAGAAAAAAAAACAAAATCGGCGGGAAAACGGCGATTCCAAATTACATTTTTTAAAGTCTCCAATTTTTCTTTAGCTAATTCATGATTTTTATTTTTAGTTTCCTCGTATTCGCAATGAAAAGCACAGTGTTTACCTCGGGATAAAGACTTATTTAGTGCCGAGACGGGGTTTGGCGCCCGAGCGTAGCGAGGGCTCCAATAGTTGCTTTCATCCCTAGGTTAACAATGTACTATAGTTGCTTTAATTCTTTTTTGCCGAATCCAAATTATTTTTCCAAAAAAAGAAATAGCTTAAGTTACATCTTATAACATCAGTTTTATGCCAGGAAAAGTCCTGCCCAAATTGGTTTAGACTTTTTGGAGATTAGTGGGAATAAACAGCCAAAGAGACAACATCTTAAAAAACTGGTATTTTAAACATGTTTGAACCGGTTTACAAACATATCTGATGACGATCATATTCAATCTAAAAATTGGTATTTTGTTATAAGTGCCCTATATACTTTCATATGCATTTAGTAAAAAGCTGTTATGCATTATTCAATATATTTGTACAGATGTCACGACAGTGAAGGTTTGATGGCGAGCGAAACCGCGAGCAACATCTAGTGCTGCAGTTAGACCTGGCAGCAAACGATTTGGTTGCGTCGCTTGTCGTCGGTAGTAACGTTTACGATTGAAGCAATTAAGTGTTTAAGTGTCGAGGATACGCGGACCTCGTGCCGACACGCTCATCACCAACAATGTCATGGAAAGTTTATATTTATGACAACTTTTGTACTCTGCACAGATTGTGTTGCTTTTCTCGAGAAAGAAATGCGTATAGACAGACTATAACGTTGTAGTAACATTCATCGGTTTGGTTTTTAAGTTAGTGGCATATTCTGCCTAGAATATGCTTATATATAGGTACGACTACAGGTAATTCCACACGGCAGTTAAAATGTTAGATATTTTTTTTACAACATAACTTTTTAACATCAGTAACTAACTAATGTTAAAAGTGTTGAACAAGTTAACTTATACCTATTAGATGTTTTGAAAGCTGCCGTACTGATAAAACATGTTGTTAATTGTTGTTGAACATTCCTAATATGTTATAACCCCTATTTCAGATTAGTTTAGTTGCATAGATATAGTATATGCTTCCGTATACTATATCTATGGTTTACTTTTATATTTTGAAAAGGTGAGTAACTCCTGCGATGAAAGTAGAAGAAGATTTGCTCATTGAATTGACTTTTATTTTTTATTGGAATAGAAAGAAACATCGCTCTTATTGAATGCACAAAACGTAGAGCTACAAATTGTTACATTAACTGATAAATTAATTTATTAATTAATAGTTTTATTACCAAATTTTAGAAAATATTTTATAACTAGCATTCATATTTAGACTGTTTTTTCACTTTGTGTTTAATGTATAGTGCTAAGCATGTCAAATGCTAAAAATATATATAAAAATATCTAAATATTTATAGGGTTTGCGTCATTATTAGGTAAAAATCTTAATTTTAAAATTAAGTTTACCTGGTCGGTACAGTGTATGAAAATACTGCAGACAGATGGCGCAGGCGTCACCCAAAGACGTTAAGTTTGAATGTGTTATCGAAATTAGCAGTCAGGAGCAATTGTCACGATGGCTGAATTGGCAAAGTATCTGGACGATATCCAGGAGATGCAGGTTCAAATCCTGCTCGTGACTGTTATTTTCGATTTCACATTTTTCACTTTGTGTTTATAACTAGCATTCAATTATATATGTTCTTGTTATATTTAATGCTGATTATTAAATGTTTTCATTTGCGATAAAATGCACTAATACGGTTGTAATTTCTGTGTGGAAGGACCATACTATCTGACGTAATGTTAAGCAACCATGTGATCGAAAAGAAAACTCGCTAGCCTAGAAAGTACTTTATATATTTTTAGGCTCGATTGCAAAGTCAATCACTAAACAATCCAGAGTAAATAAATTAATAAAAATGTGCAAATTGTACGTCTTACTATTAAGTAAGGCTCTCTTCAAAGATATAGATAGGTATATACAATTTGAACCACGTGGATTATTTTTGAGCGACATTTGCTTCAAATAAGTACACATTCACAAAGGCTTACCTATTCTTATTTAAAGTAGCATAAACGGGTCTTTTTTCGCGTATAAAATAGTTGCAATTATTCATCATTGACAACCAGAGCCATTGATATTTGTGACCCTGAACATCTATAACAGGAACTGCATAATGTTCAGGAGGTACTAAAACGAAATGGGTACAAAACTAGTAGTAGGGTTCAGCGGCGAACGAAAAGGGAAAGATATCCTGAAGTCAATAGACAACCGGCTTTCCTGCCATATATACGAGGAGTGACGGACAAAATTTTGTGAAGTGAAGTGAAGTGAAGTGAAAAACCAAGCGATCGATTGCTGAAAGGGTTAAGGAGCACATAACTGCAGTCAAGAAAGGACAGATAAACAAATCTGCCATCGCTGAACATCTCCTAGAAGCAGGTACTAATCACTGGATTGAGCTTCACCAACCTATAATCCTATCTCAGGACCGCCACTACTACAAACGGTTAGTGCGCGAAGCTATTGAAATCAAAAAGCACAGAAATTTCAATAGAGGAGACGGATTTAATCTATCATCAGCGTGGAATCCTGTAATTAATAAGTGCAAACTACCTAATATATCCTCACATTCGTCTCGCGATATAGTGAGTGTTGTGTGTCGGACAAACATCGGTGTAGATCAATCTACCCTACAAACTGTCGAGGAAAAATAAAGTAGCTCGCCTCTCCAGTTGTCCCGTGACCACGGCTGCTGCAACGCAGTTGAAACGTCGGGTAAAAGGTAGTTAATAATTTCACCTATTTTATAGGCGAAAAAAGACCCGTTTATGCTACTTTAAATATGTGTACAATTCGCGAATCTTTAAAAGTTACTGCTTACCTATTCTTCCTGTGACTCGACCGGAGAATAAAACAGAAGTAATGTAATTCCATGCGATTTTCTTACAAAATCGCTGCACACGTCACTACTGGCGATATAAAAACGTAATCTAGAGTGACAAAGTCACGGCAGAATCGCAAGTACTGTGACAGGTGAACGTTGGTCCCCTGAAACAAATAAACTGTGGTTTACATACAACAAACTATGATATTATCATGCGTTAGTAACAGGTTAGTAGCCTTAAGTTTAGTTTTGTCTGGGAGATCTAATTTTGAACTCATTAAATTCGAATGTGTAAATTCAAAGTCACAGTATAAATTTTCAATGATATCATGTTGATTTATAACTGCTTATTTCCTCTAGAAAATTATTATCTATTAAAAAAATATCCTGTTTCGCGCGTCAAAGAAACTATATTTTTATTGATTTTGTGTCTTTTCAATCTATACATTTATGAAAAAAAAGCTTTTTTAAAAAGAGACTCGATAATCGTGTTTGGCAACATTTAACTCAGGTCGATCGTTCTACGATTCGAACTTTTTTAACTATATTAAATGTGGGTTATGTTAATTTCTGGATATTGTGTGCCCCGGGATAGTATTAAATCAAGTCATCTGGAATAAGTGATTTTTTGGCAAAAATATACCAATATAGGACATATATAAACATTTTGATCTGTATTTTAGCACTTGAACGTAAAGACAAATGTGACGTGGAAATTGGGAATGGCCGTCGGTCACTGCTATAGCTTAGCTGTCTAGAGTCTTCTCCGGATTGGAAGGGACGCAGGTTCGAATCCCGCTCGCAGTAAAGTTATCTTTTTCCACATTCACAAATAATTTGTTCTCCGCTTATATAAATTACGTCAGAGGCACAAATTGTTGTTTTGAATCTGGGTGTAACTTGTGTCCGTTAAACTGCATGTTTGTAAAGTCCCCCGCGATACATGGATTCCCTAAGAGCAAGTTTTGTTAATTTTGAAAAATAAAACTAAAATTGCAACGTTCAGACGACCAATATATTTATCTTGTCAATCAACTACTATGAGTTTTAATTTTTGTGGAGCATGTTGTTATCGCACTACTCGCCTTGTGCGATAGGACCGCCAATTGTAGAATATTAATGTTTAAGATCTTTGTTTTGTTATTTTGGTGTACAATAAAGACGTTTATTATTATCTCTTTATTTACATATATCATACAACTAAATACATTTTTAAATATATGTATTGTGAAAAATAATGAAATATTATATAGATAAAAAGTGTGTAGTCCCACCGGCAGCGGGCACAGGGGCCAAACTGCCAGTGGTTAGGGCCCCAGAGACAGGAACTTCCTCATGATGCGTGCCGTGTCCAGAAGTACCCCTTTCTGTATCAAACCCTTGATCCAAATACCCAACGTGAGCCTCTTAAGATGTTGGTCGAGGCTCTTGGCTATGAGTCCGTTAACTGAAACCACTATTGGCACACTGATTGTTGAATCTACATCCCACATGTCAACAATCTCGTGAGCCAAGTCCAGATACTTAATCTGTGTATCTTTCTTTTATTTTTATTTTTTTTAATAATAATAATCCATTCATTTGCTCGAACATGGTATGATACAGGTGTCAGCTTAAATCTAAGTACATCATATTCTGCCCCTTCTGGCGTGCAAATAGTCCTATATTAATTAATAATTATGTAATAAATATAAAATGTCAATGTAAAAAGCAAATCAATGTTAATTATATTTTAAATAATGTCAATTTATACTTGTTATATTATTCTTTGATTTATTGCATTGTTGAATTCATGTCATTACAATAATGTATGAAAATACGTCCGACAGATGGCGCAGGCGTCACCCAAAGACGTTAAGTATGATGTGTTATCGAAATTAGCAGTCAGGAGCAATTGTCAGGATGGCTGAATTGGTAAAGCATCTGGACGGTATCCAGAAGATGCAGGTTCAAATCCTGCTCCTGACTGTTATTTTCGATTTCACATTTTTCACTTTGTGTTTAATGTATAGTGCTAAGCATGTCAAATGCTAAAAATATATATAAAAAATATCTAAATATTTAAAGGGTTTGCGTCATTATTAGGTAAAATCTTAATTGTAAAATTAAGTTTACCTGGTCGGTATAATGTATGAAAATACGTCCGACAGATGGCGCAGGCGTCACCCAAAGACGTTAAGTATGATGTGTTATCGAAATTAGCAGTCAGGAGCAATTGTCAGGATGGCTGAATTGGTAAAGCATCTGGACGGTATCCAGAAGATGCAGGTTCAAATCCTGCTCCTGACTGTTATTTTCGATTTCACATTTTTCACTTTGTGTTTAATGTATAGTGCTAAGCATGTCAAATGCTAAAAATATATATAAAAATATCTAAATAAATAAGACCAATCCGGTCATGAAGCACGTCAGTGTGTTTTGGCTGTAGCAGAAGATAGCCGTTTATTCTTTCATTTCACATCTGAGAAATGAAATGGTGCGCAGCGGCTTCACTATACCTACCCTCGGTACAGTAGAGTCCATGAGCGACGGTTACCACTAAAAAAATATATTTAATATTTTTTTGTAATAACTGGGTTTAATTTTTAAATATTTATTTCGACTGAATTGCCTCGGTGGTGTAGCGGTAGTGTATGCGACTGCTAATCATGAGGTCTCGGGTTCGATCCCCAGGTCGGGCAATGTTATTGAGCTTTTTCCTAAAATTCTCCTCTATTACATGGGATCTTAACATAGCTGGCGAATCGTGGGTGTGTAATACACCTCTGCCTACCCCTTCGGGGAATACAGGCGTGATGCTATGTTTCTTGTGTTATTTATTTCAATTAACTTTTTATGTCCCTTGTTTGTAATACACGCAATAATAATTTTATTTCCGATTGCTACTATTTTGAAAATTATTTTTATTTGTTATAACTACATACGGCAATGTTTCTAACAGCAATTGTTACCTATCCGTATAATATGTTCAGGTGTTTCTGTAAATAGCATATATGTAACGTATGTTAGTGTAGTGTGTGCCACCGTGTACATAGTAACCACACAACTACAACACTTATCGCGTGCGGTCTATTTTGAATTTCAAGCTCAATATTCAGCCCTCATCCAGGTGGACACACGAGACATTAGGAAACTAAACATAAGTTTCAAAACATAGTCTATCATTAAATTATTAAAACATACTGTGCAGATTTTGTTGCATTTAACTACTTTGAAATATCCGAAAATGTTGGATACTGTGAGTGTTTCAGCAAGATGACATACTTACTTGTTATTCCGTAAGGGTTGCCTGTTATATATTGGACTGTGATGGACTATGGGTTGAAACTAATCAGTGACTGGTACTCCTATCAGTGGATCGTTAATGAGTGGATAATGACACTGGCAAGTGACACATGCAGGTGCGTACTGAGTGCACATGACCCACTTACGGCTGCAGCGCAAAAATAGCGCTCGCTTCGACCTATGCGCGTCGTGGTGCATCGATGTGTGCCCGTCGAGTACATTGTTTGATTTCTTATTATAATTATTCTCTGAGGAACAAGAATTAATGAACTTCTAGGTCAATCACAATTCCGTGTTTATCTGCTTCTAATTCATTAATGTTCTATTGTGTGTGTTATTGTGTTTCTGAAAGTGAACAAACGAAACAGCCTCGTAAAGCCGATTTAAATCTCTGTCGCCTGGGCAATTGTATTTACCGCTGAATGGCTATCAATTACTTACTATATTTCTTTTTTTTCAGGAATAATTTATGATTTTACGAGTCTTGAAATACAACTACGTTTACGGAATCTATCGCGTTTACTTGATTTTTCTACTATCCCGACGTTTCCGTAAACGTAGTTTTATTTCAAAATGTAATATTCGCGTAAATTATTATTGTTATTATTATAGCCTCTTTAATTCCATAATGAGTGACTTATAAAACAAATAAATCTTAAAAATTAATTATTACATATATGTGCGTGCATGAAACAATAAAAATTTACAATAACTGATGTGATTATTAAATTGCATAAATAAATTATTTTATATAATTAATATTAATAGTAAATTCAATATTTTTTCAAATGAATATCCAAAATTCGTTTCTATAATTCAATATGGACCCCTCAACGGGTAAAGGCCTCCTCCATTTTGTTCCTCGTCTGTCTGTCCTTTGCTTTTGAAATCCATTGTTCACCAGCTTTCCTTTTTATTTCATCAATCCATTTTTCACGTAAATATCAGAAAGTATTTTAAGAGCCGTTAAGCCCGCTTTGACAAACAATATTATTTTCATAAATATATAATATAATTGCTTCGGTGGTACAGTGGTAGGATGAGCGACTGCTGATCGTAAAGTCTCGCGTTCGATAACTGTTTTATCTTTGCTTACTTTTACTTTATTATTAGGTAACTACCTATATAAGAATAATATTATAAATCTGTTAGATATTATAAACAGAGTCGTGACAGATTTTTCACATACCTATAAGATATTTAAGAAAAATTACTACATTAGTAATTCTGTCTGGCTAATATATCGCCCCATTAGCATCAAACACAATACCTATGCAGGTATTGTGTTTGAGGTATGCACCCTCGAGCAAATCGGCAATTTTTTTGTTGATAACATAACGGTAAAGAACAAATTATTTGTGAAATGTGGAAAAAGACAACTTTAGTGCGAGTGGGAATCGAACCCGCCTCCCTTCCCGTTCTTTAAAGTAGCTGAGAATGTCAAGTGCTAAAATACAGATCAAAAACATAATGGTATTTGTATATCTGCGCTTGTACGGCCGAGTACAAACTGAAAATACCCCCTCGCTTACTGTTAATTAAGTCATTCACTTATTTAATTGTAGTTACAATAATACGTATCTAGTTTTCAGGTTATTAAATCTAATCAGGAGCTATAAAAACCAATGCAGTAGTTTATGCGTGATGTGTGAATAAATAAGCAGACAAAAATTGATAAAGGATGTTTTGAATTCAGACACTTCTAAATTGCGTAATAGGTACAGTAGCTTTTATGGTATATCATAGGTCCCCGATATAGTAGCGGGATTAAAATCCGTAGTAGTTTTTGCGTGATGCACGAACAAATAGACAAAAATAGAAAAAAAAAATGTTTTGTGTTTAGACATGTCTATATAGCCTAATACAGTATGTTTTCTCAAATATCCTAAATGTACAGACACAGCTCTGTTACAGCTTTATAATAGGATGGGTATAAATAGAGGAAGACATCTCCCACAATCGGTAACAAATAACTCGAATGTCTGATCGTCCAATGTCAGAACAGGGAGATAAAGAAATTGATTCATCAGTCGCATATACGAAACGATTGTTTATCACTTAGATTTATCGAGTGTTTGAACTCGCCGAGACGAGTGGAGCGGCGAGCTAATTAACTCGTCCTGTGTCAATGTTTACTTGACTGTCTCAAGAAGGATTTATTGGTGACATTGACCGCCACTAAGCTTTATACACACATATTAGCTGTATTTAATCAATTAAATACCAAACATACGCCCATGGACCGTGAACGTGATTTCTACAGTATTACTAGCATTTACCCGCAGCTGCGTAGGGTAGCTACTTTTTAGGTTATATCTCAGATTCCTGATATAGCAGCGATAAAAAAGTTTCATCAAAATTCTTTTTTGTAATTTTGGATGATACGTGAACAAAGAAGCAGACAAACAGACAGAAATATCAAAAAATATGTTTTGTGTTTAGAGACGCTTAAATAATTTGATGTCTACAGCAATTGGTTTCTCAAATATGTTATAGCTATGTATCTACCTACAGACATAGCTCTATTACAGCTTTATCATAGATAGTATAAATATGTAATACTTACGTAGAGAGCTTATTTTGATAGAATCAAATTCGGATTACAAATTTTAATCGATACATGGAGAGTAATGTTAAAGCAGGCTAGATGGCAGTAGATAGACCCACCTCCGTCAATTTGAACATAACAATGCCACTAATGCGGCTTTTTGACATTTTATTCCGTTCAATTATTCTGCTAATTTTGTTTTGTAGTATCTTTCGACACTAGAAGTAATGGACTTTAAAAAGTTTCCGATTAATTAAGTACGAATATTTAGAAGTTATTTTCCAAGCTGCGACCCGCGACTTTGTCCACGTAGATTATATTACTTATTTCCTTTTTGTGCGATACCCTTATTATTTTTTCAAAATAAAAGTAGCCTAAGTTACTCCTTGTAACATTAGCTATCTGCCAGTGGAAGTCCCGTCCAAGTCGGTCCAGCTGTTTTAAAGTTTACAAAAAGACAGACCGACAAAAAAACTATACTTACCTATAACTACCTATGTTCTCTCGTCACTAGTTAAATAAATAAAAGATAGGTTACATTAACACAAAGCGTATGGCTAAAGCATGTCAAATGCTAAAAAAATATATAAAAATATCTAAAGATAGGTTACAGTCCAGACTGTAATTATAAAACTATCACAACAAACACGATATTGTATTATATATTGTAAACCTTTCGAGTGTCAGATAGTTTTGTGTGAGTGAGGATGAATGGTCCCCGCTAAGATATCATTCTAGACGTATTCTATTATGTGCACTAACAAACAGTTTTCGAGTTGTGTACAGAGAGCGTGACGCGGGATGACGAGTTTTCAATAAACTTATGCTGACGTCAGCCGGGATACACAACGGACGTCCAAGAAGATAAATAACGTAGGTAATATTATATATTACACAAATATCCGTCAGAATACAAGTGTTACCAATCCTTTCTTTCCCGAGGGTGTCTTACGAAGCGACTAAGGACCTTCCTTAAAGCATCACCCATTTCATTACATTGGTAGTAGGACTGGGTACCGAGTGGGAGTACTCCCTTGTTATCTGGTAGCGCCATCTCTCGTGTGATGGACCGTGAAACGTCTGGGTCTGTTTTGGTTGTAGCAGGAGATGGCCGATATTCTTTAATTTCACATCCATAAAATGAAATGGTGAGCAGTGGCTTTGCAGTAAGTACTGTTAATATAGTTGACCGTTGCTTATTGGTCCGTCTGGCGGGAGGCCGTCAGATACGTGATCGCCACTCAAGAACCTTTTTTTTTTCTCCAACTCCCGTTTTTATTCTTCTACGGATCTCCGTATCACGGACGGATTCATAAGCTATATGAACTTTTTGTTTCAATTCCTCAGTTAAGTTTCACTTCAACAGCCAATAATATTAGACACTGAATATCGCGTCGCAGAAAACAGTACCTACATTAACAGTATCGATCGCTCATTATCGCTCAACTGTCGCCTGTGGCTCGCGTTCAGAATATCAATACCTTCTGTTCATTAGCTGAGCTGCCATCGCAATTTATTTCTTGTGGTTTTTCCGTGTAAAGAAGTGCCGTGTTGTGATTTCAATCGTCTTATAGAGCAATCACTTGCAAGATCTACTAATAGTTTCTCTGTGGCTGAAAGTATTTGCTGTTCATTAATGGTATGTTTGTAAAGTCCCCCACAATACATGCAATGTCTATTCCTCAATGTAAGGTATACTCACATAAATCTGAATAAGAGTTCTGTGAGTAGTCTCTGTAATGAAATCTATATAACACATTTAGTATTTAATGTAAACGTGTGCGATATACTTCAATAGTAAATTAGTTATATATGCTGCTCGTAAATGTCGCAAAAAATCGTAATAAATTTTGTCAAGACGAACACTTATATATGCCCTCGTAATATTTACGAGGGCATTGCTTTAACAAATGCCGTTCTCAATTGAAAATCGTTAAGTCGGTAGGACGGTCTTACACTATTTTGTTGTTTCCCCGGACAGCGGGATGTGCGGCTAGTTACTTTTCTTTAGCTTAAAAAAGAGTTTTTTTTCACAAATAGTGGTACTGTATATTTAATTTCATGTAGGTACTTTGTATATTCACGACACTTATAAACCGGGATGATACGAGTACTGTAGTATTAATCTACTACAGGCTCTAGAAATCTCCAATATATAAAAATGTTGTTCAGTTAAACGGGACATCATATAATGAAGGGCCCTGGCTCTGTAGAACAACACAGCGTTACATTAATGGTAGAGCCATAATCTTACGGTAAATTAAATTTATTTCTGTTATAGTACGCGCGTAGGAAACATTCATTTCCATATTGGTACATCTATCAATATGTACTTATGTACTATTATAAAGCTGTAACAGAGTGTCTGCTGACTGTACATCCTTATCTACTAATAATAATTTGTAAATGAGTCTGGCTATTTGTGACGCTTTCACGCTACTGAAAAAATCACCATAAAATTTTGTACACATATAGCTTGTTTCACCGAACAGCGGCGTGAGGCAGAATCTCACAACGTTGCCTTTGAACCACAAACGTCTTGATTGTGATTGACTGAGAGGCCGACCGGTGACGTCATGCAATATTTTGAATGAACTCGAAAGTCGAAGGTACACGTGACTTTTCACAGTGCCGACGTTTTTCATACAAAAACCTAGACTCAATTTCGAAAGCGTACAAAGTGAGTCGTTACCAACGGTCACTTCTTAGTAGTGATGCGCTTCTCACTCATGAGTTACCTCATTTGAGGTACTCGCGAGAGCAAATTGAAAGAGTTACTCATATTTCAACAATGAACCACCTCATTCGCTCTTCGTTCGTCGTACTTGCGAGTTGCGAGATTGTGGCCGACCAGTCGTAACATCGCATGACTCGAGCGTGAGGCGAGTGATATGATGAGGAATGAGGATGATAAATCGAGGATTTCGGCGACGAACGAATTGACACATTTATAACATAAATGAGTGAGGGCAGCGTCACGATTAGGTATATGAATCGATTGTAACGAATTTAAAAGTAATAACTATTATGTAAGTACATACTTACATATTAATTTCGTGGTCATTATATTATATTATTATTCACGTAAATTATTATATATAAATTTACACATAAGTTTGAAAATAATTGAGTGTCTAATTTTGTTTATTTTGGCCCTAGGACACTGAGAGAAAGAAAATAATGTGTGTGAGGGAGTTAACAATAATAACTACCTCATAAACATAGTAAGCGAGCGCACCGGAGACCGGACCTCATGCTCGTCCTTTCTGAGTCTGAGGAGCATGAGTCCATGAGATGAAAACTAAAACCGTCCGCGCGTCAAGCATATCCTCAATTCCTCACCTCAAATGAGGTGTACCTATTTATATATATTTTTAGCATTTGACATGCTTAGCACTATACATTAAACACAAAGTGAAAAATGTGAAATCGAAAATAACAGTCAGGAGCAGGATTTGAACCTGCATCTTCTGGATACCGTCCAGATGCTTTACCAATTCAGCCATCCTGACAATTGCTCCTGACTGCTAATTTCGATAACACATTCATACTTAACGTCTTTGGGTGACGCCTGCACCATCTGTCGGAAGTATTTTCATACATTATACCGACCAGGTAAACTTAATTTTACAATTAAGATTTTACCTAATAATGACGCAAACCCTATAAATATTTATATATATTTTTAGCATTTGACATGCTTAGCACTATACATTAAACACAAAGTGAAAAATGTGAAATCGAAAATAACAGTCAGGAGCAGGATTTGAACCTGCATCTTCTGGATACCGTCCAGATGCTTTACCAATTCAGCCATCCTGACAATTGCTCCTGACTGCTAATTTCGATAACACATTCATACTTAACGTCTTTGGGTGACGCCTGCACCATCTGTCGGAAGTATTTTCATACATTATACCGACCAGGTAAACTTAATTTTACAATTAAGATTTTACCTAATAATGACGCAAACCCTATAAATATTTATATATATTTTTAGCATTTGACATGCTTAGCACTATACATTAAACACAAAGTGAAAAATGTGAAATCGAAAATAACAGTCAGGAGCAGGATTTGAACCTGCATCTTCTGGATACCGTCCAGATGCTTTACCAATTCAGCCATCCTGACAATTGCTCCTGACTGCTAATTTCGATAACACATTCATACTTAACGTCTTTGGGTGACGCCTGCACCATCTGTCGGAAGTATTTTCATACATTATACCGACCAGGTAAACTTAATTTTACAATTAAGATTTTACCTAATAATGACGCAAACCCTATAAATATTTATATATATTTTTAGCATTTGACATGCTTAGCACTATACATTAAACACAAAGTGAAAAATGTGAAATCGAAAATAACAGTCAGGAGCAGGATTTGAACCTGCATCTTCTGGATACCGTCCAGATGCTTTACCAATTCAGCCATCCTGACAATCCAAACAAAAAAATACTTCCGACAGATGGTGCAGGCGTCACCCAAAGACGTTAAGTATGAATGTGTTATCGAAATTAGCAGTCAGGAGCAATTGTCAGGATGGCTGAATTGGCAAAGCATCTGGACGGTATCCAGAAGATGCAGGTTCAAATCCTGCTCCTGACTGTTATTTTCGATTTCACATTTTTCACTTTGTGTTTAATGTATAGTGCTAAGCATGTCAAATGCTAAAAATATATATAAATATTTATAGGGTTTGCGTCATTATTAGGTAAAATCTTAATTGTAAAATTAAGTTTACCTGGTCGGTATAATGTATGAAAATACTTCCGACAGATGGTGCAGGCGTCACCCAAAGACGTTAAGTATGAATGTGTTATCGAAATTAGCAGTCAGGAGCAATTGTCAGGATGGCTGAATTGGTAAAGCATCTGGACGGTATCCAGAAGATGCAGGTTCAAATCCTGCTCCTGACTGTTATTTTCGATTTCACATTTTTCACTTTGTGTTTAATGTATAGTGCTAAGCATGTCAAATGCTAAAAATATATATAAATATTTATAGGGTTTGCGTCATTATTAGGTAAAATCTTAATTGTAAAATTAAGTTTACCTGGTCGGTATAATGTATGAAAATACTTCCGACAGATGGTGCAGGCGTCACCCAAAGACGTTAAGTATGAATGTGTTATCGAAATTAGCAGTCAGGAGCAATTGTCAGGATGGCTGAATTGGTAAAGCATCTGGACGGTATCCAGAAGATGCAGGTTCAAATCCTGCTCCTGACTGTTATTTTCGATTTCACATTTTTCACTTTGTGTTTAATGTATAGTGCTAAGCATGTCAAATGCTAAAAATATATATAAATATTTATAGGGTTTGCGTCATTATTAGGTAAAATCTTAATTGTAAAATTAAGTTTACCTGGTCGGTATAATGTATGAAAATACTTCCGACAGATGGTGCAGGCGTCACCCAAAGACGTTAAGTATGAATGTGTTATCGAAATTAGCAGTCAGGAGCAATTATCAGGATGGCTGAATTGGTAAAGCATCTGGACGGTATCCAGAAGATGCAGGTTCAAATCCTGCTCCTGACTGTTATTTTCGATTTCACATTTTTCACTTTGTGTTTAATGTATAGTGCTAAGCATGTCAAATGCTAAAAATATATATAAATATTTATAGGGTTTGCGTCATTATTAGGTAAAATCTTAATTGTAAAATTAAGTTTACCTGGTCGGTATAATGTGTGAAAATACTTCCGACAGATGGTGCAGGCGTCACCCAAAGACGTTAAGTATGAATGTGTTATCGAAATTAGCAGTCAGGAGCAATTGTCAGGATGGCTGAATTGGTAAAGCATCTGGACGGTATCCAGAAGATGCAGGTTCAAATCCTGCTCCTGACTGTTATTTTCGATTTCACATTTTTCACTTTGTGTTTAATGAGGTGTACCTCTTAAAATTACGAGTTACCCATTACTACTTCTTAAGTCGGGCACTCAAATTGCTTCGACTTTACCATAGAGTAAAGTAATCATTGGACTTTACTTTCTTTTCTTTTCTCACGCAAATGCAATGCAACGCTGATATTGAGTCGTCTCTGATATTGTTGTTAGGGTAATAATAAAGTACATGGAAGACACCATCACACGGATGACGGACTACTATTCCAATATATTTTTAAAATACATGTGTGCAAGTGAATATAAGGATGTTTAGATTTTATAATGAACATAGGTTAAACTAATATAATGAGGTAGATAAAAAAAGAGTATGCATTATTCATTTAAAAATTTAAGAGTGAAAATTTGGTTCCAAATATATTTATAAGTACCTTTTTATTAGGATAACTGATAAAAGATTGTTTTAAAAATGGTAACTTGTTATTCAAATAGCCATTACATACAGTATGACATCCGTGGGAACGAATGGTGTGGTGGCATTTGTAAAGTCTGTCTGTCATCCATGTGATGACATAATATGTGATGGTTATAATAACTTCCACTCAAAATACTATTTATTTACAGAAACTGATCAAAATAAACAAGGCCTCAGCGGAGAACTCTGGGTATATGTTGACTGAAATGCTGTTTGAATCTATTGCATAAATGTTTAGAGCAATTGGAACTAGAAGGTTGCATTAGGAGGAACAAGGCAGGAAGCAGCATCACATGAAACAGTGATGGGTAGCTGTCAGAGCCCAGATAGACAGAGGCAATATCAAAATTCAACAAGTTTATATTTTTTCGTGACAACTTTAATTACAGACAATATTGCGAGTGGTTCAGTAAATTCTAAAGATGGCTCACAGTTATAGTGACAGCAAACAGTTATTATAGTGTAAATTAATAAAAAAATAGTGTGCCACAAGTAAATAAAGAATTTGAGTTTGTATAGCTATCAATATATATCAATATATATATATATATATATATCAAAAGGAATCAATATAGTATTTTATTGCTCAATTATATAAGCTGGACCTAAATAGTTGTAATACAATCAAGATCGTCCATCAATCCTTTAAAATAGGAATTCATAACTCTGCGATAGTATATAGAAACATAGCATTGACTGTTTCATTGTAGTATTGATTATTTGTTTTGTAACCCTAAGTTAATAAAGATTGAGATGGTTGTTTTATTGGATAGACCATATAAAGCTGGTTTAGCAATAGCTACCTAGCCCCCAGGTGTCATAGTTTGATGATGTTAGTGGAAATAAGATGCATATAGGCAATTCTACAGTTCTAGTGCTTGTAACAGTGATAGTAGCCACCATAGTATAGCATAGCATAATGGTAAGACCAAATAGTTTAACGTGCGTGTGAACTGAGGGACCACACTGGTATTTTGCAATACAAAAATGATTTAGTAGAAACCTTGAAACAATTGTAGAACAAATCTGGGAATTTGTAAAAAGATATATTAAAAACTACAGCCCTTAAAGTGTGGTCCCTCAGTCCTCACAGACGATCTGCCAGATCTTGGAAAGTATTTGAAAAATTAAGGTTTTCTGATTACAGACATTTAGTAACAAAATAGTAAAAGATATTAACTGAATTATAGACCACAAAGAATCAAAGATAAAAAATATATAACGACTAAACTGTGGTCCCTCAATCCACACAAGAAAGATAAATATTTTTGTGAATATTACCAAATCAAATAAATAAAATCGTTCTTTTCCTACATAAAGTTTTAGTAAGAGTTAAAACATTTTGTATAAAAGGAATGGAAAGAAAATATCGACTCCATTCGAAGATAGCGAGTTTTAAAACTGGTCCCTCAATCCTCCACTGACACATATGCATTGCCAGCTAGTAGACGAGAGAAATATCAGAAAGTCTAGTGTACCTACTTAACTTTTAGTAAAAATATTCTACTAAATAATAGGTGTATAAAATTGTGCATTTCGTACTTCTTAGCTGAGATAATATTATTTTTGTAAACCTATGAAAATAGACAAGAGTAGGGTGACCATACAATGGAAAAAAAATGGACAGTGCTATTAAACATTTAATATAGCAATATATGAAATGAAAACAAGGTCGGTATTTTAATGTTTTACTTATAGCGTATGTGTATTTAATAAAAAGTATATGAAAAAATTAACTAATCACATTATAATACTACCTATTATTTAAGTAAGCGAAATTTGGATGTGGCATAATGAATGTAAGAATATTTGTTGGTCAGTACTTTCAATAATTTTGAGATGTTGATCATCATAGCAAAAGATACGTTCATTCATAAAACAGTGATATCGGTAATGGCCAAGACCGCCTGGAATTAATGCTGGAACGAATTCGGATGCACCCATGATTTTGTATGTTATGTTCTTTACTGTTATGGTAAGAGGCAAATGGGAAGAGACATTTTTGCAGTGCTATTCAAATCGAATGATATTATTTTTGACAGCTCGTAATTGTAACTAAGTTGGTCATGACAAGTGGCACAGTTTCTGTTTCCTTCATCGATGTTAATTGCCTCTTCTAAAATACGTATGCCAAATATTTCTATAATATTTATAATTAAAGGCAAAAACGCAATGTCTCTTTTAACCCTAAGGGGCCCGAGAGCCACCGGTGGCTCGGCTCATAATATACTAGGGTACTCTGTGGGTCCGACTTGGGCCGGAGGCTCCGGCAAACAAAGAGTTTTTTTTAAAGAGGTCAAGTACCTCACCGCCAAAAAAAAAAATTGTAACGCGGAGTGTTAGTGCTCGGTGGAAATTATTATTATAAAAGGTAAGAGCATTATTTTACGCAATAGGTAAATAGTATGTTATTTTAGATATGATAAAGTTATTTACATAATGGATTTGTGGATTTCATTGTAATTTTATTAATACATGCCGAAAATTGGCAATATAAATTACGCAATATCGGAGTGGCTAAGAAATTTTGTAAAAAAAATATAGGTAGTATAGGCTGCATAATGGCATTCATAATAATTATTTATGCAAGTAATTGTATAGTACTAAGAATAAGTCGAAAAATGAAAAAGGAAAAATTCAGTTAATTTTGTAAAAAAAGGTTGGTGTTATAGTGATGGGCATCGATTATGTTAGTTGTTGATAGTTTCACCGTCGTCATGTATCTGCCTTTTATTATATTATTACTATATAGATTTTATCCTAACTATTATAAAGCTGCAACAGAGCTGTACAATTAAGATAAAAATAAGTGTCTGAACACAAAACAATTTTCTTTAGGATTTTTGTAGGTTTGTCTGTTTGTTTGTTCGCGCATCATGCAAACACTACTAACGGATATATTAACGGATTTTGATGCGACTTTTTGTTTGATAGCTATTGATTAGACTTAAAAACTCGTATTTGTTTTATCCTGTTATTATACCAGGAATCTGAGAAATAACCTACTTTAATTAGCTTTTTCCGTCCACTGCTGGACATATAGACAAACGCTTCTCTAAGGCAGCACCCCATCGAAAGGGTCTATGCCGCCTGCATGCAACGGTCCCATATAATATAACATATATAAATCTATATCTTTTGTAAGTATTTATGTTTAGAGAAAATGACGTGGGTTAATGAATAAATTTCATGTTTATATTTCATATTAATATTATTTAATTTTGTATGGATAGTCCGTAATTATTATCATTGAATTGACAGAGCACCCATTGGCTACCACTGGCCTGCTAACGTGTTTTTAGGAAAATCTAATTGATCGACGTTGACGGCTATCTTCTGCTACAGCCAAAATACACTGACGTGCTTCATGACTGGTCACACAGAAGACGGTGGTGCCGACTCGTTCGGGCCTGATTTCGTGAGTTGCGGTTAGCACTTGCTTCAGGTGGGCTGTGGCTCGTCTGCCACTACATAATAATGGCAATGTATTTATTTCA
The DNA here is from genome assembly GCA_948253155.1 of Leucoma salicis. NCBI lineage: Eukaryota > Metazoa > Arthropoda > Insecta > Lepidoptera > Erebidae > Leucoma > Leucoma salicis. The sequence continues at coordinate 16,048,290 of OX411829.1, read as the reverse complement.
GTTCCACATCACACTGGATGCCGCCCGCTTCTCACTCGACCTCCAGTGAACCAGAGCAATATAAAAATCTCTCTATATAAAAATAATAATATATTTATATAATTTAATAGCCACGAACGAATGTCACGACAGCTTATTTGGAAGAACGTCTGAAAGTAGGTAACTTAGAAGGCCTGGATTCGATCCTCGCTCGTGCCTATCATTTTCTATTTAATATTTTCTCACTTTGTTTTAGTCTAATGTTTATCCACGGGATCAATTTATTTACTGAAATGTCATAGGTGGGAATATATATATTAATAATGTTAACATTTTATTCTTGTAATTACAAGTTTAGGTAAAATCTTTAATACTATTATACCTAATATTTTGTATCTATGTAAATATCTATAAAAAATACGAAAAATCTAAATTGAATAGACAAATTAGCACCTACAGATCCCAAACAAGTTATAGTACTCAAGCTAAGATAATGGTTGTAAACATTTTATTCTCCGAGTACGTTAGATATTTCTGATCCTGAATAATTAACCGGCTTTATGAAACCGAAAGAATATTTTTGTCGATTCCTCTAAACTTTATAGTTTATAATATTGAGAAGTATATAGCATTATCTGGTCCTAAACTAAAGTCGTCATCATAATATTTATTTACTTATAAGGTGGTTTGGTAAAACAATATGTTTAGAATAACGATTTTTATGTTTTACTAATACACACCTACTACCTATAAGTCTAAATAGCAATTATAACACATACGGTTAAAAACGATATTACGAGTCTATCGATCTGTTAGGAGGCCGAGCAAGAGATGTAACAGATCGCGGACGACCATTCAGATTTCAAAATATTTTTTACTTATACGAAGTAAATATATTATTATTGAGATATCAAAAATAGACTTTCTTTATGCCTTTCTAATTAATTTCTAACCACATAGGTAACATTCTATTTCTTATAAAAATATACTTATAGGTATACAACGATCTTTGCCGTAATGTTTCCATTTTTATGTAGTCTATTATTGATATTAGTTTTAGTGCTTTATTACTTTATATAAAGTAACAATTCACAAAGCCAATACCGTTTACAGAACTGGGATAGGTGGTCTAGATATTTTTTAAGTTAGGTATTTATCTGAATAGTACCCTAAATATACGTAAAAAAATAAACGTAGTGGTTAAATTCTCTTTAGTGTAAAATACCTATCAACAAAAAAAACAATCCGCATGACTGTTTTTTTTTTACATGTGTTCTCATAGTAGTCTGTGCACCTGTCGTGAACTGAGCTTGGAGGGGTTAATCAATTTTGATTGGCAGGACGAATTTAAACACATTTTTGTGAAAGTTGCACTAAAAAATTATTTTAGAAGTATATGTTCAAATATATATGTAATATTACACTGGCAATCATAGGTAATATGGTTTCCTTTTTCATTTAATGGACTAAAATATTGTGAAGCAATTTTTCCTCCCATTAAATAAATGTCTGTATATTCAACGTCGCAGAGGTTCTTTATATATTGTGGGATTAATTCCTTGTCAAAAGTGGTCATAACTTCTTGAATATTCTGATTTTCTTTAAATCCTGCACTCAAAAAGTAAATTATAGAATCGAAACCACAAGTATTCTTAAGAGTAACATATTTGTCATTCAGTAATACGGAGCGACACAAGTTACCATTTTTTATCAATTTAATATTATTATTTGTTTTTTCTTTATCTAATTTAGCTTCTCCTCTCCAATTTTCAATAAAATAGGGTTGATTACAAAATAAAATATCCAGTAGAAATATTAGTTTTAACTTTTTTGGCGTTTTTTTTAGCTTTAATTACATTTGTACATCTTCTATATCTCGAGCGTTTTTTGTATGAGATTTCTTTGTTCACTACATCTTCACTTAAATCAGCAAGTGCAGTTTTTATAATTCCATCTAAAAAATGGAGTAATTTTTAATGAACTCGTCGATTCTATATTTTTGTACTTTTGTTTTAAAACCTAAGTGTTTTAAAGTTTTAAAATAACTTTCTATGCCTGAAGATGATTGTGTTTTATTTTTTGAATCAAAATTTGAACATGATAAATTTGACCACAAAGGAAGTCTTAATATTATTCTCCTTAATGTTGGAATGAATAGTAGAAAATAGTATATATTTTCATTATATTTTAAGGTCATGTTAGCTTGGTTTTGCCATATAGTCCTACAAATTTAGTGGTACGTTTTCTCTGTCCTACGCTTGGAAGTTGTCGAATTCACGGATACTTAATAGCTACCTTTTACAAGATTTTTCACTGAGAAAAATTTGCGTGTCTCATCGAACGGAACCTACTCACAAATATTCAGCCTGTTATTAATCACAAAAAAAATAGGTGGCGGCTCCCGGACTATATGTAATGTAACATAAAATTAATCGTACAACCTTGTTTTCGTTTCGTATATTAATGAAGTTTAATAATACTGTTCATTGTGTTTAATTGTATGGTCACACTACTCTGTCTATTTTCATAGGTTTACAAAAATAATATTATCTCAGCTAAGAGGTACGAAATGCACAATTTTATACACCTATTATTTAGTAGAATATTTTTACTAAAAGTTAAGTACACTAGACTTTCTGATATTTCTCTCGTCTACTAGCTGGCAATGCATATGTGTCAGTGGAGGTGGAGGATTGAGGGACCAGTTTTAAAACTCTTCGAATGGAGTCGATATTTTCTTTCCATTCCTTTTTTACAAAATGTTCTAGAGTCTTAAGACTCTTACTAAAACTTTATGTAGGAAAAGAAAGATTTTATTTATTTGATGTGGTAATATTCACAAAAATATTTATCTTTTTTGTGTGGATTGAGGGACCACAGTTTAGTCGTTATATATTTTTTATCTTTGATTCTTTGTGGTCTATAATTCAGTTAATATCATTTACTATTTTGTTACTAAATGTCTGTAATCAGAAAACCTTAATTTTTTAAATACTTTCCAAGATCTGGCAGATCGTCTGTGAGGACTGAGGGACCACACTTTAAGGGCTGTAGTTTTTAATATATCTTTTTACAAATTCCCAGATTTGTTCTACAATTGTTTCAAGGTTTCTACTAAATCATACTATTTTTGTATTGCGAAATACCAGTGTGGTCCCTCAGTTCACACGCACGTATAGTTTACTCGTTATAAAGCAATCTCTATTTAAACCTATACAAATAAAGTTAAGTGGTTGTTTGTAATGTCCAAATAACAGCATTTTACTAAATGAATGTACCTAATAGTTACATTACTTATAAACAAAATACCAATTTTCAGTTCTTTTCTGCTAATCTTTGAAATGGTTAAACTGATTTGGATGGGACTTTCACTGACAGATAGGTAGCAGCGAATATATCATAAATTGGGATCCCTAAAGGACTTTATATTATTTGCTTGCTATTGTTGAAATTATATACTAGCTATTGACACTCCCTTTAGTGATTTCATTTTATTCCTTCTACTTGAGTGGTGTTTAGTCTGATATTTTTCATGCCTATAACATGTGCATGTAGTTTGTATGTAGGTAAATTAAATAAAGGAAACCCAGATTAAAAATCAATATCTTTTATTTCTTATAAAAATGCAAAACTACCGGCCGTTTAGAATGTCATTCCAGAGGAGAAGAAAGTCAAGAAACTCCACGAATACTCTTTAAAAATGGCTAGTTCCCAGACAGCTTGTAACAGCATCAAGGCGTTCCACAAGCGAGACATCTTTGCTCTAGTTGTAGTGTGAAGTAAAATATGAGAATCACAAAATAACTTATTTAATCTCTGATTACAGGTAAGTGCTCATCAAACAAGTCGTAGTTCAAGTCAGGCATATAAAATTAGTCAGTCAAATCAAAGTCCTACTCCATAAAAAGATGACGACCTTACTGAAGCTTCTATGGAGTTTTGGAAACAACAGGAAAAAACACGCATTGCATCACTTGCCAACACTTATGCACATACACAAATAGATAATAAGCAAAATGCCACCACTTCATACATTAATACTTGAAATAACACAAGTTTAGGAAAATAATGCAGAGCAACGACATGATCTTCATGTTCCCGCCAAAACCCGAATATATTTGAATGAAAAAAAATAATGCCGACGTGTTTATTATCCGCGGAACGTCAAAATCAAATGACATTTGTGCGTTTGAGGACCTTCCGTGACTGCTCGATGACATGAAGAGTGACTTTGTGCCTCGCAAAAAACGTTAGTAACGAGCCACTCGTCGACGTTTTACAAAGTGAGTTTCGGAGTAACATGGCAGGGCTCTTCTGTGGGGACCACAGAGAGTCGTCGCGTCCAGTGTCATACGTGGATAGAGATGTTATAAACGGCTTAAAATTGACAACGTGTTTAAACGTTATGCTTATTTTTGTAACCGCGAAAAGAGCTTTTCACTTAAAACGCTTTTTTCATAAAAGCTTCTAGTCATTGAAGAAAACGTTACTTCGACTTTCGTTATAATTACTGAAAAAGCACATAATACAAGTTAAGAAATACAATAAAATTATAACAATCAATGTTAAGTTGTCAGGCATATGGCTGTCTGAAATTATTATTTAACAAGTAGTAACAAAATAATAATACCTAAACAATTCAAACTTAATTTAGCCGTTTAGTTATTATACTTAGTCGTTTTTAAATTGAGTCTTACTTTAACTATTATTATAAGGTTATTTTTCAATCATAGTAGCATGGGCGAGACCAACAAAAGAACTCAGTTGTTGCAACATAGACACATCAAAAATTTTTTGAGAACACTAGCAAAAAGTGCTGTATTTCACCATATAAAAGAAAAGTGCTTACGTGATATCTTTTTTAAAAGGAAAATAGCTTTATTGAAACTAAAATATTAAATAACTAACTAACTAACTTATCATCACGCCATTTCCCTTGCGGGCTAGGCAGAGGGAACAGAGTGCCAAGAGGCTCTATTCTTGCATACATCTCTTGCTTCCTCAACATTCATAACTCTTTTCATACACGCTCGCCGGTTTCGGAGAGTCCTGACTCCACCTTCCTTCAATACATGACCAATTTGGTCTCGGTAGGTAAGTCTCGGTCTCGTTGGGACAAGCACTGCGTTGTGTATTGCGACACGTGCCTTCTGGCTGAGGTGGTGGCTGCCGAGAAGTTGTCCCAATGCTCCGTTCACTCTATTTCCCGCATTCACTCTTCTTTCTACATCAGTGGTGTACCTTCTATCCCGACTGAATCCACGTCCAAGATATACAAATTCATCCACTTGTTCTAGCACACCATTTCCTATTGCTACTCTAACATCTGTTCTGGCTTCTTCTCTTTCAAAAACCATTACTTTGGTTTTGCTCACATTCACACGTAGGCCCCTTTTCTTACAATCTTCTACCATTACGTCGACTAGGGTCTGCAGGTCAGTCGCAGACTGCGCTAATAGGACCGCATCGTCTGCATATAGCAGAGAGTTAACCACTGAGTCGCCCATCTGAACTCCCACATTAATTTCATTCAACCTTTGTAGACATTTATCCAGATATATGATAAACAGTCTGGCTGATAGAACGCAGCCCTGTTTAACGCCGATATTGACATCAAACCAGGGTGACATTCCATCATCCAGCCGCACACAAGCTCTGCAGTCCATGTAGTTGGACTGCACCGCTTGTAGCAGTCTACCGTTAATACCATACTCCGGCAAAATGTCCCAAAGTTCCTTTCGTACAATAGTGTCAAATGCTTTCTCCAAATCCACAAAACTGCAGAAAACCCTCTGGCCTACAGCCAGATGCTTCTCCACAATGTTGCGCAGAGAAAACACTTAATCCATGCATCCTCATCCACACCTGAAACCTCCTTGTGCCTCACACAAAAATTTCAACAATCTTACCATACACTTTGGCTGCCAAACTGGTCAAGCTAATGGCCCTGTAGTTTGCACAGTCATAACGTGAACCCTTGTTTTTAAACAAGGGCTCGAAGACTGCGCTTCTCCAGTCCTTGGGAACCATTTCTGAGCTCCAACATAAATTGAGAAGCATCAGGAAGGATTCCCAGACACATGAGCCTCCAAGCTTGATCATCTCAGCAGTCACCATATCAATACCCGCTGCCTTACCATTTTTCAAACTTCTAATCGCCCATTCAACTTCATCCATACTAATGTCATCAGAGGATGCCGGTACCGAATGCTGATCTGTTAGACCACATGTGGCACTAGCATCACCCTGAACATCCGCATACATCGGCTTAACACATCTTGTGTTTGCGTAAGAATGTCTCCACCTTTAGACCTTATTTTATTCATTCTGAAAGCTGACCAACCACTCCGAGATTTCTTCACCTACCTCCAGAAAAGTTTGGTGTTGCTCTCGAAGTTTTTGGTCAGCCTTTCTTCTGCAATCATATTTGCTCTATCACGCTTCTCTTTCACCAAGGCTTTGGTGTCATTCTTACGTTGCCGGTATATTTCTTTCTTCTGTTCTTTCATACTTGCACTCAGGTTCAAAGAAGATACATAGTCTAGCCACGCTTTCTTCTTTTGGTCTACGGAAGCTGCTACTTCCGTATACCACCATGCATCACCTTTCACTTTCCTATGCTTCTTTGAGCATCCACATACTTCTTTCGCTGTATTTACCTTACTAACTTTTAACTATTTTTAAATATTTTACAAATAAAAATTTGATTTGAAAACTTTAATGCAATTGTGACTTTAAAATAAATGAAAGAAAACGACGAAATAACAAACATTATTATTAATTTATTACGGAATCGTTTTTATTTAGTACAAGATAACTCCTCCCTTAGCTCGAACACGAGCAGCAATCTTCCTGGGCATGCTGAGAATCAAGTTATTCAGGATTTCTTGCAGTAACCTATCCCATTCTTCAATAGCAGCTGTCTGGGGAGGTGGCTGACGGTTCGAAACAGCTCGTTTTAGAGCATCCCAAGCGTGCTCGATAGGGTTCAAGTCAAGCGAACCGGCAGGCTAGTCTAACCTGGCAATGTTGTGATCACGGAGAGCAGTATTGACTCGTTGAGCTCGATGTGCGGGTGCATTATCAAAAACCAATACGAATTGGTGGCCATAATTTATTCTAAATGGTCTAACGATTCCTTCGATAACAACATTTTGGTACAAAGCTGCAGACATCGAGCCCTGATACGGGATTAACGGCGCTCCAGCTCCATTATTTCGCTCCAAAACGACACCCATTTCAAGCCTTGTTGAACAGTACCAGTGGCAGTTCTTTGTCTCTCTGCATCCCCACGTCTTCTCCAGACACGGAAACGTCGGTTGTCTGGATGAGTGCTTATTCTTATTTCGTCAACGAAGAAGCAATTTTTCCAAAATAATGTTTGCCTGGTCATTAACTTAATTTTGGCGGAGCCTAGCCCACTGCAATCTGCGTTGCTGTCGTTGCCGTGAGTTCAGGGGTGCTGGACAGGATCTCCTTGCTCGTAATCTAGCCTGGTGTAAGCAATTCCTGATGGTCTGAGTGCTTACTTCTAGTCCAGTGGCAGCCCGCAACTCAGCTTTTATTTTAGTGATTGACATTGATTGTTGGGTCGTGGGCAGTCAGCAGTTTGATGTAACGTTTCTGGGCAGCAGTAAGAACAGTTGGGCGACCACAGCGAGGTTGATCAGCAAAATTATCCATGCCGCGATACCTCCGCAACGTGTTCACGACACAGGATTGGGATACAGCAACCTGGCGAACTATTTCTCTCATAGAATATCCTTCTTCTCCCAAAGTTACAATTCTTGCTCGTAAAGCTTCAGGCAATCCTTTCGGAATCTTTCCAAAACAACTTTTTACACGAAAAATTGAAAAAATGTCTGGCAACGTGTTCTGCCTTGGCTTCGGCAATAGCCCTGTTCTTGGACCTGGAAGCAATATTAAATTTACACTTCTCCTCTTTGGCGTTCGGATCCTAACTTTTCTTGGCCCTATTCCAGGCTAGGTATGCGAACTTCTTCTGGCATGCAGCCGTCCTGCAGGCTTTGTTAAACCATGGATGGCTTAACAAATGGCTTAACATGGATGGCGACCGCCGACCGGTTTTTTGGTGTTGGGGATAAATAATTCCATCCCCATAGTCACCGTTTCTATGACGCAGTCCGCACAGATGTCAGGATCCCTAGAGGAGAAGCATAGTCGCTACCAAGGGTAGGACGCGAGAAACTCGCGGAGTCCATCCCAATCTGCTGACTTATATTGCCAGACTCTGCGAAACCCATTCGCGGGAGAACGATTGGTCCTCACAACAGCGTGTGCAGCGGACCAGGCAGTAATCTTATAATCCCAAAGGAGAATCGGCACCAACCGGTATCCGCGTGGATTAGTAGTCAGCAGAAGGTCCAACAAGGAAGGCTCATGGCTCTCAATATCTGGGATACGGGTAGATAGTGTCACCAGTTATGAGAAACCATAGGCCGAAACCATATTGAAGAGGTGCCGACCCGGGAGGTCAGTGGTCCGGGACCCCAGCCACTCTTTGTGATGAGCATTGAAGTCACCTAATACCACTACCACCACAGATCGATACTGCTCCAATATTTCGACCGTCCCCCGTTCGACGTTCTCAAAAAGATGAGTTGAATCCCCGAATCACTGCTATGGGACCTGTGCAGGCACCCGTAGATGCGGTTGATACCTCCATATTCTACGCGTAGCCACAAAATAGACAGGTCACCATGTTCGAGGCCCCGAAGACGGTGACAGCAGACATCACCCCGAACGAATACGCACACCCCGGCTTTCTGACGGAAAGAGTACTCCAGTTCGTAGCCAGGGTATTTAAGGTACGATATTTCATCCGGGGTGCTTATCTGCGTTTCCGTTAAAAAGAGCAGAGCAGGCCGCGCCGTCTCGAGATGTTGATGGATGGCGTCGAGATTACTGTGTAGTCTCCTAATGTTGCAAAACTCCACTGTAAGTGTGGATGTGGAGTCCGTCGTAGAAAGTCTACTCTTTTTATTCTTCTTTCTGGCCATGGTTTTTAAAGAGTTTTAGGGAGTATGGAAGAGTACGCAATGGGTAGCGACAATACCCCAGAAAGAAAAGGAGCGGTAGTACCTGGTACAGTGCTAGGTAGTGGGATTTGTAAGAAGCTGACACGAAGCACGAAAGGGCCCCCGGTGCCCCCCTGCAAGCAACCGTCGGGGCAACCCCGGTCTCCCGCTCCAGCACAACGACTACTGTACAGGATTTTCGCCGGTTGGCGGGACTGCCTCCCGAGGTAGTATATCTCCAGGTTCGGGTCCCCTACTGACCGGCAGGTGCCGGCGGAGCCATTTCTACTAGGTCTTCCTGAACCCCGTACCAGCCCCTCACGCCCTCACCAGCCACGATCCAACCACCGTCTATTCTAAGCGCTACCGCAACCCTCCGCATGCCAAGGGATGGGAAATGGGATAGGGACGGAAATCTACCGCTACGACCAAAACACACTGCTGCTGCTTCACGATCGGTCACACGGCAGACGGTCACGATCAGTCACACGGCAGACGGTCACGATCGGTCACACGGCAGACGGTGGTACAGAACCGCTCGGGCCTAACAACAAGCAAGACTCCTCTCACTTGTTACGAAGCCCTACCACCAATAATGCAGTAGATGACAACTGCTTACTTCCCTTAGTCGAGTCATACGACACCCGCGAGACAGAATGGGGTGGTACACCTGTATTATTAGTCCGTCACCACACGGACCAAATGACGAAGTGAATCGAAAAATCAACGCGTCCATTAAAGGATCTTTTTAGATTATTTTAAATCTCAAAAAGAGAAGCAGTGCATTCTAAGACCGTTTGTATATTTTTCGTCATTAGCCGACACGATAAGGTTTAAAATAAGTAGTAAATCATGGAATTTGATAAAGGAATAAGAAAGATCTCGTGGAACGATAGGAAAACAGTCTAGGGAAGTAATATAAAAAATATGTTTTTTAACCTCCCGCTAAGAAAATTGAAAATTTTCAAAATTTAAGGGAAGTTATTGGTTTTACCCAGTTTTTCAAAAATCGAGTTTTCAACGGATGTTGACGTTTCGAAGTCCTACTAGGAAGCTTCCCCGAATGTTTCCGCGATGATGTCTGTATGTCTGTATGTAAGTATGTGTGTGCGTGTGTGTGTGTGTGCGCGTGCGTGTGTGTGTGTGTGTGTGTGTGTGTGTGTGTGTGTGTGTGTGTGTGTGGCCGTATGTAAACCTCTCATAACTTTTGAACGGCTTGACCGATCTCATCGGGGTTGGGGTTCAATGCCGTAAACTACGAGAAAATCGGTTAATTTATTCAAAAGTTATTGCGATTTTAAAATTCAAAGAATAGTGTTTTATTAAATCTCTATCAGACTTTTGAGCTCGAAGAGCTCAAAAGCATAGAACAGTTATCTCTTTGAGCTCGGAGAGCTTAAAATGACACGAAAATTATACTTTTGAGCTCTTCGAGCTCAAAAAAATATAAACGTAATAAGTGCAATTTTGAGCGCATAAGTATCAAATTAGCGGGAAGTTGCAGGGATGGCCTTTCAACCGTTTTCCAGATTTTTTTTATTAGTAATTTCCATAGCACAGTATAAATATAACCTTTATCTAAATTTACTGAGTGTAACTAAATAATCTACGAGCACAAAAAAAAACTCAATAAATAAGAGCGTGGGCTTCGTGTCGAGCAGTTAGCGGCGGGAGACGCGCGCCGTTACATCTGTCAAGTGAGTTGTCGCGTCGACAGTTACAGCGGGTCGCTTCACAGACATCTTAGTAATAACTATAAACATTTCATCTTTGAAGTGCTTTTAAATTAAAATTATTCCAATACTTGGCATATCATATTATTTATAAAAATATTTCGTATTAGCGAAATTCAAGGCGCTCGCAATACTCTTTCGGTATTCATAAGGCCCGAACGGATCGTTACCACGGTCTGTCATGTGATCGATCGGAAAGCACCTCAGTGTGATATGGTAAATTAAAGGGCAAGCAGAGGCCTGGCAGTATTCCTAGTAATGTCGAGTCCAAGAGCGGCCGTTACGTTTACCATAACATGAGTTGTGGCTTGTCTGATACCATAAGAAATAAAATATAGTACAAACCAAAATGGCGCTATTTTTCTTATAATCTAATGAATTGTTTACACCGTCAAAAATTTATCAAAAAAACTTTGGACTCTTGGAGCAACTTCTAGCTTCGTTCATCATGCTGCACCTCAAGTTATCCTGGCCAAGAACAACTCATGAGGAAACCTGCTTTACTGAACCCAGTCCAGTCCAAGAGCTTGAAGACATCTTCCAATGCAGCGGTGAAGAGCTTCGGGGACATAAAGTCTCCTTGTCTAACACCTCTCTGCAGTTGAAGGTTTCGTACTACTGTCCTGAACACGGACTGACATGGTGGCGTTTCTATACAAGTACTTCAGCACATATTCCAACTTTATTGTGTGAACCAAACAAAGAAGCAAGTGCTTGCTGGAAGTTCAAACTAACCGTATACACGTTTGACTTGCGGCAAGTTCGGCAAGTCACTAAAACTTGCAGAAGTCCAATTGCGCGAGCGTTACACGTTGCAAGTCACTTGCGCAAGTCAACTTCCGCAAATTTTATTGCTAGTTGGACACTTCGCTTTAGACGATGCAGATTAGGATTGATAATCACTGATAAAATTAATTGCAGGTGATACAAAGTTCACCGAGTCATCTAATCACTTATACTATAATCGCTGGATTGTCTTCGACAAAAAGCAGTATCAACAAAAAGAATAAAATGACTCCATTTAATATAAGGTACTTATCAGTTCGTGAAATGCGTTGAGATAACGCTAAAAGTATCTATTGTTGGCCAAAGAGTATTTAGGAAAATTACAGTCACGCCGCCATTCATTGTCATAAAGAAAAAGTCATCAGAAATTGATTGCGAGGGCAGCTCTTAGTCGATAAGGCAGCGTTTTAGCCTTTGAAATACTAAATGATTTACAGTTAATATGGATATAATTATTAGTTGTTCAACAACATCAAGAGATCAAACGATCTGATTAAGTTGCCATGTCGTGCTACGACCAAATCAACAACGATTAATTAATTTAAATTACATAGTTTTAATGAGGGATATAATATATTAGGCTCAACCACACAAACAACAGCCTCGTCGCACATACCTTTTTCTTTTTCTTTTTTTTTTGTTAAGGCGGGAATAATGTGGGTACCTAACCGCACACTCCGTCGTTCGGGGCAACGAACGGTACGGTGAGGCCCTCACCCAATAAAGAAACCCGCCGCGTACCGCCGCCTTTGTTGCGGGCCACTGGTACTATGTTGCATTACTTCAGTGGTCCGCCAGCGGCTTACCCTTTCGAGTACCCTCGACTGAGTGACGCATCCGCACGCGGAGTGTCGCACCTTCGCGGGAGGCTTTGTAGGTGGCGGACGTTCCCCGGTCCATCCACCCGCAGCTTCAGCTAAGGCGTCGCCGAATATACCTAAGCTAATTGTTTTCATAACTCCATTGATTTACGCGGCACACGTCAGTAAAACTCCCAGTTGATATGATTTTTTCTGACATGTTCAATCGTCATCGTCATACTTCAGCCAATTTACATTAAACCTTAATTATACACTAAACCCTACCTCATGAATCATTTCATCCATATGGATGAAATGAATCTCTCTCATACGGTTTACCCATATGGGTAAACCATATGAGAATTCATTCATTAGTTTTGAGTTTATTACTGACTCGACAGGAGGCTATGTTTTATAATATACTTGCACATTAACCGTGGCTTTGCTCGCATCATAGTGATGTCGATAAAAAATCCATTTTCGATAGGATTTGCATAAAATCTTGTCGTGCTCACCTACAGTATCAAAAAAAACCCATTATGTTAATTTTTACGGTCCTAGCCCCAGAAGTTGATGTTGTGCATTGTTCTGTCAGTTATTTTTTTATATACATAGATGTAATATATAAGAGAGAAGAGTGAATGCAGGAAATAGAGTGAACGGAGCATTGGGACAACTTCTTGGCAGCCACCGCCTCAGCCAGAAGGCACGTGTCGCAATACACAACGCAGTGCTTGTCCCAACGTTATTATATGGAAGCGAGAGTTGGGTATGCAAAAAGGAGCATGAGAGTAAAATTAATGCGGTCCAAATGCGATCTCTGCGGAGAATCTGTGGAGTGAGGCTGACTTACCGCATTCGTAACAGCGACATAAGAGAGCGAGTAGGTATGAAAGAGAGTATTGGTGTAAAGATGCGAAAGGGAATGTTCCGATGGTTCGGACATGTGGAAAGAATGCCGGACGAGCGACTGGCTAAGAAGATATACAATGCGAAAGTGGAAGAATGTAGGTACAGGGGGAGACCGAGACTTACCAATTGGCCATGTATTGAAGGAGAGTGGAGTCAGGAGTCTCCGAAACTGAGCGTGTATAAAGAGAGTTATGAATGGCACTCTGTTCTCTCTGCCTACCCCGCAAGGGAAATGGCGTGATGATAAGTTAGTTAGTTAATATATAACATAATCGAAAAATTTGTATTATAAGATAATATACTTGTTATTAATGATGTGGATTGAAGAAAGGTACGCCGTGGAAGCACGGGTAATACACAACGCAGTGCTTGTCCCAACGTTATTATATGAGCATGAGAGTAAAATCAATGTGGTCGAAATGCGCTTTCGGACTTCTTTGGTTCGGACATGTAGAAAGAATGCCAGATGCTAATACAACGCGAAATTGGAAGGATGTAGCTACAGTGGGAGACCGAGACTTACCAAATCGGTCATTTGTTTAAGAAGCGAGAGATGTATGCAAGAATAGAGCCTTTTGGCACTCTGTTCTCTCTGCCTACCCCGCAAGGGAGATGGCGTGATGATGAGTAAGTAAGTAATATTAATATTACTTACTGAATTGGTAAAGCATCTGGACGGTATCCAGAAGATGCAGGTTCAAATCCTGCTCCTGACTGTTATTTTCGATTTCACATTTTTCACTTTGTGTTTAATGTATAGTGCTAAGCATGTCAAATGCTAAAAATATATATAAAAATATCTAAAAGCCAGACGTTAGTTTGACGCAACGTTATTTCTATGTAAATTTAAACTCAGATACAAAATGTTAAATACAAATATCCGGTTCACATTCTAGCAAAACATAAATAAACAGCTAAAATGTAATTACCAAACCGATTACGGATCATTTAAATCTACCTAATTAGTTTTGCGCAAGTGAATTAGTTTTGTGTATATAGTAAATTATGTAATTTGCTATTTTTTTAATAACAAGTGAGCACTTCCACTTGGTAAGTACCCAGCCCTACCACAAGTAATGCAAAAGGTGATAATTGCTTACTTCCCTTATTCTTCACGTACGACACCCGTGGGAAAGAATGGGGTGGTGACACTTGTATTCTTAGTCTATGTCCATAAACAGGTCACCCATTTGATGCCAACCGAGTGAAAGTTTCTTAAATCTAACCGATCGCTTGAGCGGCAAGTGCAAAACTCAGCTACGACATCCCCCTGGCATTTTACTTAAGTATTAAAATTAAATTATTTTCAACTCGCAAACATGAGAGCGTTCTCCACGCGCTGCTCTCTCATCATCCCTTCATTTCTGTCGCTGAACTGTTCACTGAACAATTTCAACTTTGTTCATTACTCATGTTCGTTACTAAACTTGTAACAGGATTGTTTCAGTTAAAAAATATCATGTAAAAGTTGATGAAAATTAAAATGACGTCAAAGTTGTGTGGTAACGTTTAACGTTTGTGTTGAACGTAGATACATTACATGTTTGGAAGGTTAAAGGACAAGAGTTGTTTTAATGGTACCTGTAGACTTGTTAAAAATAACAACATATTTTAGAAATATGTATCTATTTATTATTTTATTCCTATTTACATTTATACCCTGCACTGAGGAACAAACTTTGTATCTTGGGAGACTTTACAAACATATACAATTCAACGGACATAAAGTACAGCCAGACTCGAAATAACCATTTTAAATTTAAATATTCACGGTCATTTCACACTACGTCCTCTGGGTACCAGATTACAGATACAATACATAAATATATTACTTTTTTGTAAATACATACATATAATAGATAGCCCATTAGCTAGTTAGCCATAACACCCAGACGCAGTACAAATATCTGTGTTCATCACACAAATAATTGTCCTGAGTGGGAATCCAACCCACGACCTCATGCACGGAAGTCGGTTACACTACCGACTACGCCACGAGGCCCGTCTAAACCATTACAACACAAATAATTGTCCCGAAACTGAACCTACTACAATCGGGACAGGAGGTCGGCGTCTAAGCCAAGATGGCGGAGTGGTTTAGATGCCAGTGAAAAAAAAACCCACAATATTATCATGTTTTATAATTTTTTCGTCAACATAAAGAAAAACGTACAGAAGATAACTTAAACAGACCTCTACTACCAGAGTGCACTTACTCCAAAAAGTAGAATAAATGATCCACCAGTGCTTACACGGAGAGGCTGTCTATCTGACACCCACGACACAACTAAGGGGACAACTGGCGACCTTAGAGCAAGACCAAAGTCAGAATTTTTATTCAGGACTGACATCTGTTAGCGATGTTGTTGAAAGCCAGGACCCTCTGTTTAATATGCTTTCTGAAGCACGGAGGAGGTCAGTGGTCTCCCATCTGATTGCCAGCTGAATGAAATCCTTGGAGCTGCAAATGCACCAGTAGGCTACGTCCTCTTCATAAAATAATTACCGAAAAGAAGACGACGGGCTTCGTGGCGTAGTCGGCAGTGTAACCAACTTCCGTGCATAAGGTTGTGGGTACGATTCCCACTCAGGACAACTATTTGTGTGATGAACACAGATATAGTTTGGTACCAGAGGACGTTGTGTGAAAATGTCCGCGAATATTTATTTATTTAATTACTCTAAAACATTTAAACTATTTTGAATACAAAATATCTCCAGCCCTAGTGTGGAAACTGTAGTGATATGCGCCTCCCCAGAGGGGAGAGCTCGAGACAAACGCATTAACTGCGAGAACAAACAGTTATTACAGTTTATCGTCCGAGACATTGTCAACTTAACGACACTCGTACTAATCACTGTTACATTATTTATGTGGAAAATTTCCACTAACTATTTTATTATTTGTATCACCAACAAGTATATTATAAGACTGTGGCAAACAAACATACCGCCCACCGGTCAGCGGTTACCGTATTCCGTAGCCTATAGACGCTAGCAACACAAAAGGCATCACTCGCGTGTCACTAACCACAAGGGGAGGGACAGGAGACGAGACGAGGAGAGAGGGACGATAGAGAGATGATATGATGATCAATGAAGGGAATAAGGACGGGACGAGAAGAGGATTTGTTCCTCTGGAACTCTCACTCACCATTCAAAACACAACAGAAGGAGTCTCTACTATTATTCTGAGGGTGGTACTTCCCCAGTTAAGTCGTTGCCTTTAATATTTGAAGTTTTGTACACAATATTTTCACCTGTATTTTTAGCACTTGACAAGGTCAGCTATTTTTTTAAATAACAATTTATTTGAAAAATTGGAAAAAGGGAACTTTCGATTCTAACCGCGGATGGGACGCAGGTTTGAATCCTGCTTGCATTAAAGTTCCCTTTTATATTACCGAGTATTATAAGTATTACCGTCGCCACGAACGAGTAGTTATAACTATTAGTAGATTTTATCGCAGATTATTTTAATATTTCCTTAGTCACAAATATAAAGATAGGTATTTAATGACGTCATTTGTCTATGTAATTTTAAAAGCTTGAGTGAGAGTGTGGATGCTGTCACTGCTCCATACATATATTCCTAACGGTGTGATAATATATGATAACGAGTTGTCTGCTATTCATTTGTTTATTATTCATGACATTGATATATTAAGAGATAAGACCAGTACACATTGACGTGAACGATTGGCATTTTTTCTCACTTTTTAATAATAATATATAGCTTTTTTATTTCGGCTTAGATATAATAATATTCATTATGCAGTGTGCGAAAACAGGAACTCTCCATTTATTATAGTATGTCCTTCTCTGTATTCTGGACTATATGATATCAAATTTCATCTCGATTGGTTAATTAGTTGCGGCATCAACAGATAACGAACGCTTAAAGATACATACTACAGTTTCTAAGGTTTCTATGAGAATAAAGTTAAATATCCAAAAGGCGCAATGCAAGGTAAAATATCAACACTACTTTAAGAATGCGTACTAAATATACCATTCATAATTGAAACTGCCTCGGTGGTGTAGCGGTAATGTATGCGACTGCTAATCATGAGGTCTCGGGTTCGATCCCCGGATCGGGCAACGTTATTGAACTTTTTGACGTGACAACGTCTTATAATTCGATAGAGCCGGCTGCACGCACGAAAAAACATGACTCATGCGGCGTTACCTCGCTCTGAGGCGTTCCATATAAGGCTTGAAGTGCAAGCGAGAGCGCGGAACGAGCGACAAAGAAGCACAATCGGCCTTTGCGTTCGGCAGCGTTCGACATCCGTCTCTCTCCTACTTGAGTGAGCGATGCGTCTGCGTGGACAGCTGCTATACTATAGTACATTTACATGTTTTGACCGAGTATCAAGTGCAGTGAAAAGTGAATGTGGTGTAAATTGTTTATAGCAACGATAATTACAGCGATAAAGGTAATGATTCTTTGACGTTGTCACGTTCAACTATCGTCAGTAAACCGACTTTACAGACAACCAATTTTTCCTCAAAAGAAAAATTCTCAGAAGCAGCCCCGAGTTTGGAAATGTGCCCGGTAGACGTCAATAGGCTCGCCCCCTATTACGTGGGACTTACACATAGCTGGCGAGTCGTGGGTGTGTAATACACCTCTGCCTACCCCTTCGGGGAATACAGGCGTGATGCTATGCTATGTAATTGAAACGTTAACCACCGAACAAGTTTCACACTTTATCATTAACAATTTTCATGAAAACTACTTTAGAGTTAGCATCGATCACTAACGATCTCTTTTACTTATCGCAAAGAGTTATAACGCCACAGTAAATACCTATAGATAATAATTAACTCAAGAGATAAGTTCTACCTCGAGTAATCACTTCTAAGTGACGTAAACATTGTAATCTCTCATAATTTGTAAAGTAAAAGGCACTGTAGCCTCAACCCTTCACAAACCTTAACGAACGCAAACAGTGATTATCTTTAGACGAAAGTGAAGTCCTTATTAATCGCAGCTCTTTGTCACCGCTAATGGGAAGATTCCATTCAAGAACCCTTCGAATTTATAGCGAGGAGTTTGTGAGATGGTGCGTGTAATGAGACCGTTCCTTCATGACACTAACGTAGCGTAGATCGGACTAATTAGCGCTGATAGTGGCCTGTATTGTTCACGGTTATCCAATCGAATACGGTCTTCAATGACAATAATAACAATGGTCTCCAACTCTCCAGACCGAATTTAGGTTGCGGTGGCCAATGCTATGGCTATGCACGAGATTTTGAATTTTAGCCATATCATCATATCAACTTTAATAGACTTTCCTGCAACTGACTGTTAATCCTATACATTTATTTGTTTGTTTCTTTATCGTGACGCATTTTCGTTTCATCAAGTTTCAAATCGCAACGATTCCAAAGAAGTATTCACTTCAAAAGTTGTGCCGTTGGTACCGTGGTTAGCCGCTTACTATCAATATATCCTATGTTCCATATGACATAGTTATCAGTACTTATCTAGTTTACGCAAAAGCTAGCCAACTCTAACTAAACATGTCAATCTGTGGTAGGTATATAAATAATCTCTTCACAAAAATAGTCGTCTTACAGGAACTGACAATTTTTTTTGAGATATATACTACAGCCTTTGTCCTACTCTGTACCTGTGAATGTCGGATAAGTAGTTACGGTGACAAACGGTAACAAATAAACTCACTTTTATACATCTATTTGGTTAAAAAACACCACATGTTCTCCTCATTATTCCGACATCTATACTGATAAATGCCGAGTATCAGCTGTTTATAGTAACGTTCTAAATACTTTTATTATTGGTATTTTATTTATGTTGATACCATTATTTAACCCATTCCAAGCGTATTGTATCATCTAAGACCATTAGTGCAGTTCCTGAAAAGTCTCAGGTTCAACATAACTTAAGAACAAATAATAATAACCTCAGCACATTCTCGTTAAATGCTAGAGCTCTATCAAAATATAATGACAATGAGTTCATATAACATCTATACATGCCTACGTACTCATGTGTAGCCTCGTTTATCAGCGCATGAGATCGCTTCGTTGAGCACGGACAGCGCTAGATTGACAACACAATATACGGATACATATAACGGCGCACACCGCACAACTTCTCTTGTCATTTTGTACTATCACATAAAATATATAGGCCGTATGTGCGCATTCGGTCGAGGCCTTCAGGCCGTGTTGCTAGACGAGGCGGCTAACCTACTGGAGAGAATCCTCACTGCCCGCGTGGTCCAGCACCTGCGCAACGTCGGGCCAGAGTTGTCGGATGCCGAATTCTGCCATTCAGCTGCATAAGGGAGGAGCTCTGGTATCACGGAACGCCTGCTTACCTGACGCGGCTAGTGGCAGTATACCAGGAGGGCCGCAGCGTCCTCTGTGAAAGCCGCATAAAGGACATTGCGAGGAGACCCATGTCGTGCGGTGTGCTAGAGGGTTCGATCCTGGGACATTGGTTACGACTGGGTCTTGCGCTGTCGGCACCTCCCAGGGCTGGTGGTCATCTGCTATGCGGAAATAGAATATGAGCGGACCCAACAATGCGTGCCGACGGCTCTACGCGGGGGTGGGCGGACTCCCTGGAAGCCCTGAACAGAGTCCTTCTGTGGAGACCACACAGAGTCGTCGCGTCCAAGGCCATACGTGGATACCGTATGATGTCGGCCGAGGCGGCCGCGTGTTGCCATCCTGCATATAGTCACCTGGCACCTCGCGACTTATTTGTTCCCAAAAACTAGTTACGTAGTCAATGATTTTCATCCAGAAAAGGCTGTTGAAGAGTATAAAACATGTTCCCGAGGTCACCACGGTGTAGTGACATAAATGTTTTCAAAGACGCAATACAGCAGAATAGAGCATTAAAATATTAATAATAACTACACAGTTCACTTACAACTTATTGTGCTTTTAGATTAGATAGTGAATCAACACAAGGAACTATTCATATTAACAAGAAAATTAATAATGTAACCTAACTTGCTCGCACACCATTGCGCCGTGTGTTTCCTGTGACCTGGTTAGTGAATGTAAGGCTTTATTGCACTTTTTATGCAATCAGCCTCCCCGAACGTACACGTCACCACCCACGAGTGCCATCACCTCACGTTAGCCAAGTGTTCTGCAACTTAGCAATCTTTAGTGTTTTACTTTTTGAACTACGTGGGTGTCAAACAAGCATACGGCCCACCTGAATGTACGCGGTTACTCGCGCGACGCCAACTCTGAGACAAGGGATAGGAGGTGAAGTGGAAGGATAATAAGAAGAAGATGTAGGATACTTATGTTATCATCAGCTTTATCCCAATCTAATTTTTTTTTTAGAGTCGGCTCTGACCTCCACGACCCAACTAAGGGGACAACTGGAGACCTTAGAACAAGACTAGAGTCAGATTTTTATTCATCACTAACAACCTGTAACCTACTGCAGGGTGTTATTTGATTCGTTGCCCCGAACGACGGAGTGTGCGGTTAGGTAGATTTTTTCCCGCCAAAACAAAAAAAAAGGATGTTATTTGATAGTCGGGATCAAACGGATATTCGGAAGACACAAGCAGTGAGCTGCTTGACGTGCCCTCCGAAGCACGGAGGAGGTCAGGTGTCTACAAATAGGTGGTACTTTTTGATCACCCATCTGACTGCCAGCCGAGTCAAAGTTGGTTAACCTTACCGATCGTTCGAACTACAAGTGCCCAACTAGGCTACAACTACTTCTACGGCATTGCCTATGTAATGAAGTGAAATGGAAATAGATTACCGCGAGTTTCATTTACGATAGCTTAGTTTAGTTACTTAGTTGTAGGACAACGCCTGCCAGCTTCGCTAGTAATTCTATGACATCAAATAGTGATAACTGTAATCTTTCATACAAGGAGCAGGCTCTCAACTAAGATTAAGAGATTACGAATAAACAACGAAGATTAAACACAAAGTGAAAAATGTGAAATCGAAAATAACAGTCACGAGCAGGATCACAATCACAATAACAGTCACGAGCAGAAGCATATGGACGGTATTCAGGAGATGCAGGTTCATATCCTGCTCGTGACTGTTATTGTCGATTTAACATTTTTCACTTTGTGTTTAATGTATAATGCTAAGCATGTCAAATGCTAAAAATATATATAAAAATATCTAAATAACAACGAAGATATAAAAAATTTGTAACAATAAAAATGTGTACAACCTTAATAGTAAATACGTGAGGTATTAGAAAGGCCGTGAGTTCGACTCCCCGGGGGCTGAGTGAATGCGACAAGTGAGTGAAATTTCGTTGTTTGCGGACGTGATTCGTGTGTTATATCATTATATAGAGCCGCTTTATTTTAAACTTAGATTATATCAGGCAATAAATATTATATATTGAGGTTTTAATGGTAAGATATTGCGAATAATGCGCTCTGGTGTCCGAAGATTATTTATATACGCTATTTCAATCTGAATCTATGTAGGTTAGCAGACACAAGCCATTTAAATTATAATAAACTAGTTTTAGGCTCGTTATTTAAAATTAATAGCATGCTTTTAACACACTTGTAATTAAAAAAATATAAGATATAGCTTAATGTTTATTTTAGTAAGAGCA
Source organism: Leucoma salicis (assembly GCA_948253155.1). Lineage (NCBI taxonomy): Eukaryota > Metazoa > Arthropoda > Insecta > Lepidoptera > Erebidae > Leucoma > Leucoma salicis. Next base: position 16,026,437 of record OX411829.1, on the reverse strand, counting down.
GCCCAATTACATGCGTCCGAGTGTTGTGGGTTCGATACCCAGGCAGGACAACTTTTTATGTGATCCACAAATCTGAGTTTCGGTGTAATTTGTGTCCGTGATATTGTATTGTATGTGAAGATCCCCACGATACAAGGATTATTTCTTAGTGCCGGGTGTGGTCTTTATAAAAAAAAAGAAAAAAATAGAGAATAACGCTAAACATTCGTAAATTATAGCTAAACGCCCTTATAGAGAGCTAGGCTTTGCTGCGCAGATATAAGCTAGTTTCTAGGTCATATCTCAAGTTCCCGATATACCAATTAGTAAGCCTAACCGAGAACTATCACACAAAAATAAATCATCAAAATCCCTGCAGTAGTTTTTTTGCGTGACGTACCAACAATCAGGTCTGGTTTATATAATACATACAAAACATTTACGCGAATTTTACACATTTTGAAATAAAACTACGTTTAGGGAATCTATCGCGTTTACTTGATTTTTATACTATCCCGACGTTTCGAATACTTTACAGCATTCATGATCACGGGTGGACTTAGATGGTAGATGTCCAAAGCTGATATGTTGTTTCAACGGTTTCATCTGCCCACAGTAATATAATTTTACAAATTTTTGGTTTATTTATTTCAACCCACATAATATTCGTTTAGAAACACAATTAAAAATATCTACTCTAAGATTTATGTTTACAATGTATGAGATTTTAAGCTAGTATAATAAAATTAGTATAATACTCCTATAAGTTTTAAAATTTTGGTTTATATTTAGTGCTTAAAGATTCTACCACAAACTAACAATTAAAATTTTTAAATAATCAAAAAACTACTATTAAGAATACAATATTGATTTTTAGTTTCTATTATTAAATATATTGATTTTAATAGAAGCTAACACTAAAAAGCTACCACCGGATTGGAACGTGGCCTGACTGAGAAAGATCCGGCCCGAAAACTTAAGAGGCAACAACTTGTTATGGATTATTAAATTTATGCGGAAATACTAACTAATCACTACTGTGGATTTTATCTACACAATAAGCGCTAACTGTGTCTTGCAATCTTGTGGTGTGCCTTCTTGTATTATGTTTGGTGAGGCCTATCACAGGATTCCAGCTTGATGGAAAGACCCAGCCGTCTTCTCTATTGAAATTGGGATGTTTCTTAATTTCAAAAGCCTCACGTATCATTCTAGGACGATATCGATGTTCTTTTGCGAAGATTTGAGGTTTGTCAAACCTGCTTTGGACATCTACCATCTAAGTCCACCCGTGATCATGAATGCTGTAAAGTATTCGAAACGTCGGGATAGTATAAAAATCAAGTAAACGCGATAGATTCCGTAAACGTAGTTTTATTTCAAAATCAGGTCTGGATTTCAATAAAAAATGTTTTGTGGTCAGACACACCTATTTACCATTGTATATTTATATACAACTTTTGCCACGATTTCTAAGCTCAATTGTGCATCAATCATGAACAGCTACGCGACTCGTGGAATACAATAACGAGTGGGTCGACACGTCATTCAGTAAAATTAATGAGTAATTTAGTCACTACAGTGTGACACACGTAAATACAAACATACAACACTATACGAGTACATGTACACAAACCCTCCGTCTGGTTTCGCCGTAACCGTGTAAATAGAGAAAGTAGTTAAAAATATTACAAACAAACTGACTACAGAACAATAAATACATTATGTTAATATTATAACCTTGTATCATTCGGTGGCTGTAAGTTTAGTGGTTAAGGTGCCAGGATCCCGTGACTTGGTCATGGGTTTGATTCTCACAGCAGGCATGTATACGAAAAATGTTTAAAGTACAAATTATTTTTTGTGAATTTGTAAAAAGAGAACTTTAGTGCGAGCGGGATTCGAACCTGCATACCTTCAAATCCAGGAAAGTGCTCTAAGCCGCTAAGCTATCGTACAGATCAACGGCGATACCTAATCTCCACATCACATTTGTCTTTACGACCCACGCCACCTATCGGATGCATTTACATGCATTAAATCCTTTTTTATTAAATAATTGCAAATTAGACTTACTATATTTGATAACAAAGAAAGGATAGGGAGGAGTTTTGGTCCTCTGTCGCTTTCACTCTCCATACGAATACGAGTCATTTCACGCCGATCGTCTGCGAGTGTGTGGCACTTCCCCAATCGAGTCGAGCCATTGATGCTGGGCTCTCCCACTAGATTTATTTAAGTTTTTATGTCAGTATAGTCTATATATCTATCTGTTTGTTCCTGTTCATCTCCAAAACAGCTGGCCCTATTTCAGGCCTTTCACTAGCATAATTACTAAGAGAGTAACATATGCTACTTTTATTTAAAAAAATAGCTCGAAGGAAGAAAATGACTGAATTCCACAACCGGTGACGTTGCGGGTGGCAGTTAGTAATATTTTTTTTTTGCTTATGGGGGCAGACGAGCCACGGCCCAACCCGCGCGGGGCTGAAAGCAAGTGAGTACTCCCACATGGTACCCAGCCCTACCACCAGTATTACAATGGGTGATAATTGCTTACTTTCCTTAGTCGTCTTGTACGATACCCGCGGGAAAGAATAGGGTGGCGACACTTGTATTCTTAGTCCGTCACCACACAGACAAACTTACTCTTTTCTAAATACTCTTTTGTAAAGTATAGTCGTGCTTAACTGGAGCCCTTTCGAATTTATGTTCTCAAGATGATAATCTTTGAGAATCAAAACTCTCATACACTGAAGTTTCATTGTGAGACGAAAGAGGCACAATCATCTTACAACCTCTTTTGTGGAAATTTGAACCAATCAAGTTGGTACAAAATAGTTCCACACAGTAGAACAGTTTACAGTGAGGTACGTGACAAAATACTGGCACGATGCGTGAGGCAGGGTTGTTGGCAATAAAAATGTACTTTGCAGATGAAACTGCTGGGGACCTGGGACCTGGGATTACTTTTGTAGACTTTCATGAAACACGCAGGACATAATGGACAGATATAATGCAATATTATTTCGTTGCTACAGTAATTGTAATGTGAGACACTATGAAAGTTGACAGAGCTGTCCCACATGAAATAGGGAAGCTGCTCCTCTAGCTTACAAGGTACTGTGCCAAAGTTCACGTGGAGACCATGAATTGAATAAAAGATATTAGCACTCTTTCATGACTAAGTGAAAATTATTCTTGAATTCCATAAAGAGTAATCACGGATTTGGTTTGTCAAGTCCTCGTGACGTGAATAACCCTTTATTCCTTATACTGGGTGTAATCTTGATAAATTAATAGTTATTAACTGTTTTGTGCACATTGCTTATTATTTTTCCAATAAAAAACTAGCCCAAGTCACTCCTTATAACATTAGGTATCTGCCAGTGAAAGTACAGCCGTAAATTTTATTTTTTATTTTATTAGGATCGCCAACAAATGATACACAATTCTTATACAAAAATAGATGACAATAATACATGCCCTGTGCTCATTCAATTATAGGCAACCACAACTAACAAAGCAAGTACCAGTATTCAGTTAAACTAAAAATAAACTTTAAAACATAACAAAGATAATAATATGAAAGTTAGAAGAAAAAACAAATATTTTTTTTTAATGAATTTTTAACTCTGCTTACTAACTACTTATATAATTTTAGAGTATCTCATGAAGACTAATTAATAGATTGTCTTATTGAGACACTCCAAAACCATTTTTCTATAATTAGGCATAGTGTCACCAAAAATATCCAGGTTTAACGAGCTAGCGAGTTCATTGTATAGCTTGGTCATTCTGGTCATTGGTGAGTTAAGCCCTAGATTAGTTTTATATCTACGTATATTGAACAGCTTGAAGACATTTGGGCGTGGCAGCCTACTTGAAGCTGAGATATGGATCTTAGACAATAATTCAGGACAATCAATGTTGTTATTTTAGATATTATAAAGGAATGATAGATCAAGGAGCTTACGCCTATGATATAGCGAGACTATATTGAAGTATTTCAGACGGGCATTGTACGAATGTAGGGATCTCTGTAGTTTTGTTTTGTACGTAAGATGGATAAGGAACAGCCTTTGAACGCGCTCGTGATGGCTTCTGTGAACTTGGTAATGCGGAGACCAAACTTGGGAGCAATACTCTAATATACTACGGACTAGTGAATTAAATAAAATAATCTTAGTTTTTGAAAGTTTAAATCTTTGGGTATTTCTGACTATAAATCCACACATTTTGGACGCATTAAGTATTATTTTATCTATGTGCGCATTAAATGTTAGTTTGTTGTCCACTAGAACGCCCAAATTACGCACGCATTCAACTTGTTTAAGTGACTGGTTATTTATATTGTATGATGCTTGAATCTTTATTTTGTTTCTGCTAAAGGATAAGTAACTACATTTAATAGCATTTTGTTTTGGTCACACCATTCGACGAAGCGATTAATATCATCCTGAACAAGAATACAATCATCCCTGCTTTTGATAGGTTTTAAAATTTTAAGGTCATCGGCAAATAGATAAGCGGTTGTATGATGAAAACATTTGGAAATAGAATTGATAAGAATTAGGAACAGAAGAGGCCCCAGATGTGATCCCTGTGGGCCAGCAAATTCATGGGATTGAGCGCCATTCACTACTACGTAAGATCTACGATTGGTAAGATACGATTCAAACCAGCACAGAATAGGTCCACCTACTCCGACAGCAGCAAGCTTCGACAGCAGTGTAACATGGTCAACTTTATCAAAGGCTTTGCTGAAGTCTGTTTATATAGCATCCACTTGGATGCCCTGTCCAGATGACAGGATATGGCGTCGGTAAAAGCTACAAGATTGGTGGTAGTTGATCTTTTTTGAATAAAGCCATGTTGTTGTTCAATAAGGTGAGTTTTGGTCAAACTGTGCAGGTAAACTAAGGATTCAAGTATTTTCGGTAATATAGGTAAAATAGATATAGGTCTATAGTTCTTAACAGTATTTTTGGGGCCATCTTTATAAATAGGGACTATTTTCGCGGTTTTCCAAAGGTTAGGAAATTGACCCGAGTAGAGAGATTTGTTAAATATTAAAGCTATATATGGGATAATTGCTTGGCATATCTAGATAAAAATATAGGTGGCAGACCATCAGGGCCAGGACCCTAAACAAAGAAAGATAGACTTTAAGACAAACAGAAAACAACAGAAAGATAGACTTTAAGACAGAAATTTAAAAAATTCGGTATTTTGCAAACTTTGTTACTTCTTGGGCATTTAGTAAAAAGCTGTTAATAAAACATTACAAGCGGACACTTGAATTTTATTTATTTGCATAGATTGAGTGAACATTGTGCCGTGTGGGGCCGGCTGTGCCGTGTGGGGCCGGCTGTGCCGTGTGGGGCCGGCTTTAGAATTGTCCCACCCCTCTCCACCCAGGGTCTATCATCTAAGTCCACCCGTGATCATGAATGCTGTAAAGTATTCGTAACGTCGGGATAGTAGTAAAATCAAGTAAACGCGATAGATTCCGTAAACGTAGTTTTATTTCAAAAAGGCAAATATCCTTTGAAATTGCGACATAATTAAGGTGTAGAAATAAAAATAATAAAAATTTGTATGTGGTACAATAACACTTCTCGTTATTGAGTAACAGTATGACAAATAAACAAAATAAGGAACTACATAACATAACATAATTTCACGCCTGCATTCCTGAAGGGTTAGGCAGAGGTGTATTTTTTGCCACGGTTCGCCAACTATGTTTACGTCCCACGTAATAGGGGGCCAGCCTATTGCGGCTGCCGGGAACATTTCCCAATAACTTATATGGTCCTATTTTGGATGGTAACCATTCTGTGAGGATAGTTGTTTTTATTAATAATTTAATATGGACACTGTAATGGTCGGCCGACACCCTCGGACCTGAACCTAGTTCGGGTACGGGGGCTCTGCGGGGAGAACCAGAACAGTGCCCCCAGGAGTTGAGACGTTCCGTCCTGTGTTTTCCAGCTCCTGGGGTTTCAAGTCCAGAATTTTAAGCCCCGAGTTCCAAGTTACTGTTCCTGGCTACGCTAGAGGTCCGGGTTACGACCTTCCGGGTTGCGGCCTCCCCCGCAGTTGAGTACCCGTAGGTGACGGTCTTTGGGGACAATCCCCTGAGTTGCGAACCACTCCCTTCTGATTTCTCATCACTCTTTCTTTTCGTATATTTATAATCAATTACCTAATTATTTCAGCTTGGAACCCCAGGAGCTTTTATTCGGGTGTTAGTGATTAATTATGGGGCGCGGTATATTTAGGACACGACGCTTGCTTCAGCTCAGTTCTTTGGGGTTTTCTAGTCACACACTTTTACTTTCAAATGCCCTAGGCAAAAATATTTTAATTAATTACTATATTAATTTAAGCAGTGTTATCTGCCTTGACACACACGATAATTTAGAGTCCGAGAAAAAAACAATCTACCTCCAGTTATCTTTTTTATATTTTTTCCCTAATAATAACCCCTTCTATCTTTCTCTTATTGCTATCTCATTCTAGCGCTGTTGCCCCGACTTATTCATTGGTGGATAGTTTTTTGTTCTAGAACTTTTCCTATCCATACTCTTGCGATTGGAGTAGCCATAGAACGTTCTCGAACCCTGGCGTACTCTGCTCGCATCCGGGATTGTATGCTAGCCATATATGGTAATAATATATGATTCTGGTCTTTGTGGGAGTGAAATCATGTGACCCATTGGCGATAATCTAACTGGATAGGGGCCTAGGCAACCGCGCGTATTTCCGGGAATCAAACCTGAGACCTCGTGATCAGCAGTCGCATACGCTAGCCAATAAGCCACGAAGGTAATAGTTAAATAAAAATAATAAATAAGAAAGTACAATATCCTTCCTTTTTGCTTCGCGTAGTTGGGAAAATAAAGCTGCATAGTGACCTAGCTATTACTAACACGAGAACGGTCAAAAATATCTATTTCTGACTAAATTTATCCGTCAAGAACAGACACTTAACAGGAGCCTATTAGAATTATCTTTATTGGGTAATTAGGTACTTAACGAAAGTAAATACAAATTTAGAATGATTTTCAATGCTAGCTAAAGAAAATTTCATATAATCCTACATTAGAGTACTTATCAAAAATGTGAACTGAACTCATTTCCAAAATAACAAAAAGATGTTGAATTAAAAATGTTGCAGATCAGATCTTTCGATCATCCCAATCTCCTTATCACAATTTTGTCTTTACGATTGATAGCTCAGTGACTCAGAGCACTTCCACACAGAGAATTTATACTTTAAAAAGTGGCGGAGCATGTCAAATGCTAAAAAATATAGATCAAAAATAAATATATTTTATTTTCGTTCCTCACACTAGTTATTAGCTATGTAAAACTATGTAAGCAGAGCAAATCAATTTGTAGACGCGTGAGGTCAAAAAGCTGGTGCTGCCACACTTTGACGCTCAGCGCTGATACTAATCTTATGTAAAAATGAGAATATTAAAGTGGAAATCACTCACATATTTTAATAAAACTTAATAACTTTTTTACATGGTATACTAAACTTTAGCACTTGGAAATAGATTGTCGAGTCAAGGTAGCAGATATCCATACTTACATAATTATGTTGTTCTTCAGAAAATAACTACAATCCTGCGGGTCTGGTTCATTTAGTTAACAAAGATGTTGGGAAGAAAATTACTTAAAAAAAAAATAATCATTACAAAAACTATGGCGTGATAAAGAATTTTATAATTTTCTTGCAGAAAATCATAATAATAAATAAAAAATGAGAATCACCGCTGAACGCCTACATAAAAGTTATTGTATCACCCCAAGCAATTGTAAGGTATGAAGATTCCGATGAGTTTACGTAGTTAAGCGAAAACACACAAATCGAATCACGCTGTATAACGTCGGTGTATCGACAGATTGCGCGGTGTGAACACAGCCTCAATTTTGATTGCTTCAGATAATCAGGTCAGACCATAATGTACAATATCGCTGAATGAAATTGAGCATTTGTGTGACACAGCGGCATCATATTAGTAACCGTTCGATACCGGGTTAGGAGTATTATCGTGTTGTACCGTCAGAGCATTTTGTTGTAGGTGAACTTGTATTATGCATGTCGACGCAAGACTAACATAAACATTAAAAATATTAGTTTTAAGTTAAAATTTAGCAACTAAATATAACTGTATAGGTTTACATTCATTTAGATTCGATTGTTACAATCAGTTGGCTATGTTTCAATGTAAACGGCTGTGTTATGATTTGCAGTTACTTTATCAGCAAACTATAACTAAAGCTTTATTCAAGCTTAGTTTATAAAACAAGTTATGTATTGATAAATTCATTCCTTGATTAATAAGAGATATGCACTAGTATAAACAATCATCTTGGCTAATTATTGTTTAACGGAAATAGTTGATTGAACCACTGTTAACTAAGCGGAAAGCGTAGTACACGTTTAAAATGTTTAAAATATTCAAATCAATAGGTAATTAATTCAATGTTAACAATTAAGTGCAAAAATAGTAAAACTAATTAATAAATAATTGTTGGTTACTTTAATCAATGTCACAAACAATTATGTGAAAAATAAGTGTAATGACTTCGCAACGAGCACGCCATGTTGTATTGATATGGTGAGCCGTTGCGAGGACATATTCGTTCGAGGAATTTTGTGAAGACAAGTGGTGTTCTATTAAAATATCTTGTGAGTACAACTTTTATTATTAATTTGAATTGTGAGGCTGTTTTAATTGTGTTTTAGTCCTAATACAATAAAACGTACTTAGATAATTTGAAGGGTAGATTCATTTTCTATGAGCGAGCCTGGCGGTAGAGATAATGATGTCAGCCCTGCTGACATCACAGTTTCAAAAAACCTAACTGGTCTCTGTCATCCGTTATGCCTAATATTGTCAAAGTAGATAAGCTTTAGAAGTCTCTTCAGTTTTTAACGCGCTTACATTTATTAGCTTAAGTTTCAGTTAACGTACACATACATAGACTCACGCCTATTTCCCAGGAGGGTAAGCAGAGATAATGGATTTCCCCTTGTCACGATCCTTGCTCATCTCTTGCACTCTATTATATTCTTCACACAGGCACATCGATTACGTCTCTCCTGGCCTTTCTCGTGAACATCTCCGATTTCATCAGATAACGTCCGACGAGGATTTCCTCTCTCAACCACGCTATTCACCCTCGTCTATCTATACTATTATAAAACTGTAACATAACTATGTCTGTACATTTGTCTGTTTATCTGTTTGACTCTTTGTCTGTTTGTTTGTTCGCGCATCACCCAAAAACTACTGAACAGATTTTGATGCAACTTTTTTTATTTGAAAGGCCTTGATTTGGCTTAAAAACTAGTAGATATTTTATCCCGCTACTATATCGGGAACCTGAGATATAACCGAAATATTAGCTTTTGGCTGCGGCGAAGCCGCTGGTAACGGCTAGTACTATTATAAAGTTGTAACATAATTATATATGTACGCAAAACACGCGCTCAGACGTGGAGTTGCGGAGAACAGCCCGCTGAATCAATACCAACATATATATGTCTGTACATTTAAGATATTTGAGAAAAAATGACTGGAGTAGGCTATATAGGCGTGTCTAAACACAAAACGATTTTTTTTAGATTTATTGTTTGTTTATGTTTGTTTGTTTGCGCATCACGCAAAAACTACTGAACGGATTTTGATGCAACTTTTTTTATTTGATAGATCTCGATTAGACTTAAAAACATTTTATACCGCTACTATATCGGAAGCCTGAGATACAACCTAAAGACTAGCTTTTGGTTGCGGCGGAGCTGCAAGCAAAGGCTAGTCATATATATTATCTTTCAGTAGTCTAGCTGTAATGAACGTATCTGAAGATCACGAGGTCTCTGGTTCGATGCCCGAGTCCGACCAACAAAAAGTTATTGGAGTATTCCGTCAAGACATTCTCAATAGCAGCCCGCAGTTAGGACGTTGACGGTGTTTCACCCCCGTGCTTTGGAAAGCACGTAAAGCCGTTGGTCCTGCGCGTGATCTCTCTCCGGTCGTGTGTCCAGGTCGCCGTGACCGAAACTACAGTCAGAAGATTATTGTATATATTTTTGTAAACCTTCTTTCATCCATCTCCAAGTGTTCGAACCATCTGAACATTAATTTCATAATCTTTGTCACTATATCTTACTTCATAGCGCACCTAACAATGTAATATTTAAGTTAATGACGATGCTGTAGTTTTTGGAGCTGATCTGAAGTTGAAGCCAGGACGTAGAGTGGAACTCTTCAGTGGTTACTAGTAAGTCCCTCAAGTTCAGATTCGTGTGATTCATTTTGAAGAGTCTTATGAATGAGATTAGTAACGAGGATCCGATGATGTATCTAGTAGTGGTATTTTTAATGGCAGGTAACAATAAACTTCTCGAGATTTGTGTTATTTTTTTCAAGTCGCACGGGTCTCCTCTCATGGTGAATGGGATTAGACTAGTCTACAATGCTGGCCCCGTGTTTTCACAGGCCGTTGAGAAAATGAACCATGCAGGTTTCCTCACCATGTTTTTTTTCACCAAGCAGTGATTATTTGTAAAAATCTCGAAAAGTCAGGGGTTATGCTGTACGAGGTCTGAACCTTGGACTCGGGATCGAACTCGATACCACTGTCTTTACATTCCTTGGTTTTACCACTACGTTATCACTGCTTGTGTCGTATGATTCATTTTATTGTATCCCACAGATACCTACCTAATACCCCCAAAACCCACAAAGCGCTTCGAACTTTATGTTGTGTGTGCTTTTATATTGTGTCATTTATTATTGTCGTTATTTTAGTAAGTATTAAAAATATAATAACAAACTTTTTTTTAATTAAATTGATTATTAATTAATAATCAGGCTCCAGTGATTTTATCAGTGTTTTTATATATTTTGAAATAAGTTTTTATTTATTTTCTAAGCCTTATAAATTTCTTGCTAAAAAATGAAGTATGTACAAATATCAAGAGATGGTTACAGGTGGGATCCAAAACGACTCTGAAAATATCGACAATTATACTTTACTATATCTACTTAAACTATTACTTAGTGATACAAGCACTGTGAGATATTTTCAGAGAGTGCGTTTTAGTACTACGTAGTTATATTTTATAATATTTTGTGCAAATTGTGTCGTAATTATTTCATGATAACATTCGCTATTAAAACTTAAAATTATAACAGTAAATCAACTTAACTTCTTTATGTGAAATGTATAAAAAATATTATAACTAATCTTTTATGAACAAACTTGTATAACTTGTTCATTAATTAACTAATACGCTTTGTTAACTATGAAACGAATTAAGTAATTAACTTATCAAACGTTAATAAATTAGATTAGATTAATAATTAGTGAATGTATAAAATTAAAATATTTAGATCTTTACGAGTGATAGCTAGCATGAACTATGCCCGGGGCCGCACTGAACTATAAAATTAATAGTGAAATATATATACTCACAAGGGTAGACAGCTGCTACAGGCACACATCACTCTAAACACTTATGATATCAGTGCACTATATTATAATGTATCACCTAGGTACCGAAAATTTGACGGAGCATATTGTTATTAATACACGAACGAGACACATCGTACCACGATACTAACAAACGCCATTTTAATTCTAAATGTTCGAATTTTAATTTTCGATTGCGGTACACGCCTTGATTGTGTTTTTTTAGTTATTAATTTTTAGTGAGGCGAAGGTTTTGTTAGCGGACTAGGGCGGCAGTGAGCCTGCGCGCATGCGGCTACACTCCGGCCGGTGCGCTGCGCATCGCGCGCAAATTCACGGCGTTCGTGTGACCTGGTTTCAGAGAAGCGATGAATTATTTTCGAAATGGCAACGCACTGCACTCGCATCCTTTTTATTGTTACACAATTATAGTTATTCGCGTTTGAGCTTATGTAATCGCAACGTTTGTAAGATGTACACGTCACACTGATAAGGGCCCACTTCCAGGAAATATAGCTATGTTCCTTGTTGGGGAAGAAGGGAATTGTGTTACCGGGAGAGGTCAGTAGGGCACTCGGAAAGCTGCCGGTAACACAATGTCAACGTTACAATCATTGTAAATATTCATAAAATGGAAATATTGTGTATAGCTGTTTCTTCAATATAATTATGTAACTTTAAAAGGCAATGTTTTATTTATAGACCTAAAACATTTATTATCTTGAAGACAATACACTTCGCTTAATCAGAATGAATATTAAATATGTACACCTAATTTCTTAGTTTAGTACGTTACTTTAAATGGGCCAGCTAGAGGGGGGCAGTACCACCCTCTCACAAAAGATTGGCGTGAAATAACTGTAGGTACTCCTGCCATTGTGTTTCGTATGGTGAGTGAGAGTGCCCCTCCCTATCCTCTCCTTAGTATCCTACTTATCCTCTCCTTATTATCCTTCTTGGCCACCTCCTAACCCTTTCCTTGGAGAAGGCGACGGGCGAGTGATGTTTTTGTTGTAGCTAACGTCTATTGGCTACGGTAACCGCTTGCCATCAGGTGGGCCGTATGCTTGTTTGCGATTAAGTATAAAAAAAATCTTTAAAAAATCTGTCTTTTTTCTTCTTTTTTTGGTTATTACAATCAGCCGAAGTCATTGTTGCCAGTGTCAAGTTGCACAGGTTTAGTACAATAAGCAAGTCACATCAAAGTCATCAAAAATTAGTCTTAGTAAAATCAAAGTCATGCCTCAGTAAAGTGGTGACGACTTTACTGAAAGCTTCTATGAAGTTTTGGAGGCAATACGAAAAAACACGTTACGCCACGCCGTATCACTTGCATATACTTATGCACATACCCAATAATTAATTAGCAAAATACCATCACGGTGATGGTGTGCTAGAACAAGTGGATGAATACGTATATCTTGGATATGGATTCAGTTGGCATGGAAGGTACACCACTGATATAGAGAGAAAAGCAAATGCGCGAAATAGAGTGAACGGAGCATTGGGGCAACTTCTAGGCAGCCACAACCTCAGCCAGAAGGCACGTATCACAATACACAGCGCAGTGCTAGTCCCGACATTATTACATGAAAGCGAGAGTTGAGTATGCAAAAAAGAGCATGAGTAAAATCATTACGGATGAAATGCGATCTTTGCGAAAAGTCTGCGGAGTGAGGCTGACTGACCGCATACGTAACGACGACGTAAGAGAGCGAGTAGGTATGAAAGAGAGTATTGGTGTAAAGATGCGAAAGAGAATGTTCCGATGGTTCGGTTATATGATAAGAATGCCGGACGAGCAACTGGTTAAGAAGATATACAATGCGCAAGTGGAGGGATGTTGGTACAGTGGGAGACCGAGACTCACCTACCTAGACCAAATCGGTCATGTATTGAAAGGAAGGTGGAGTCGGGAGTCTCCAAAATCGGCGAGCGTTTATGAAAAGAATTATGAATGTAAAGGAAGCTAGAGATTTATGCAAGAATAGAGCCTTTTGGCTGTTATCTCCGTCTACCCTGCAAGGGAAATAGCGTGATGATGAGTAAAAAACTCCAAATTCTTTAAACACAAAGTGAAAAATGTGAAAATCGAAAATAACAGTCACGAGCAGGATTTGAACCTGCATCTCCTGGATACCGTCCAGATGCTTTGCCAATTCAGCCATCGTGACAATTACTCCTGACTGCTAATTTCGATAACACATTCATACTTAACGTCTTTGGGTGACGCCTTCGCCTTCTGTCGGGAGTATTTTCATACATTATACCGACCAGGTAAACTTAATTTTACAATTAAGATTTTCACCTAATAATGACGCAGATCCTATAAATATTTAGATATTTTTATATATATTTTTAGCACTTGACATGCTTAGCACTATACATTAAACACAAAGTGAAAAATGTGAAAATTGAAAATAACAGTCACGAGCAGGATTTGAACCTGCATCTCCTGGATACCGTCCAGATGCTTTGCCAATTCAGCCATCGTGACAATTGCTCCTGACTGCTAATTTCGATAACACATTCATACTTAACGTCTTTGGGTGACGCCTGCGCCATCTGTCGAGTCGGTATTTTGGTGCGCCTGCCCAGAGATGTGAACAGTACTCCACGTGCGGCCGGACTTGTGCCTTATAAAGTGCAAGTCTCTGCCTCGGTGTGAATTACCGCTTGGCTCTGTTCAGGACGCCTAGTTTTTTGCTTGCCAATTTGGCTTTGTCCTCCAAATGACGCCCGAATTGGACTTTGCTTGAAATATCGATGCCGAGGATCCCAATACTATCGGAAATTGGGAGAGTTACTCCTTGGAACTGTGGCGCCACGACAAATGCGTCCTTCTTTGCAGTGAACGCGCAAACCTGTGTCTTCGTAGGGTTGAATTGAACCAAGTTCTTTTCTCCCCATTCCGAGGCCCGCCCTAGAGAGCTCTCGATTTCAGACACAAGTTGTGCCCGTCTCTCCTCCAGCATGTTCCGAGGAACTTTCTGATGGCCGGCATATCGCGCATCACCCGTACTGTCATCCGCATAGCAGCGCATATTCTCTATCGAGAGCATGTCATTGATGTGCAGGATGAACAGCGTCGGGGAGAGCACCGAGCCTTGTGGTACATCACACTCATACACATCTCATATTTTTTTGACCGGGCAGTCTTACTTCGACATTAAATACGCACTTAGTTGTCCTAGCTGACTGCACAGATGCCCAACCACCAGGCTTAGATTACAATTTCCATACAGGAAAATTGATTATGTTATACACAACTGGTTGTCTTGAGTCTGGTTGTGGTGGCACTTTGTACTATTAAATTGTATTTTGTAAGTCCCGCATTGTTTCCTAAAGCAATGCGTGTAGTTTATTCAAAAAGAAGTACCGGGAACGTGAACCCTTCATCTACATTTAACTTTCCCTTTAAATATTTACACATAGGCGCGTTATCATGACTTTGAGTAATAAAATTGCTTTTTCCAAAACATCGCTAGATTGTTTTATACTAACTGAACTTTGTCCGCGTTTGTTGGTACTCTAAATTTAATACACTTTCCGGTTTCCAATTGAGCTGAAATTTTACACCCATATGTATATCGTGTGGCAATGCGATATTATGATGATATGGAGCTCATTTGATGATTGAGCTGGAAGGTGAACCTAGGAACTCTATACGCAACCCTATTTAGTTTGGGCTTGTATGATTCGTCTTGACGAGTACTTTGTCTCTAGATGGTATCCAGGGTCTGAGGAAGAAGCTGGAAGGTGGCCACAGTAACTTTTATAATGAAACGATGCAACCCCATCGAGTTTGGACTCGTTTGATTCGTCTTGACGAGTACTTTGTCTCTAGATGGTATCCAGGGTCTGAGGATGAAGCTGGAAGGTGGCCACAGTAACTTTTATAATGAAACGATGCAACCCCATCGAGTTTGGACTCGTTTGATTCGTCTTGATGAGTACTTTGTTTTTAGGGTCTTATGATGGAGCTAGAAGGTGGCCATGTGAAACTGTAATTAAATGGCGCAACTCCATCGAGTTAGGGTTCGTTTTTTTTTTTGGTAAATTGTGTGTTTTTCTCACAAAAAGAGGAGACATCTGGACTTAAACCGGGGTCTTCTGGTTTTGGGACCGCCCGATTTCCCACCTGAGCTATTAACCTTGTAGATGGTGGCGAAATTTACCTTCGTATTCCAATAATATTGTAGTAGTTGTTCATTGCCTGAAAACCCGGATAAAACAACGTTTTCTAAAAATAAAACCTAGCTAGATCGATTTATCGGCCCCGAAACCTCCTGCATACTAAATTTCATGAAAATCGTTGAAGCCGTTTCCGAGATTCAGATTATATATATCATATACAAGAATTGCTCGTTTAAAGATATTAGATAGATAGCTAAAAAATATTCAGTTGAATTGAGAACCTTCTCCTTTTGGAAGTCGGTTGAAAATAGTTAAATATTTATTGAATACGCAGACATAACTTAATTTTACGAACCTTTCATAACATAAGATTGATTATGAGCTTCCTAACGGCCATAAAGTTCGTTGTACAATGAGACTCTTTTCTTAACACGATTTTATTAGCTTCGGCTATAGATCTATCTACATGATGGCATCTTTAAAAACATCACCCTATGCTATTAAACGAGAAAAAAAAATACTTTGCGTGTAGACTTAGAGCGTACAAAGATAAGACGAATACATAGCTACATGCAATGCAATGTATTTAGTTCAACTAGCTATTAAAGTGTGTTTTTTAAAGTTTGTCATGTGGTGACTAAGAATACAAGTGCCACCACCCCATTCTTTCCCACGGGTGTCGTATGAGGCGACTAAAGCAATTAAGCAATGATCATCCATTGCATTACCGGTGGTAGGGCTAGGTACCAAGTGGGAGTACTCACTTGCTATCGGGACCGAGCGAGTTGGTACCACCATCTCCCGCGTGACCGGCCATGAAGCACATCGTTGAGTTTTGGTTGTAGCAGGAGATAGCCGTTTATCCTTTCATTTCATATCTGTGAAATGAAATGGTGAGCATTGGCTTGAAAATACTCTCGGTATAGTTGAATCCATGAGCGACGGTTACCATTTACCAATTCATGGGTCGTGGCACATCCGCCACCACATGCAATAAAAAACAAAAAATAATGTATAATTTAATTGTTGCTTTAGGTGGCAAATGAGCCCCGCCCCCCTTAATGATAAGTGCTAAAAATGCTGCCGCTGCTCACCGCGTATTCGCGAATGGAAAATAAATGAATGGCTGCCTATCTTCCGTTACAAAAAATAAGAGATTTGTTAAGGTCTTGTAGCCCGTAGCATTATCTACGCCGTAGCCGCATACTACAAGCGTAGAGGCACTACGCACGAAAAAAATGAATAATAAGCGCACTAATCATAGATGTACTACATCTATGGCACTAATAATATAATATTCACAAACACATTTATTTATTGCATTCATGTGTAATACACATTGTGTATATACAAAGTTAGTAATGCCGTGTGGGGCCGGCTTTAAAATTGTCCCATCCCCTCTCCACCCATGGGAGTGTAAGAGCCGACTGAGGGAATACCAGGGAAGTGGGCAGCGGCACTCCCTCGAGTATTAACAACATCCACTGCGATCGCCAACCCCCCTGCCAAGCGTAGGGATTACGGCACTATCCCCCATATGAACGAAACACATGTTGTAGCCTTGTCTTGGGGAGGCCTATGTCCAGCAGTGGACGTTGAAAGGCTGATGGATGGATGGATAAAAAGTTAGTAATACACTTGAATAGATTCAACAAAAAAACCCTGACAGGGCGCTGCAAGTTAAAATAGTTTTAATTTATTCGGCTATAATATTACACAAGTATCATTAAATTCCTTCATCTTCAAAAATCTCTCGCAATGTAGTAAAATTAATTTTGTTTAATGAGTATTCTTGTAATTTTAAATTGAATATTTGTGGCTTCGTGCATTTTTTTAATTTATCGGGGATTTTATAATATATTCTAATGCACATGACGTATTTATGTATCACAATGAAACAATGCTATATCAGGCAAAGGTGTGAGTTTATTTTAATTTGTGTATATTTATCTTTTTTGTTATTTGATTTGTTATATAGAAGAAAATTATTACAACAGAAAGTTTAAAGTTTCGGCGACAGCATTATGGGGTGGAACGACTTCTAATTTATAGTTCACGATCTCTATGTTATCATATCACACATCACATAATCACATACCGCATGAAAACATCAAAATTAATTACAAAAAGAATATCGTTCTCACATTTGTATTCATAAAAGTCTACACTAATGAAAAATTGTTTTATGGTTCAACTAACTTGTACTTGAATTTTCACACTCGCTTAAAGAAGATAGGAGCTGTTTTTGCGTGAATACATTTCTAGAACAGTTTTGTATTAATAGATGGCGTTGAAACCAAAGTAATTATTAGCGCTGAAAGATTTGGCAGATCGATGACAGGTCCGCCGTGACGTTTCCCTCGAGTGGAAAATTTAGTGATAATTCGTTTCGATTTAAATTGCAAATAATCCAGATATAATTAGAGTCAAGTCAAAGACTTATCCTTTATGGCTGGAATATAATTAGTGTATCATTCGTTAAGATATTTAAACTGAACCATGTGTCATTTGTATTTATTAAAAAGATTTTTCATCGATCACTTACTTTCCACTAGTAAATATTCGCTTGGTTACGGGGGAATTAACAACATATAACACATAGTATCACGCCTGTATTCCCCGAAGGGGTAGGCAGGAGGTGTATTATACACCCACGACTCGCCAGCTATGTTTAAGTCCCACGTAATAGGGGGCGAGCCTATTGACGTCTACCGGACACATTTCCAAACTCCGGGCTGCTACTGAGAATTTTTTCTTTTTAGGAAAAAGCTCAATAACATTGCCCGACCCGGGGGTCGAACCCGAGACCTCATGATTAGCAGTCGCATACTCTACCGCTACACCACCGAGGCAGTTAAAGTTAAATATAATTTAGTTAACACAAAGTACACCCAGACTCAGAAAATCTATCCGTGTGGAACAAAAAAAAATGTTCTATGTGGGAATTGAACCCTTAACTATCGGCATCTGTAGGATGGTATCTTAACGACCATACCATTTGTGTAGCTCAAGAATAAACGTTATAAAATTGTCGCGTTCAAACACTATTTAATATTTAGAACTTTTTTATTTCGTAGCACTAGATTATACTAGAGCATTTCAATTTGCCTACTATATCAGAACCAGAGATAATAATCTCCCCACCCCTATCCCAAGCTTTTTTTTGATGTGAAACATCTAATGCGGAGGGAGGGTAAAATCGGCTGTTAGCGTGGCGACGCTTTTATTTTACTTGTCCTGTTTAAATCTTGCAAGTTAAATTTGACACACTTCCCGATGTTGAGTTGAAATTTTACACGCATATGTATATAACGTGACAATGCAATATTATGATGATATGGAGCTGATCTGATGATGGAGCTGAAAGGTGGACATAGGAACTTTATAATGAAACGACCCAAACCCATCGAGTTTATACTCGTTTGATTCGTCTTAAGGAGTACTTTGTCAAGCTATGATCATTTTATTTCTACAAAATAATTTCGATGTTTTCACATCTGGTAGACGTACTGCGACGTCTAGTGTTTTTATTTTTTTTTATTGCATGTAGTGGCAGACGAGCCACGGCCCATCTGATGGTAAATGCTAACCGTCGCTCATGGAATCAACTATATGAGAGTATTGTCAAGCCGCTGCTCACCATTTAATTTCACAGATATGAAATGACAGAATAAACAGCTATCTCCTGCTACAACCAAAACGCAACGATGTGCTTCATGGCCGGTCACGGGAGATGGTGGTACCAACCCGCTCGGGCCCGATACTAAGTGAGTACTCCCACTTGGTACCCAGCCCTACCACCAGTCATGCAATGGGTGATAATCGCTTACTTCCCTTAGTCGCCTCATACGACACCGGTGGGAAAGGATGGGGTGGTGACAATTGTATTCTTAGTCCGTCACCACACGGACAAAATTTTTTTCGTACTGTCAGGATGTTATTTAACAACTTGGACCCACTGTTCAACATGACTTCCTAAGCATGGAGGAGGTCAGGTGTCCACAACTAATGGCAGTTTTTGATCATCCATCTGATTGGCAGCCCATTGAAAGTTGCTTAACCTAACTGATCGTTTGAACTACAAGTGCACAACTAGGCTATGACCTGCTCTACATCAGAACCAGAGATATAATCAAAAAATAGATTTTAGACATTCATTAAAAGCTAATAATAATGCTTAGGCCGTGTGGGGCCGGCTTTAGAATTGTCCCACCCCTCTCTACCCACGGGAGTCGTAAGAGCCGACTAAGGGAATGCTGGGGGAGTGGGCAGCAGCACTCCCTCGATTATTAACAACATCCACTGCGATCGCCAACTCGCCTGCTAAGCGTGGCGATTATGGCATTATCCCCATGACGGGACCGTTCGTTGTGGCGTTCTTTTGGGGAGGCCTAAGTCCAGCAGTGGACGTTGAAAGGCTGATGGATGGATGGATGGAATCATGCTTAATTCATACGCATTCGTTGTTTTATGCTGCTTTGCACGTGTGCAACAAGGAAAAGATTTATACAACAAAATAATATCACATACATTTAAGTAAATAATACTATTTTCAATAACCCGATACACATTCTTAAAACACTGATCGGCGTCACTTGCGCGTCTCCAACTACAAGGAAATAATTTGAGGTTGAGAGGAAGGATAGTAAGAAGAGGATGGGGAGTAAGGAGGGGGTTTGGGCATCCAGCACTCTCACTCGCTATACGAAACATAGTAGAAGTGCCTACCGTTCTCTGATCTTCTGCAACAGGGTGGTATTTCCCAGATCGAGCAGGCCTATATATACTGAAACTCTACCACTTAAAATAAATCTAAAAACTCAGTAACCCCTTAAGTAGATACAATTTCGATCAAGTTCCTACCTATAATAAAACCGATACTCCCATACAACAATTTAAAGAAACTTTAATTTAAAGACAAAATGCAGGCCACATAACTACCACGAACGACAACCGTTGGACTGGGATCAGACGGCGCAGTAGGCTCCCTCTAGGTGGACTGACCCCGTCCATGTCCCAGGTAGCCGTTGGATGCAGGCGGTATAGGACAGTTCATTGTGGCACTTGGGGAAGCCTATGTCCAGCAATGGGCAACGAAAGGCTAATTAACGAAGAGATGGATGGATCGTGTAGAAACACATCGTGAGGAAACCTGCATGTCTGAGATATTTTTCTCATAATTTTCTTCTTATTGTGAAGCCTCCAATCCGTACGATAAAACCTTTACGACGACGGGCCTCGTGGCGTAGTCGGTAGTGTACCCGACTTCCGTGCACGAGGTCGTGGGTTCGATTCCCATTCAGGACAACTATTTGTGTGATGAACACAGATATTTGTACTGCATCTGGGTGTTTTCTATCTATTATATGTATGTATTTACAAAAAAAAAGTAATATATATGTATTATATCCGTAATCTGGTACCCATAGCACAAGCATTAAGCTTAGTTTGGGACCAGAGGACGTTGTGTGAAAATGTCCGTGAATATTTATTTATTATTTATCTAATAATGGGTGAGTAAAGTATGGTGTTAAAACTTCATGCTAGTATACTGTAACATATATTTCTAAAGATAACAGAGTACACGTATGACATAGATGCTACAGGAAACGAGTGCCACCACAAATCTTCCTGTGCCACGAGACATGCTTTTTATTAACCTCTCGGCCTAATTTTCTTCTATAAATATATCATTAATTACACTAAACAACATGGTGAGGCGTTGAAAATGTAAATCATGAACACTCATGACTACACGATAATTTTATAAGAGATATTACATATATCGATAGAGTTGGTTAAACGAAAAAGTCCCTTTGATAGAAACAGAGAGAGAACATATACTTTTATATATAATCAGCTTTTTATAAAGATGCTTTCATATCCTACTAATATTAGTATGTAAAAGTTCGTAAAAGTTTCGTTTATGTTTATTTGGATGTTTCTCACTCAATTATGCAAAAACGGCTAAAATGGCTTAGGGTGAAATGTTGCCACGAAGTTTTATCCTTTATTACCTAGATTAATATAATAATGTAGAATGCTCTTTATCCCAGTATTGATTACCAATTGTGACGAATACATGTTTATATTGCCGTTTGAAGAATGAATTCCGTCAATAATCTGGCGAATTGAAATAGTGGCCTATGAATTTCATGCCCGGTTCTTCTCATGAAAAGCTTTACTATGAAATCCGGTGGTAGTAAGCCATCAAAAGAAGGACATTATTCTTTGACAACTAAAAGGGCCAGTGAATATGAAGTCATTAGTTTAATACACCAGATGGAATATCTAGTCTTATGTAACCGTATCTGAATGGCTTCTTCTATAATAAAATGAACGCGTATGATATAAACATTGACATGACTCTTTAAAGAGAAAAACTACTGCCAAATTCATTCTCGTTCTCTCTCTATCGATAGAATGACTTTTTGCTTGGTCCGCCCACTCTATTGTTTAGAATTTCTTTATGGGTAACTTATCGTATCTTAGATAAAGTACCTATTATCTAAGCTTCGTATTGTATATATTTCGCAGCTACTCTGTAAATATGGCAAATAGAAATTCGGAAACGTGAATGCCATGTTCTCCATTAATCATTGGAAAGGCGTTACAAACCGTGGGCCACAGCTAGTGTTTAAAATTCTCGATAATAAAACGTGTAACGAAAGCAAATGTTTATATGTTTAAATTTTAACACGTGTTTAGTCAATCACACTTCACATCAAAACGAATGAATGGATTCTAGAGAAATTTTGTTACTTTACATTTAAAAGAATCTGGAATGAATTTTATGATAATCCAAACAATTATAATGTTAAAATGTTACACAACATTAAAAATTCTTGTCTAAAACGTTTTAATAAAACATTATTTTTTTTTGCGAACATAATTTATTTGTCTCTGTCGATAGACGTGTGTGATTGTGTTTGTTACGGGTAATTTAGTAACAGCTAGAATAGATATCCAAAAGGTCGTATCGGTGGATGGAAATCCTAGTTCCTTATCTATTTATACTAATAAATGGAGAGCTGGTTTTTTTGTTCGGTTATACTGCAAAAGCTACTGAACCGATCGGAATAATACTCATACTATAAGATGCAGCGTGTTTCGGAAATGGTTTTAGTGTGGAGCCGGCTTTAGAATTGTCCCACCCCCTCTCCACCCATGGGAGTCGTAAGAGCCGACTGAGGGAATACTGAGCTAGTGGGCAGCAGCACTCCCTCGAGTATTAACAACATCCACTGTGATCGCCAACCCGCCTGCCAAGCGTGGCGATTACGGCACTATCCCTCATTTTGGGGAGGCATATGTCCAGCAGTGGACGTCGAAAGGCTGATGGATGGATGGATGGATGGAGTGAGGGTAAAACCGGCTGTTAGCGTGGCGACGCTTATAGGAATTCTATCCTCTTCCTAGCTCCCCTTCATAGTTTTCATCTTGGTCACCAGTATGTCAGTACCTCAAACTTCGCATTCTCAGAGTAATGAATATAGCTCTAACTAAAATTTAATATAACTGCCTCGGTGGTGTAGCGGTAGTGTATGCGACTGCTAATCATGAGGTCTCGGGTTCGATCCCCGGGTCGGGCAAAGCTATTGAGCTTTTTCCTAAAAAGAAAAATTCTCAGTAGCAGCCCGAAGTTTGGAAATGTGCCCGGTAGACGTCGATAGGCTTGCCCCCTATTACGTGGGACTCGAAACATAGCTGGCGAGTCGTGGGTGTGTAATACACCTCTGCCTACCCCTTCGGGGAATACAGGCGTGATGCTATGTTATTACTAAAATGTTAATATTTAACATTTTTCGGTTATTATTCAGTTATTTCATAAACACTTAGTACTTACATGTTATAAATATTTTCTATGAACTGAGCCTAAATAGGCCGTAGGTGCCTGTTTCGACTATCAGCGAATATATCGAGGTACACCTGGAAGAAATCACTACCTGTGATAAGGCCGCCATTTGTACACTAACATGTGTTCAAAAACTGTATTTATAATTTGTGTTCATTATGTACAATAAAGAGTATATCTATCTATCTATATACCATGAGAGTAGAATCGGGCCCGTTAGTGGAATAGTAATAATTATATTGAAAATCTAAATCGTGATAACCAATATACGAATACACGAGGGACATAACATCTTTACGGAAAATAATTTTGACGATTTATCCGACGTCGCGTGCGGAATTTGAACGTATGTTGAATACATACGTACTTTGGTATGCAGCAACGTGTTCCTATATAACTACAGATACGTTATAGTATACACAATATTACTTCCATACTTTAATAACATATGAATCGGATTTCCAGCAAATCATAAGATCGAGTCACCAATTTTTATTTCTATTTTGACAATAACTTATCCACTTAAATTAGCCAAAATAATAATTAAATAATAACTCACAATTCACCCAAAAAAACACTGATTTCTTTTGTGAAAACACTTCTAAAAGCACTAATATATGTAAAGATCGCAGGAGAGGCGTTGCTTGTTACGCGGTTAGGCGCCATCCAAGACTGCCAGTTAAAACGTACACAACGTATTTCTTTTATTCTGGTTCATTGAGCCGCTTCAGAGAATCTTCACCAAAATATACATCACTCACCTCTCGATTATTTCAAAATTGCATCCGAGAATACCAGCGCACTTTGTCACTACACATCACACGATTTTTTCTCGAAACACGCGATTTTACAAATGAATCACAACCACTTTTAATAAGTGTATATTGTTGTTATGTTTTTCGTAATGGAATAAAGACTATCTATTTATAATAATTAGCAATTCGTTTTTTCGGATCGGAAGTATTCGATATAAATAAACGCACGCGGCGACTGGCGGAACGTTCGTGCACTATTACACAAATGTAACGCCGGGCTCTCAACTGTTCCTCGTGCAACTAAACAGGGAGATCGTCAATATATATAACCAATATGTATCCTAGACGGTTATTATTAATGTAACTCTGAAATTTTCTGCGTAACAACCGCCTTTATTGCTTCCGTGTGATCACTGATACCCTTAAGTTTAATTTTAATATTATAGTCTTGGTTAATATTGTATTCTCAGTAAACTA
Organism: Leucoma salicis; assembly: GCA_948253155.1. NCBI lineage: Eukaryota > Metazoa > Arthropoda > Insecta > Lepidoptera > Erebidae > Leucoma > Leucoma salicis. The sequence continues at coordinate 16,001,738 of OX411829.1, read as the reverse complement.
TACCATTGATGCATCTTAGTTCAAAATCTTGTTGGCATGCGCAGGGCGGATAGTAACAGTCTGACATTCAGTTTGGATTTTGAATTGCAGATATTATTTAACGACCTTGTTTTGCATGTACCTAATACAATTCCCTAATGCAAATATTTTTGGGAACTAAGACTCTCTATTAGAGTATCTTAAAGTAAGTACCTATGAGTACATCTTAAGATGTATATAAAAAAGCATTTAGGATGTTTTGAATTCTTTCACAATTCCTTTTCAATATCTTGGCCGGCGGACCACCGAAGGAATGTAACATAGTTCCAGTGGTCCGCCAATAAAGGCGGAGAGACGGCACACGGCGGGTTTATTTAGTGGGTGAGGGCCCCACACTACCCTGTTTGTTGCCCCGAACAACGGGGTGTGCGGTTAGGTACATTTTTTCCCGCCTAAACAAAAACAAAAAAAACAGGTGGTCAACAATAATCTTAGTACTTGCAACAGCCTTTTTTTTTTGTTAAGGCGGGAATAATGGGGGTACCTAACCGCACGGGGTGTGCGGTTAGTCATTCGGGGTAACGAACAGGGTAATGTGGGGCCCTCACCCACTAAATAAGCTCGTCGTGTGCCGTCTCTGCACCTGTAATGGCAGAACACTGAAATTGTGTGATATTATTTCAGTGGTACTAGCAATAGCCCTAGAACGGGATGATCGATAAATACACAAGCGCTATCGATAAAATCTCTTTAATTAATCTCATTAAACAGTTTATTTCACTGCGATATATGCTCGGTTTATTTTAACGAACTGAACGTATTTATGAATGGAACACTATAATAAATGACAGCCATTATTTATTTGAAAGAATGTTGACTGTTACACGTGAACAATGAATTTTTCACTTAAGTTTATCGCGGACATTTATTATTGAGAATGTTTTTGCTTGACTCAGCCGGGTAACGACCCGCTGAATACTTTTGTACTCAATAAAATTATTTTATTGTAAGCAATAGCGCAATGGATAAAAATTTACATCTAAGTAATTTTTCTTTTTAATAAGCGCTTTGACGACAAATCACCAATATATAACAGATCATCATCATCACATCTTGTGGTAACATTGTTTTATAGACTAACTGCTATCCGCGACTTCGTTTGCGTAGAATTTAGTTATTTCATATTATTTGCGGAGCCCCAATTAATAAAAAACATGTATACCCGTAAAAAAAACTAGTCTAACCTACTTCTTTTAACATCATCTGGCCGTGAAAGTCGCGTCCAAATCAGTTAACGCAGTTACGGAGAATATCCGGAAAAAAGAAACAGACAATCAGCCATAAAAAAAACTTTAAAAATTGGTATTTTATTATAGGCTACCTACGTATATAGTTTCATATGCATTTAGTAAAAAGCTGTTATTTGGACATTACAAACAGGCACTTCAATTTTATTTATTTGTGTAGATTTGAAACTTGCAAATGTCACGAGTACGCAATTCCTACAATATAATAGTTGAAGGTTCGAAGTAATACTTCGAACTCTTAAGAGCGAGTCAGCCGGCTGTAGTTGTTATTGCTCATGGTGACATACAACAGATCACCTGATGGTGAGTATAACCGTCACTCGTGGACTCAATAACGCCAAGATTACTACCAAACTTCTGCTCACCATTTCATTTCGGGGATGGGAAATGAATAAATGAATAGAAATCTTCCACTACAACCAAAAAACACCCAAAATGTTTGATGGTCTGTCATACGGAAGATGGTATCGACCCGCTCGTGAGTCCTCCCACTTAGTATCCAACACAATCAATTATACAATAGGTGATAATTGCTTACTTCCCCTACTCACCTCGTGCGACACACGCAGGAAATAATGTGGTAGACTCGGATATCACAAAGGACATTAGTGTTTGTAATCCACGGAGTATATCCACCTAAAACACAAAGTGTAAAAAATTATAGGTATGAGCGGGGATTGAACCTGCGATGGATTACCGTTCCAGATGCTCCACCAGCTGAGTTACCAGAAGCAGTAGTTCGGAGCCGTCAATTTCTATATTTCATTTATTTTACTTACCGATTTTCGTGATGCTCGTTTCATCTGGCAAATGTATTTGCATACATTATTATTATATCAGGATAAAATCTGCTATATCACAAATCAAGGATATAACAAAAAAATATCAAAATGATCTTCAAAACCCATTAAATCGTCACCATATAATATTTCTAAGTGACCTCCTTCATAGAAAAAATACAGAAGTCAGCAGAGACTAGGTATAGATAAAAATTGATGTATACATACATTCGTACAACAAGGATAGAAACATAATTATTAACCTAACTATTATAAAGTTGTAACTCAGCTGTGTCTGTACATTGAAGATATTTGAGAAAAAAATGCTTATTAAGCTATACATATAGGCGTGTCTGAACACAAAAAGTGGTGAGCTCCACCAAAGCAAATACTAGTAACGTATAAACACGTAATTTTTATTAAGTAATGAATAATAATTACTTATTTCCCTTAAGTCACCTGCACAGATGGCGGAGTGGTTTAAATACCGGTCTTTCCCGCCCGAGTGTTGTGGGTTCGATTCCCACGCAGGACAACTATTTGTTGTGATTTACAAATGGTTGTTCTGAGCCTGCACTTTGTGTCTGTGGAATTGTATGTTTGTAAAGTCCTCCGCGATACAAGGATTATTCCTTAGTACAGGGTGTTGTCTAAAAAAGTGATTCCTGTATTATGATTCCCTTTTTGTTTATCTTCTATCTCTATCTACTATACTATTATAAAACTTTAACAGAGCTGTGTCTGTACATCTAATATATTTGAGGGAAAATGACTGTATTAGGCTATATAGGCGTGTCTAAACCCAAAACGTTTTTTAGATTGTTAGTCTGTTTGTTTGTTCGCGCATCACGCAAAAACTACTGAACAGATTTTAATGAAACTTTTTTATTTGAAAGCTCTTAATAAGACTTAGAAACTGGTATACAATTTAACCCGCTACTATATCGGGGACCTGAGATATAACTGAAAAACTAGCTTTTGGCTGCGGCGAAGCCACGGGCAAAGGATAGTATTCTATATTCCTTTATCACCTTGGGCCACCATTTTTTTTTGTTTAGGCGGGAAAAAATGTTCCTTACCGCACACCCCGTCGTTCGGGGCAACAAACAAGGTAGTATGGGGGCTTGACCGACTAAAGAAACCTGCCGTGTACCGTCTCTCCGCCTTTATTGACGGCCACTGGAACTATGTTACATTCCTTCGGTGGTCCGCTGGCGGCTTACTTATGCATCCGCACACGGAGCGTCGCACCTTCGCGGGAGGCCTTGCGGGTGGCGGATGTTCCCCGGTCCATCCACCCGCAGCCTCAGCTAGGGCGGCATTAGGCGCAAATATTCACGCCTGCGCCGCTCGAGTCGCTGGCGGCGGTTCGGGTCTGCGGAAGGATCAGCCTCCCTGGCCCTCTCCCCCACTTCCTATCGCGAGATAACCTCCTCGCAGAAGGCAGCGGCCGCGGCCCAATTCCTTGCCGCCAAGCATCGCTCTGACGTCGCTCGGCAGCGAGAGGTCCCCCCTGTAGCCGCGACGTGTTCACAGTGCTGCGCGGCCTAAGCCGGGCACGACTCGAGCGTGTGCTGCGCCGTGTCCTAGTTGCAGTCGCAGTAGTGACAGCCCAGTCGCTTCCCTCCTTGCGACTATGTGCAGATATCTGCCGAAGCAACCGTGCCCCGACAGCACCTGCACCAGTCAGAAGGCAAAAACTCCATGCCGTCGCCCCACCCAGTCCTCCAGCACCGGCTGGAGCAACCCTGCGGTCTAAAGACCGGTCCGGGGTGCCTTCAGCTGTGCCGTACATCTGGCCATGGCAGTTCGGCGGGCGTCGCCCTGCCACCTGGCCACCTCCATGGGTGTAGGGCGACCACCCCCTCCCACTCTTGCGATGCCCGCCCATATACCTCGGCGAGCACCTCCACCTCCAAGTCCCACGGGGGAGTTCCGGCCAGCGCACAGACCGCCTCCGTCGACACCGTGCGGTATCCACGTATGACCCTGGACGTGACGACACCCTCTCTGTGGTCTCCACAGAAGAGCCCTGTTCGGTGCGTCCAGGGACCCCGCCCACACGGATACAGCGCCAATGACCGGACAACCCCAGCGTAAAGCCGTCGGCACGCACTGTTGGGTCCGCCCATCACCTTGGGCTACCATAGGGTTTGTGTTTATACCTTTCACAAGGGTGACAAGCAGGCATATGACTCACATGACAGTAAGCGGTTACTGAAGTCTCTAGACACTAGCAACATCAAAATCATCAATCCGCATTACCAGCTAAGGAAAGGAATAGAAGAAGAAAGGAAAGGCAAGGAGGTGGTTTAAGCCTCAATTAAGGAAGAACATTACCTATAGGTAATCAGATACGAATAAAAAATAGAAAAAACGTTACAATGAACTCGATTCTAAATTTCTCAGAACACAAGACGAGGCATAACTTATAACTCCCATTACAAAGAAAGCACTTTGAAAACCTCAAGCCACCATATTTAGCCATTTGCCTTAACGACTTAAAAGGGGGCCATAAACCAAAATCTATTTACGTGCGAGACGCGCCCGTACAGAGCGCGCCTACATGTGCTACCAACCAAATGCACCGATTATTATCTTGAATGACTCGGGGTCTCTGTTTCATGTTGTAGAGCTATTTATGATTAGCAAATAGATATGGCATAGTTTTAGTAATCGCATACCTAATGGAATGTACTAAAAGTTTTAAATAAGAAAAAACTGCATCATAGATGTTAGTATCCTCTAGTACGATTTGTGTATGTAAAGAAAAATCTCAAAAATGAAGACTATGAGTATGTCCAAAATATTATCTACACCGAGCCTCTTATTAGTCATTGCCGAACATATTCTTGGAGAACATCCTCTATCCTGAATTCCTTCCAGTTCAAAGATTGTATCGGTTCATGAAGTATATAGTATCTGTTATTGTTTTTAATAATACTTATAACAAACCTTTAAATATTTTTTTACAAAATCCACAAACGGCCAGTGTTCGCTGTCAATATTTCAAACTCATCAGTTCCATTTTACACAACTGTCAGACACAATAAAGAATGAAACGCACAAAAAAATCTTAAGAAATTCCTAGTGTTAAAACATAAATAAAAAAATAGCTCCTAAATAAATATAATAACCACAACAAACAGGTGAGACATTTGATGATTTTTTTTTTCTAATATAGGTCACATCTTAAAATCTTAAGATTTAGAATTAGTAAAGTACCCATTTATACTCAAAACCACAAAACTAATAATAATAAATTAAGTGAAATGCAAGACGCTAATGTTATATTTCCGTGAAAATACAACATGCTAACCGTTGATCCATCATTAAGGTAGGTATTTTAGGTACGTCATCATCTGCGAAAATTCGTAAATGACAATCTTTGATACCTTAATATTATACACGAATTTGACCCACATCAATAAAATAGGCGTATGTAGTCTGTAGTGCATATTGAATTGATAATACAGCTTTACGAATCTGTTGAGCAAGTCTTATGGGAAACGGGGTAAAATACAGCTTATTCTTTTTAGAGACTTTGGATTCAAAGAACTTTATTTAGAAAAGAGAACCTGGTAAATTAATAGCCACTTTTACATTATGAAATGGGATTGACGTGGAAATTTCTTTATTTTTGACACAACGTTTGCTGTTTGCACTATTGAGTAAGCAGTTGTCCTTAAAATTATGCATGAGATACACTCATCCTAATCATAAAAGTGCAGGTAGGTGCTAAGCTTTACAGAGAACATCCAATTTTAAGGCGCAATGGTCATGCGCTAAACGGACAATGGACGCCATCCAGAAATATTCCTGTTCCTTGAGGAGTTGTGATTCTATTTATTCCTGTGAGGAAGTGGCCACGGCTGCGCCTCAAAAGTACCTCAGCACTGCCTGCTAACTTACAAAGGTGCGTATGATATCCAATTAAGAGCCATCGATACTCCGCTGTTGTTCACGAGCAGATTGAGAAGCTGTTGAAAGCCTCAAGTTACTATTATCCTCAAGATTATTCCTTCTCCTCGTTCACTATCTACTAATCTTCAAGCAATATATAGAATAAATAGAGGTCAAAAGTCTAATGAACCTTTTTAGTTCATACTGGCATACATATTTATTTATTTATTTACTCTTTATTATACCATATGTTATAATATTTAGGTAAAATAACACATACATTGCACCAAAGAGATTACCAGAAATCACGCGGCTTTTACAGAAATCTACATATAGGTATATTTTTAAATCTGCGCTAAACACCTTTGAATATTTATAGCCTTTAGTTTTATTCTGAAAGACTAGTTCCATCCCAATTTCTTTAATGCTCCAAATGTTCTCCTCTCAGAGTTAGAGCGCTTTCGACGGTCGTCGTACTCAGCTATCCTAGTGCAGGTTGACACACAGAAACTATCGCGAAAATCTATTAGAGATGCAAGTTTCCTCGCGATAGCTGACGTGTAGTGATAAACATTTTGTTAACAAATAGTCATACATGGTTAATATTATTTCCAAAACTCAGAGGTGTGTGACGTGCGAGGTCTGGGCCCGCTGTCTATGCAGTCCTTGTTTTATTACTAGAGTTATCATTTCATTCGAGGTTATATTAGTTGTTAATCTAATTTTTTTAGCAGTTGACATGCTCCGCTACTTTTTAAAGTACAAATTATTTGTGAATAAGGAAAAAGATATTTTTAGTACGAGAGGGAATCGAACCCGCGACTTTCCCAATCTGGGGAAGTGCTCTAAGGCCACTGAGCTATCGTACTGACCTATTCGGTCATCCCAATTTCCTCATCACATTTGTCTTTACGACCAACGCCATCTATCGGAATGCATTTACATGCACACTATTTATATTAGTTTTGTCCCAATACATATAGTCTGTTTCTTAAAATAAAAGCCTAAAAACGACCTATATATTAAGCTATAATAAATTTAAAATAGATAATAAAGAGAAGGCACGTGTTTTATAGCTTGACCTACGAGAGCTCTCATTTTAGTGAAGATATTATTTATTTAAATCGATTTATTGTTGTTTCAGTTACTCAACTATGCCTAAGCTCACATTGAATCGTATGTACAGAATTTTATTCGCCATTCTCGCATTACTCATAATAAGTGTGGCAACGTGCAAGAAGAAGCACACAATAGCCTGCGCACCGGGCGCCGGCATCCACGCGCCTTGCAGGAGGGAACCTACCAAATTTAACTAAACTACCGGACAATATAATAGTCATTTTAAAGAAGATTTGCGAAGCTGACGAAAAGTGAGTAGGTAAACTCGTACTAAGGTTATACCTACATATTTACAATCATGCATTCAGATTGAATTAACAACATATTACAGATACTTCGAAAAAAAACTAAACTGATCAATTAGAAAATGACGTGTTGTATTGTTACACAGAACACCATTTTAAATAAAATGATTAGATTTTATCATACTGCCCTTTTTTTTGTTAAGGCGGGAAAAAATATTCTTAATTGCACGCCCCGTCGTTTGGGGCCCTCACCCATTAAAAAAACCTGCCGTGTGCCGTCTCTCCGCCTTTATAGGCGAGCCACTGGAACTATGTTACATTCCTTCAGTGGTTTATCATACTGCCCTAAGCTCTATACCATAGATGATTTCATAAAGTGAATTGTCCATTGTTTCAGTTAAACAATATATTAAACTTCAATTTGACAATTATGCCTAAGCTTACGTGGAATCGTTTCTACAGAATTTTATTCGCTATTCTCACGATACTTATAATAAGTGTAACAGCGTGTAAGAAAAAGAATCGTACAGGCGTTGGTGGAAAGGGGACGAAAGGGAAAGAACAATATTCTTGTGGCCCAAGCCCCGGAGCGCCTTGTAAAGTTCAATCTATGAAAGTAAGAGGAATAGATTTAAACGAATTCCGTTGACTGGCAGATTGATAACTGTCTGAAGCTGAAGCTAACCAAAATAATCTTTGAACAATTTATACGAGTGAGAATTGACCGACCGAAGGTTTGGTAATTATAAAAAAACGCAAGATGAGCATTATGTTGATGAGAAACCATGAAACAATTTTAGACGTAAAAGCTGATATATTGAAATAAAAGCTGATATATATTGAAATAAAGATTAATTAGAGCATTTCTTTTTTTCATTTTCTCCGTCTGCAGGCAGAAGTATTGATTTGGGTCAAATTCCACCTGTCGCGTTCTGTCGTATCTCCTTGCGTTGTGTTGTTTACATTTTCTTAGTCGTAGTTTTAGTTTTTTAGTTTGTGTAGGCTTGGTGGAAGGACTCAAATCGATTCTTTCTGTTTGCAGGCGATTTGAGCGATTCCGTGTCAATGAAATGGTGAAACACATATGATTCAAGTACACATCGATATTGTTCTTGGGTGAGTATACATGTTAATATTTTCTAGATATTTTCGAACGTTGGTATCCATATACATCACCGGCTTTGTTGTCGGAGAGGTGCCGTTGGCAGGCTTTGGACGTTAAATAGGAATATCTAATATCTTTAAACGAGCAATTCTTTTATATATATATATATATATATATATATATATATATATAATCTGAATCTTGGAAACGGCTACAACGATTTTCATGAAATTTAGTATGCGGGGGGTTTCGGGGGCGATAAATTGATCTAGGTAGATTTTATTTTCAGAAAACGTCATTTTATCCGGGTTTTCAGGCAACGAAAAACTACTACAATATTATTAGAATACGAAGGTAAATTTCGCCGCCATCTACAAGGTTATAATAGCTCAGGAGGGAAATCGGGCGGTCCCAAAACCATAAGACCCTGGTTGGAGTTCAGATGTCACCAGTTCTATACTTCCCCCTTTTTTTTTCATGTTCTTTCTTTTGTGAGAAAAACTCAGGATTTAAAAAAAAAATACCGAGCAAAGCTCGATTATCCAGGTATATCTTTATCCTACTGATAACTTGGTTGGAATTGGTTGATAGATGTCATAGATGCTTGAATATATTATTTCTATTTATTTGTCTGGTTCGATATTTTGATAATAACAATTTTATTATACATTCAGGGCGTTAATATAATATTTGCATAATTATGCAATTTTGGGATATGCAAATTGAGAGTTCTTTGGAGCAAATGGTATTGCCAGCAGCAACTCCTTTTTTGTTTATGCGGGAAAAAATGTCCCTCATCCACTAAATAAACCCGCCGTCTGCCGTCTCTCCATACTGGCGGACCAGGAACTGTGTGACATTACTTAGTAACTTTTATTTAAAGTTGTAGATGAGACATTCATAATATTATGCTTAACTTCAGGCTATATGATGAAAACTTTTTGGGCACGTATCCTGCTGGCGCTGTGTGTAGTGGCGGCTTGCCTGCTGGAGGTGGCCAGCTGTGGTCAGAAACGCATTGTGTGTAGCCCCAACAACCCGCCCTGCAAGAAGACTTAGTGAGGTACACTTACCCTTGGCAAGTGTTGCACGTTCGCATTTGAAATATTTTGATTGTCTTGCGTTTAGAATCATGAGTTTTCTATAAATTATACGTCTATGTATTTCACAATAATTTAGTGTAGCAAGAACACATCTCAGACTAACAAAAAATAAAGACACCTCATTGTCAACTAAAAAGTGAAGCCACACTTCTAAAGATGTGTGCGTGAGTGTTGTCACCGGAAAGAAAAAATCCCTATAATATAGGTAAAGGAGAATGCCCATTCATGGTTTGGTTTTGTGTCAGGCTCAAATTGGTCTCTAAAATTACAATTTTTAATATCTACGATACCAACTCAAATATCAACTCAAAATATTTAATTTAAAAATTCATACTTAATTAAAAAGTGATTTATCTAGGTACTTTTATCATTCGCATACTACCAATTGTAATAGTGGACGAGCCTATTGCTATCTATTGGGCACATCTAAAACTAGCAATAATTAACATTTAATACATTCAAAAACATTGTAATTAAGGGTAAGTGGGCGGAGTACATGCACTGAGTATATCTGAAGTTAGGCACGGAACAAAAGAATAATATTATTATAGTGTGGGTGCGTAATTTTTATGTGCGTATACCCAATAGTGAAGTTTGACAGCAGTCGCCGCGGAAATCGCGTGTGCGGAACAGGGAACGTGTTTTTGTCTCGCGTAAGTAATTATATACCCTTAGTTTGGATGTATTTTATGCCTAGTTTCTGTTGTTTAGATTAATTTCTTCTATTTAGTATTAATCACAGTATCATCATAGAGTTTATGAGTTGATTTGTAAATTATTCTGCAAAGAGACAGTTTTTTCATATGCTTTTATTAATTTACATGTGATAGGGTAAATTCATACATAAGTACATAGGGCATATTCATAGAATGAGTGTGACCCTTGCACTTGTTTTTTCGTAATTTCTAGATACCTATCATTTTTTGTCACAGAACTATTATGGTAAGAAATTATAAGAAGGGGACGAGGAGTAGGCAGGTAAATGAAAAGACAATGTCCGTAGAAAATAAAATGAGAAGAATCTGGAGGTGAGAGTCTTAATTTTCGCTCAAAATAAGGCAGGACAAATCGGCTGAGGACTGGACTGTCATTTCTTTTCTTCTCTCCATGAGTTTGAGACAATGGTCCGAGAGTTTACGAGTCCTACAGATACGACGGGCCTTGAAGTAGATCGACCCGATCGTGTGGATAGTTCGAACCTGCTGTTAATATCGCTCGCTGATTCACACTCGTCTCTCTTTGTCCGTGTGGTGACGGACTAAGAATACAGGGTGTCACCACCCCATTCAGTCCCGCGAGTGTCGTATAAGGCGACTAAGGGAAGTAAGCAGTTGTCATCTACTGCATTATTGGTGGTAGGACTTGGTAACTAGCGAGAGGAGTCTTGCTTGTTGGCGGGCCCGAGCGGTTCTGTACCACCGTCTACCGTGTGACCGACCGTGAAGCATTCTGGTGTGTTTTGGTCCTAGCGGTAGATTTCCGCCGCTATCCCATTCTCCATTCCTTGGTACGCAGTGGGTTGCGGTAGCGCTTCGACGGCGCGGCCTGGTCTGCTCTTTTTAACGGACACGCAGCTAAGCGCCCCGGACGAAATATCGTACTTTAAATACCCTGGCTACGAACTGGACCACTCTTTCCGTCGTAAAGCCGGGGTGTGCGTGTTTGTTCGGGGTGATGTCTGCTTTTGAGTTAATTTCAATAGATGGTGACTCTTTGTATGGGATGTTTGAACAGCAACGGATATAAATTTTATTTTTCTAATGAAAATTATCTGAACCACTATTCAAACAATGTCAACATCATAATTTACTCACTGGCATTGCGTCCTTCGGTCATACAGCGTAATAATGTTGTTTTATTCAGTTTACAGCAAGCTTTACTTCAAAAATGTTCTTGTTTTTTTACTGCATTACTATGATGTTAAATATGAAAATTTCTTAATGTCACGATGAGATAACACTCGTACTAATGATTTGACACGTTGTCAGTGCAATGTTATATATTTCACTGTTAATTTAGCACTTTTAATATTTTAAATATCTTTTTCAATAGGAGCTCGACACAAACTATGTTTACTGGCTAAGCGGCATCTAGTGTTGATAGCTAGCTTGGAATAGGGCCAGAAAAAGTCGGGATCCGAACGCCAAAGAGGAGAAGTGTAAATTTAATGCTGTTTCCAGGTCCAACAAGAGGGCTATTGCCGAAGCCAAGGCAGAACAAGTTGCCAGATTTGGCAAGCGACTCGGAAGCTATCCCGTCGGGAGTGGTGCTTTCTGGTCACTCGCCAAAACAGCACAGTGCAACTTCTGCCAGTCTAGTCTCCCACCACTGCAGAAACAGGATGACAATTTAGCCCACAGTGCCAAGGAGAAGGCCGATCTTTTGGGCCAACTCTTTGCCTCTAACTCGACTTTGGACGTCAGAGCAGCCACACCGCCTATCACCCCGCGGTGTGAAAGCTCCTTGCCTGAAATCCGCATTACGCAACGTGCGGTCAGGAGGGAGCTGCGGCTGCTGGACGTCCATAAGTCGAGCGGGCCGGATGGCATCCCTGCAGTGGTTCTTCGAACGTGCGCCCCTGAGTTGACCCCCGTCCTTACGCGCCTGTACCGTCTCTCATACAGTACCGGCAGGGTTCCTACTTTGTGGAAGGTAGCCCATGTTCACCCAATTCCCAAAAGGGGTGATCGGTCGGACCCGTCAAATTACAGGCCAATCGCGATGACATCTCTGCTCTCCAAGGTTCTGGAGAAAGACATAAACCGCCGACTTTTGCAGTACCTAGAGGATCACCAGCTGATCAATAATCGCCAATACGGCTTTCGTCACGGTCAGTCTGCTGGTGATCTTCTCGTGTATCTTACCCACCGTTGGGCGGAGGCCTTGGAGGGTGGAGGTGAAGCTTTGGCATTCAGCCTGGATATCGCGAAGGCGTTCAATAAGGTCTGGCATAGGGCCCTTCTATCGAAGTTACCATCTTATGGAATCCCTGAGGGAGTCTGCAAATGGATCGCCAGCTTCCTAGATGGTCGGAGCATCAAAGTCGTTGTAGATGGCTGCTGCTCCGATACCATGGGGGTTAATGCTGGCGTACCGCAAGGCTCGGTGCTGTCCCCAACACTGTTCATCCTGCATATCAATGACTTGCTCTCAATAGAGAATATACATTGCTATGCGGATGACAGTACGGGTGATGCGCGATATACCAGCCGTCAGAAAGTCCCTCGGAACATGCTGGAGGAGAGAGGGACCGAACTTGTGTCTGAAGTCAAGCGCTCTCTTGGGCGGGCCTCGGGATGGGGTGAAAAGAACATAGTTCAATTCAACCCCACAAAGACACAGGTTTGCGCGTTCACTGCAAAGAAGGACGCATTTGTCGTGGCGCCCCAGTTCCAATGGGTAACTCTCCCGGTCTCCAAGAGTATTGGGATCCTCGGCATCGACATCTCTAGCAAAGTCCAGTTCGGGAGTAATTTGGAGGACAAAGCCAAATTGGCGAGTAAAAAACTAGGCGTCCTGAACAGAACCAAGCGGTACTTCACGCCGAGGCAACGACTTGTGCTATATAAAGCACAGGTCCGCCCTCATATGGAGTACTGCTCACATCTCTGGGCAGGTGCACCTAAGTACCAACTCGACCTACTTGACTCCCTGCAAAGGCGTGCTATTTAAATTATCGATAATCCCGATCTCACGAAAGGTCTGGAGCTGTTGGAGTGGCGGAGAGACTTCGGGTCCCTCTGTGTGCTCTATCGGCTCTACAATGGGGAGTGCTCGGAGGATCTGTGCTGAGCTGTGCTTAGGTGGTACCAACATCACCATTTTACCACCGAACCACGAGACGTCGCGGTAGGGTTCACCCACACCACCTGGAAACGATTTCGTCAAAGACAGTTCGTTTTCAGCGTTCTTTTTTACCACGTGCGTGTAAGCTCTGGAATGAACTACCTGCTACGGTGTTTTCCCGGTGCTACGACATGTCCCTCTTTAAACGAGGTTTGAAAGGAGCACTTAAGTTGCGGTAGGTGGCGGCTTGGCTGTGCCCCTGGTGTTGCTAAAGTCCATGAACGGCGGTTACCACTTACCATCAGGTGTGCCGCTTGCTCGCCTGCCCCCGTTGGCAATAAAAAAAAATCTAGACATTGGAAGCAATTTTGTAGTTCGAGCTGAAAGCTCTCGGGGTTTTGGTATTGGGCAGGTGTTGGTCGTAGCGTAGACTTCATCAAGCGTGACCTCTCGACTTTCGTGCTAATATTCAAGATACTACTCTGACTGACTAGTCGGTGATCACTCCCAGTTTTAATCCTGCTGATCACTGAGACATCATAGAATATGTGTCGTTTGTCCGACAAGATGAAGTCAACCTCGTTTTTTACTGAACCATTAGGGCTTATCCAGGTCCATTTCCGCTGGGGCTGCTACCTGAAGAAGGAATTCATCATTTAGAGACCTTCCTTCTCCAGAAAACCAGTCAGCATCTAGCCCCTGTGATTCCTCTGCCCGAAACCGTAGTGCCCCACTTTCAGCTTTTCGTCTGTCCTTTTACCTAGTTTCGCGTTAAAGTCTCCCATAACCACCGTGAAGTAGGTTACAGACGAGTGGATAGCCTTCGATATATCCTCATATAGAGCCTCCACCTCGTCGTCGGAGTGTGTCGAGGTTGGTGCGTAAACCTGTATGACCTTCAACGAATACCTACCGTTTGGTTATTCTGAGTTTAAGGTACGCCACCCTACTCGACACACTCAATCCTCTCTACGATAAACCCGACACCTCCTTGGGAGTGGAAGTCGCCCTCCCGGCGGAAGAGCAAGTTCCCGGACTGGAGGATTGTCGTGCCCTCATCCTCTCTTCGGACTTCTGGCAACCCTATAATGTCTCAGTGGATCTTGCTCAATTTCTCTTCCAGCTCGGCGATTCTCTCGTCGGTCCGAAGTGTCCGAACGTTGTGCGTTAACAGGGCCAGAGGTCGTTGTTTGTGGTAGCCTTTACGGATAGTAAAAGTATTAAATTAAGTTTACAACAATTCATATAAGGAATATTATGGCGCTGACGACGTATTCGTGTAGGTAAGTATCTTACGTACGGAATCGTAGCTATTTAGGGTAATTTTAAATCATACTCTGGTAGGTAACACTCGTAGTTTACGTCATTTCGTTTTAGCTTTTGGCATGGTCTTGTTTGCATGTGTGTGCGTGAGCAGTATAATTACCTACTATTTCGGCATGGTTTGTTTATGGCTTCTTCGTAATGATCCGCGTATATTTTTTTCTTGGTTTTTATCTTTGATTATAAAATTCAATATAAGCGGAACTGCCATATTTATTGGATGGCTTGGATAGTCAATGTCGCCAGTTTATTACCATACCCATTTTTAAAGCTAAATAGTAAGAATATTGATATGAAATAAATAAAAGAAAACCCACATGAGCTCCTATTATAATACTTAGTATTAGTCGAAGATTATTTTATGAAATCATAATTATGAAGTTTTGTTTTTAAATTAAAAATATAATAACATTTATTATCGATTTCTAAAAATATTTTAGGATATAGGAATATTGTTATTATACTAGCAACCCTTATTGATTTGAATTTGATTGACAATTTGTAATGATTTGACATTTGTATTGCCGATAACGTGTTATGTACGTTTATGTGTTGATTGCTTCATTTGTGGAAAAGCAGTGGTTTTTTTATTATTGTGCAGTGTTTAGTTTAACGTTGAGTTCAGCAAATTCTCCGTTGAGTAATTAAAAAAAGAGCGTGACGTCGTGTGAGATGGTACTAAGACCAGGACTCTTAGAATGTAATCTAGATCCAGAGTAATTAGCCGTAGCATTATATCTTATCTATATTTCTTACATAGGTACTCTAAAATACTATTGATACTACATTTTATACTATAATAGAATAAAAGATATGGATTTCAATATATAACCTATTTGTATACTAAAAATTAAAAGTTAGATTTCTCTAAACTCTCATCAGATATCTCAATGATATTTTTATTTAAAGACCCTGAGCACATTTACAATATTCTACAGTTAATTTGGTTAAGACGCAACAATAGCCCAACTCTCATGGAAAAATCGGCATTCTCCTTTAATGTACAATTAGGCGGTCTTATTGCATGCTGCAATTTCTTCCAGTTAACCATAGCACGCCTTTGCAGGGAGTCAAGTAGGTCGAGTTGGTACTTAGGTGCACCTGCCCAGAGATGTGAGCAGTACTCCATATGAGGGCGGACCTGTGCTTTATATAGCATAAAAAAAAGTTTTACAAGGCGTTTGTGGTGTACATATCACAACGGAATAACCAATAGATAATTGTAATGACGATTATAACTAGAATCTATACTATTATAAAGCTGTAACAGAGCTGTGTCTGTACATTTAAGATATTTGAGAAAAAAACACTGTAATGAAAAAAAAAATTTTAGAATTATTGTCAGTCTGTTCGTTTGTTCGCGCATCACGCAAAAACTACTGAACGTATTTTGTTGCAACTTTTTTTATTTGAGAGCTCTTGATTAGGCTTAAAACCTGGTACAATATTTATCCCGCTACTATATCGGGGACTTGAGATATAACCGAAAAACTAGCTTTTAACTGCGCTGAAGCCGTGTTACGTGTGCAGTGCCGGGATGTAACGCGTCTAAGAAAGAAAACTAACAGAATTCACATTTTTCACTTTGTGTTTAAAATTTAAACTTTAACTATCCAAACAAAGAATTTGATGACGTTAAGTATGAATGTGTTATCGAAATTAGCAGTCAGGAGCAAGGGTCACGATGGCTGAATTGGCAAAGCATGTGGACGGTATCCAGGAGATGCAGGTTCAAATCCTGCTCGTGACTGTTATTTTCGATTTCACATTTTTCACTTTGGGTTTAATGTATGTTGCTAAGCATGTCAAATGCTAAAAATATATATAAAAATATCTAAATATTTATATTTTAATTTAACGTTTAAGATTTCCTCAGAACATTGGTGTTCGACAAAAATGGCTAAAAATGATTAAAAAAACTGGATTTCCAAAAAATATTCGGAATTATGCAGCAAGTACTTTGAACAAAAATGTTTTTCGCATATAGAGGCACACAGAGAGTAAACTACGTTCCGGTTCTATACACACGTTAGTCATCCATCCATCAGCTTTTCAACGTCCACTGCTGGACATAGGCCTCCCCAAGAGAACGCCACAACGAGCGGTCCTGTGCCGACCACATCCAACGGCTCCCCGCGGCATTGACCAGATAGTCGGTCCATCTAGTGGTGGGCCGTCCTACGCCGTGCCGTCCGATACGAGGTCGCCACTCGAGAACCTTTCTTCCCCAATGGTTGTCGGTTCGTCGAGCAATGTGGCCTGCCCATTGCCACTTCAGCATGGCAACCCGGCGGGCTATGTCAGTCACTCTCGTTCTCCTACGAATCTCCGTATTACGGATTCGATCACGTAGGAAAATACCAAGCATAGCCCGCTCCATGGCCCGCGTTATTCATGCCGCTAGGTTTTACACGACTTACACTTTTGCTGTATATGTTTTTCAGGATGTTTTAGCCTTCTGGCACATTTTGGTTTTCTGGTGCCTACCAAATACTGATGTGTGATGTAGAGTCGAACGCTTTTGTATAGTCAATGAAGGCCAAGTATAAAGATTGCTGCTGTTTCTGGTGTTTTTCGATTATTTGTTCTAGAGTGTGGATATGATCTATTGTGCAGAAACCTTTTCTAAAACCTGCCTGCTCTATGGGCTGGTGTGTCTGTATCTCCATCTCTATTCTTTTATTTACACAGGCTGCAAAGAGTTTATATATGGCTGGGAGTAGGCTAATAGGTCGGTAATTGCCTATGTTTGATGGGTCTCCTTTTTTGTATATAAGTAAGATTCTCGGACTCTGTCCATTCGTCAGGCACTTTTTCTTGTTGTAAGATTTTGTTAAAAAGATGTGTAAGGAGACCTGCCAGTACAGATGTTCCTAGTTTGAGCGCTTCATTAGGTATGTTATCATGGCCAGGGCTTTTTCTTGCTTTAGTTTCTCTATTTGTCTTGTTATTTCTGATTCGACGAAGGGTTTGATTGAAAGGTTCTTTGATGTGAGCGTTTGCAATCCACATGTTTCCATTTCATTATTGCAAAGTTGGTAACTATATAAATCTTGGTAGTAGTCTGAAGCAGTATTAACAATGTCCATTCTAGTTTGTGT
This sequence comes from Leucoma salicis, assembly GCA_948253155.1. NCBI lineage: Eukaryota > Metazoa > Arthropoda > Insecta > Lepidoptera > Erebidae > Leucoma > Leucoma salicis. The sequence goes on along the minus strand of OX411829.1, from coordinate 15,983,988 downwards.
GAGTTTTTGGGGCTGTTTTGATTGTAATGTTGGAATCCATGTTTTATTAATATTTAGTTGTTTAACGCCCTTTTATGACTTCCAAATTTAAGGTTCAAAAAAAAAAATATTCTATAGTTTTCATAGTCGGCTTTTAATTTTTTGTTTGTGGTTTTATATAAGTTTGTAGTTCTAGTTTGTCTTCTTTAGTTCTTGGTATTTTTGTTGTAGTTTTGTTCGCCTTTTTATCATGTTTTTTGCTATTATATACTTTTTTCTTGATTGGAGCTTATATTACTTATACTATGGAGGATCATCGATTCTATTTTGCTATAGTAAGACTCTATGTCGTTAATTTCATGCCAAGGTATTTTATGTGATTCGTTTTTTAGTAGATTTAAGTAATTTTTTGTATTTAATTCGCCTTGTATAAGGGATGGATGACTGTGGAACTTGGCTCTACTTTTTCTTCTGTCTCTCTAGTTTAAATGTGCCACGTATTAATGTATGATCACTCTGGAACAAGTTGTTGTTAATTGTTTCAATATTTGTAAAGTTGTCACTTAGAATAAAGTCGATTTGATTTTTAGTGATTCCATTTGGGCTAATCCAAGTCCAAGACAAAAAGAACACTTTTTGTTTTTTCTTAAATAGTGTTTATTATGGTAAGTTTGTTTTCCACAGCATATTGATGTAAACGGTCGCCTCTGTTATTTCTTTTGCCATAGTGGTATGGTCCCATAACTATGCTTTCTCCTGAGTTTCTCTGTCTAATTTTAGCATTGAAATCTCCCATAACAATGAGTATACCGTTGGTTAGTGTGTGTGCTGTTTGTAATTGTTCATAGAAGCATGTAATTTCTTCTTCGGTTACCTCAAGAGTTGATACTTGTTTAATGATATTTTTCTATTTCCAAATTTTAAATTTAATATGCATACTCTTTGTGATAATCCTATGTAGTTTTCAATATTTAGTTTATATTTCTTTTTAATTAAAAACCAACACCATGTAGGCCTTTTGTTTCTCCTGTGTAGCAGAAGATATGTTCTTCATGTTCTTCAATTTGGTTTCCTGTTCTTCTAATTTCCGCTAACCCAATTATATCATATTTTATTTTATTTAGGGATTGTTGCAGTAGTATAAATTGGTGTGGCGATGACAGTGATCTCAAATTATATGTACATATATATAGCTGTTGTGTTGGAGGGTTGTAGTCCTTCTCTCCCTCGGTGACAAGCCGTGTTGGGAGATGAAGTAGTTCCTTATGTAATTACTATTCTGCGACAGAGCGCTCTGCAGAGGATGATGATGCTTGCACAGTCTTTACAGGTTTTGATTTTTTGCATATAGTCCTTCATTGTTGTTGTTTTGCTCTTCTTAATCGGTTGTTTTCTACTTACTGAGGTCTTTGAACTAACTTCTGTATTTATTTCAGGAGACTCGGGTAAAGACCTTTTGGTTGAGAGGGTATCTCTAGGGTTTATATTTTTGATAGGTAGTATAATGAGTTTATCATACTTTATAATTGCTGTTTTGCCTGCCTCTCTTTCCTCTATGTATAGGTACTTATACCGAATATTGAATGGGTAAATGTAATTTGTGTTCCAACAACTTTAATTTCCAGACCAGTGCTGGTATGGACAAGGCGTTCTTCCAAGAAGTGGTGGTGCTGATCGTGACGCTGGTGCTATCCTACCTGGAGACCTGCCTGGGGCGCCCGCCTCCCCCGGCCGAGCTGCATACAGTCACCTGCACTGACCCTGCTGTGTGCGCCACCGAACCATCTCGCAGGTAATACGCCCTTCTAGATATCTAACACGTCTTAATGTTAAAACAGAAATGACCTTCAATATCTCCCACATTATCACCTACATAAAATTCCAACAAGATGAGTTTGTAAAATTAAACTTTATTGTAAAATTAAACTTACTATATTGGAATAATGTATGTAAATGCATTCGATAGGTTTCGTGAGCCGTAAACACATCTAAAAACAAATGTGAGGTGGCGATTGAGTGTCACCCTTGGGTTACTACGATAGCCTAAGCTAACGGTCCAGAGAACTTCCCCGGATTGGATAGGACGCAGGTTCAAATCCTGCTCGCAGCAAAGCTCTTTTTTTCCCACTTTCTTTTTGAAAGTAGCTAGCTAAGCATGTCAAGTTCTAAAATACAGACCAAATATCTCTTTCAAACAAAAAAAATCCCGAAGACATTGAGGACCTACGTTTTGAAGTCTGTGAACGAACGGTTACTGTGGATAGCTGTTGTTGCATAAAGAGTTATTGGCTTTGAGGGTGCTGGAGTTAGATAAAGTTAACGAAACCTTAAGCACCTTCCTGAAGTCTTGTATGGGGCACTGGAGAACAGCTCTTTACTATACAGTGTGTCGGCAGACCCCGGGTTGTCATGGTGAGCTTGGAAGGATTTAGCGATTACAGTCACTCCTCGTAACTGACACCTATATACGTGTCGGCACACTTATTATATTATTGAATATTTTGTTATTTTTTATAATGACTTTACTCCATCCATCCATCAGCCTTTCAACGTCCACTGCTGGACATACGCCCCACAAGAGAACGCCACAACGAGCGGTCCCGTCATAGGACATAATCCCGTAATCGCCACGCTTGGCAGGCGGGTTGGCGATCGCAGTGGATGTTGTTAATACTCGAGGGAGTGCTGCTGCCCACTCCCCCGGTATTCCCTCAGTCGGCTCTTACGACTCCCGTGGGTAGAGAGGGGTGGGACGATTCTAAAGCCGGTCCCACAAGGCCGACTCTTTACTAGTACACTAATAAAGAATTAATACACCAAACGTAGAAAATATATATTAAATAGGAATTGATTAAGGCAGCAAAGTACAATTGGCGGTCCTATCGCACAAGGCAATCTCTTTTGGACAACCATAGCAAGAGAAAATAATAATAGGTACTTTTATGTCGTACAGAATAGTATATTTTGTACTAATTAGGTTGTTATAAATACTTAACATACATAATAACTGCCTCGATGGTGTAGCGGTAGTGTATGCGACTGCTGATCATGAGGTCTCGGGTTCGATCCCCGGGTCGGGCAATGTTATTGCGCTTTTTCCTAAAAAGAAAAGTTCTCAGTAACAGCCCGGAGTTTGGAAATGTGCCCGGTAGACGTCAATAGGCTCGCCGCCTATTACGTGGGACTTAAACATTGCTGGCGAGTCGTGGGTGTGTAATACACCTCTTGCCTACACCTTCGGGGAATACAGGCGTGATGCTATGTTTTTTTTTTAACAGACATAATTATAATACTTGTCACAACATAATAATTTTTAATAGTGTATTATTAACTGAATTAAGAATTAAATTTGATAATTGCTAAAGTTTTAAATACATGAAGCAATTTAGTACGACTAACGTATAGAGGCAATGAATTATACAATAGAACAGCTTAAACTAAAAAGTACACATCTAGGACTTCAGTTCAATGCACGGATATTGTTAGTGTTAAGTTCTTGGATGATCTCAGGTGTCTTGAATGCGAGTCATGTAAGAAATCGAAACGTTCTTTGAGGTAAGAAGGAATAACAAGAACAGAATATGCGCATTACTGCGAAAGTGGATGGGCAACCATTCTTTCACGAACTGTTTAAGTTTTAGGTGCGTCCACTAATTGAAAACATTCATGATGGTGTGGCTCAACGAGTTCATGGTAGTATTTGTATTCATCGCCGCGAGTCTACTGCAGCTTCGCAGCGACAGCAATAAACACAGGCACAGGTCCATCGGCTCCAAGAAGCATACAAGTGAAGGCAATTACGAAACAGCCGGCATAAGTAATGTTAGCTCTAAAGTGCCACGGCGACTATACAGAAAGGTGATTCACGCACAATATTTTATTTTAATATTTTTTCTTTAATGCATGTAGTGGCAGACGAGCCACGGCCCATCTGATAGTAAAAAAAAGAGTTTTGTCAGGCCACCGCTCACCATTTCATTTCACCGATATGAAATGAAAGAATAAACGGCTATCTCCAGTTACAGCCAAAACGCAACGATGTACTTCATGACCGGTCACACGGGAGATGGTGGTACCAACATGGACAAATAAAATTAAAAATATCTACGTTATAACCTATGTACCTACCCATGTCTTCTCGAAATCATTCCGTAATGTTTTTCTAGTCATAATGATTAATTAAAGAATACAGCACAGCATGTTTCTGAGTGAAATGACAATGTGCCCGGGCCCCTTATTACGTGGGACTTAAACATAACTGGCGAACCGAGGGAGTGTAATACACCTCTGCCTACCCCTTCGGGAAATACAGGCGTCCAGCTTTGCTATGTTTCAGTTAAAATACCTGTATAGGTATCTATAGGTAAAGCTGTATCTATAGTGCCCGGTAGACGTCAATAGGCTCGCCCCCTATTACGTGGGACTCAAACATAGCTGGCGAGTCGTGGGTGTGTAATACACCTCTGCCTACCCCTTCGGGGAATACAGGCGTGATGCTATGTTTTGTGATGTTATATATAGCTTTTATTAGAGCTAGAATCTGCCCACGACAACATCCACGTGGACTTCAGAATAATAAAATCGTTTCACTAGTTACGGCGTAAAAGCGTAACAAATAAACGCAACAACAAATAAACCCAACAACAAATAAACGCAGCAACAAATAGACGCAACAACAAATAGACGCAACAACAAATAGATGCAACAACTAATAGACGCAACAACAAATGGACGCAACAACAAATAGACGCAACAACAAATAGACGCAACAACAAATAGACGCAACAACAAATGGACGCAACAACAAATAGACGCAACAACAAATAAACGCAACAAGAAATAAACGCAACAACAATTAGACGCAACAACAAATAGACGCAACAACAAATAGACGCAACAACAAATAGACGCAACAACAAATAGACGCAACAACAAATAGACGCAGCAACAAATAGACGCAACAACAAATAGACGCAACAACAAATAGACGCAACAACAAATAGACGCAACAACAAATAGACGCAACAACAAATAGACGCAACAACAAATAGACGCAACAACAAATAAACGCAGCAAGAAATAGAAGCAACAACAAATAGATGCAACAACAAATAGACGCAACAACAAATAGACGCAACAACAAATAGACGCAACAACAAATAGACGCAACAACAAATAGACGCAACAACAAATAGACGCAACAACAAATAGACGCAACAACAAATAGACGCAACAACAAATAGACGCAACAACAAATAGACGCAACAACAAATAGACGCAACAACAAATAGACGCAACAACAAATAGACGCAACAACAAATAGACGCAACAACAAATAGACGCAACAACAAATAGACGCAACAACAAATAGACGCAGCAACAAATAGACGCATCAAAACTTTTGCATTTCCATAGTAATACTCAAATTATAAATGCGAATGTGAGTTTATTACGCTTTCACGCCATAAATACTGAACCAATCGTCATGAAATAGTCTGGAGCCAAGAAAAGGACATTGGCGGCTCATCATCCCGGAAAAATGAATTGGTTTCGGGAAGATAGCTATGTTTACATAGGATAATAATGTGCATAACTGAAGTAGGTATATATATATATATATCTTAAGTCCACGCGCACGAAGTCGCGGGTAAAATCGAATATAATGTAAGTACGGATGTCTGTTACGATTACAGGCTATATAATGTTCGAGGTCCAGTTCGCGGTGTTCGTGCACACGGTGCTGCTCGTCATGAAGGTGCTGGGCTGCAAGCTGCGGTGCGCTTTACTACACGTGTGAGGTGCCACTCGCTCCTCCATTTTACCTCCAAGTTCGGACCCGTGACAGCTTGTTGATTAGGTAGATACATCATGACGTGTTTGTTTGTCTTGTAAGAGTGTGTTGGGTATACAAACCTAGGTACTTAAGGTGAATTACATAAAGACTGTGCTTATCTGACAAATCGAGACGAGTGAAGGGTCCACGCACCGGACAGACTCCTTCATACCATTAATCTCGAAGGACTATAGGTAGATGGTGTCACCACCCAGTAGATGTGAATTCTCTAGACTGCAGGATTGGGTGGTGAGCATCTACTCCAATATGTGTTTAGCTTCTGCGCGTGTTACCGCTCCGAGAACATTAACATTAAAATCCATAAAATCGTTTAGCAATATCCCATAGGAACCACTTATCTTGACGGGCCTCGTGACGTAGTCAGCAGTGTAACCGACTTCCGTGCACTAGGTCATGGGTTCGATTCCCACTCAATCCTACAGGAACTAACACTTTTTAGGAAATAAAAAGTCCCTATCCTGTGTGTTGTACACTGTCTCGGCTATCATCAAACCCACTTAGTTAAACATCATAACAAACACCTTTACTTTAATTGATATTACTAGGTACGAGATCGGTTTTGTAACTGACTTCAAAAAGTGAGGAGGTTGACTATTACACCCATATGTATGAATGTATATGTCATGGTCACATCTTAGAATTAGTCACATCATTAATTGGGCAATTCTATGAGATCATAGAATTATCCAGATGGTTACGACATGTTTATACAATGTATGTATGTCCGCGATTTTCTCATAAATAATTAGCATATTTTTAGGGAAGGTTTTAGAGTACCTATTATATTAGGATTTAATGAATATCTCCGGATATAGACAGCGAAGTATTAAACACGGTTCTTATTATTTGGAAAAAAATACTGTTTCGTATTTAAAAACGTTACTTTGTTTAAAATACATATGTCTACAGTAGATACAGTCGTATCTTAAGTCAGAGTGGAAAGTCTCTGAATACAACTGTTCTGACCAGTGTGTAGCCAGTTACTCATCAACTCTATAGACTTGACCATCAATGGTATGTACTTGTGTATTGTATCACGCTTGACCTAAGGTTAAAACATTATATGTAACGTTGCAGTAACACAAATGTGGTGTCTGACGCTCCTTGCACTCGTGCTGAACACCATCCTTTCCACCTGCGCTCCGGCACTCGCGTGTAAGCAAGGACGAGAGTCTTGCACTTCGGACTACTGCCGCTCTCGGGGGAAGAACTGTTGAATGTGTGTAGCACTTTCTTGCGTAAATTTGTTTAGTGATCGTAAATGGCAACTATCTTTCTATCAATGCACACTTTAGATGTGCTCCACATTATAATACCCCCACTTACGACTTACCGTACATACAGCATCTTGTAGCCTTGGAAACACTTCTCTTCCAGGGTAGGTAATATAAACCGGTTCTATGATACTTAAAGGTGATACTTCTAGCAGTTTCCTAGAGGGGTTGGCAGAGATAATGGGTTTCCACTTGCTAAGATGATTGCTCATCTCTTTTGCCTCGCTCAATCCCATTACATTCGACATACATGCACGTCTATTTAGGGTAGATACCTACTCCTGACCTGCAGGCCTACCATAAAATCTTAGCTAGCGATTCAATTCCGACGCAATTCAATTCAAATACAAAGATGCCATGTTTGCGATTCAGATTAAGATTGTGCTGATTTGGCAAAAAACAAAAGATGCGCGTGCGTCTTTGACAGGTCATGGTACGAAATTGCGATTCAATTCAGTTTGGGTCCTAAACTGGATCGCAATAAGAGTTCGTGTTAAGCCTGAGCCTAACCTTTCTTGAGAACGTCTCGAATTTCCTCAGAGAAAGTTTGACAAAGTCTTCTCCAAACAGCGCCATTCATTTTCGCCATGAATATTTATTCTGTTAAACTTCTTTCATCTATTCATTTTACGTATCTAAACCATATTAATAATCCTTTCTTAATTTTGTCAATATATCTTCTTTTACGCCCACACCTTTCTCTCACTACCTTCTATCTGTTTCTTACAGTGTCTTTCAAGACTGCGCCTTCATACTTTTTTAAGTATCTCTCTTGGCTCCACTGCATATTCACTCTTCTTTAATTCTTTTTCTGCCACACCTAACGTTCACTTTTGTTCACAATAACACCCCACCATGCACGGCTAGTCTCTTTACTTGTCTTTATAGACTTTGCGATTCAGCATAATGGAATTTAGTGCTTGCTATGCCTGATTAGTATCTACTGTTTAGTTAATTAATCATCAATCATAATCTCCTCTCCATTTAATACTTCCCATCTATCGTAAACAACACAAACTTACTTGTCCTACATTCGTTCCTCCAACTTCGAGCCTGACCCGTGATGGTAGCCTGCAGACCTTTTTAAGGCGGGTAAAATGTACCTAACCACACACCCCGGCGTTCGGGGCAGTGGCGTAACTATACCACCTGGGGCCTGTGGCAAATTCATTGGACGGGGCGATCCCCGTAAATATCGTCACTTTGTAATTTAATTTTAATAGATCACCTAATTACTTACCCAACCTACTAATATTTTATGCATTTTAGTTAAATATGTAATAATGTTTATTTTGTAAAAAGCATAGGTATGACTTAATTAAAATGAAATTATAATTTAATATTAACAACATAATTATTATCTTTTCTCCGAGCTTCTGTTCCGCAAAAGTTATCCAAGTTTAAAGATCGGGTCATAGAATTTTCAACAACAAAATAGCCAAGTTACATAGCCTGTCTTGCCTCATAGTTTCTAAATACTTATCATCACGCCATCTCCTCAGTGGGGAGGGGAGGCAGTGACAATACAATGCAAAAAGGCTCTATTCTTACCTCATTTATTCTTGCATACGTACATCTCTCGCTTTCTCAGCATTCATAATTCTCTTTATGCTCATCGGTTTCGGAGACTCCTGACTTCACCTTTTTTCAATACATGACCGGTTTGGTCTAGGTAGGTGAGTCTCGGTCTCACCCTGTACCTACATCCTTTCAATTTGGCATTGTATATCTTATTTAGATATTTTTATATATATTTTTAGCATTTGACATGCTTAGCACTATACATTAAACACAAAGTGAAAAATGTGAAACCCAAAGACGTTAAGTATGATGTGTTATCGAAATTAGCAGTCAGGAGCAATTGTCAGGATGGCTGAATTGGTAAAGCATCTGGACGGTATCCAGAAGATGCAGGTTCAAATCCTGCTCCTGACTGTTATTTTCGATTTCACATTTTTCACTTTGTGTTTAATTGTATATCTTCTTCACCAGTCATGTCCAAACCCTCTGAGGATTCCCTTTTGCATCTTTATACCAATATTCTCTTTCAGATCTATTCGCTCTCTAAAGTCGTAATGAATGCGGTCAGTCAGCGTCACTCCACAGAGATCGCATTTCGACCGTATTTATTTTGCTCTCATGCTCCTTCCTGCATACCCAACTCTCGCTTCCATTAATAGGGTTGGAACAAGCACTGCGTTCTGTATTGTGACACGTGCTTTCTGGCTGAGGTGATGACTGCCGAAAAGTTGTCCTAATGCTTCGTTCACTCTATTTCCCGCATTTACTCTCTTTTTATATATCAGTGGTGTATTTTCCATCCCAACCGAATCTACATTGAAGATATACATAATCATCCACTTGTTCTAGCACGCCATTGCCTATTGTTACTCTACATCTTTTCTGGCTTCTCCTCTTTCAAAGACTTTTATTTTGATTTTGCTCGCATTCACACATAGGCCCCTTTTCTTACAATCTTCTGTCATTACGTCAACTAAGGTTTGCAGATCAGTTCACTGTTTGTGCTAATAACATCACATCGACCGCATCGTCTGCATATAGCAATTCAATCGCCAATCTGAACTCGCACATTAATATAATTCAACCTTTGGATACATTTATCCAGATATAATTATGATAAACAGTCTAGCTGGTAAAACGCACTCCTATTTAACGCCGATATTTACATTAAACCAGTGCGTCATTCCATCATCCACCCGCACACAAGTTTTGCAGTCCATGTAATTGAACTGCACCAATCGCAGTAGTCTATCGTTAATACCATACTCTGGCAAAATGTCCCAAAGTTCCTATTATACCACCGTGTCAATTGCTTTCTCCAAATCCATATACATTTTTCATCAAATTTTACCTATAGTAAAATTTTTCAGCTGTCGGCTCCCCTCTGGGCTGGCAGTCATATTCTACTATTCTACTACAGATGACACGCTGGTCGCGGCCCAGGGCAAACACTTCGAAGAAGCGGCGTTCCTGACCATCTTGGGGACCTCGGAGGTGGTCAGGTGGATAGGGGCGCTGGGACCTACTTTTCCATGAGTCCCGACGTCGGTGTGTATCGGTGGACGGGGTCCAAATTGGGGTGCAGGCCCTGATCAAGTATCTGGGCCTGGTGCTGGACGGGCGGTGACGCTATCCGCGAGTACTTGCGCCAACTGTCCCCGAGGCTCATCGGCGGGTCCTTTCACGGCTAATACCAAATATGGGCGGACCCAACAATGCGTGCCAACGGCTTCACGCGGGGGTGGTCCAGTCGACGGCGCTGTACGGCGCAACTGTGTGGGTGGGGTCCCTGGATGCCCTGAACAGGACTCTTCTGTGGAGACCAGTGTCGTCGCGTCATACGCGGATACCGCAAGGTGTCAACCGAGGCTGCCTGCGCGTTGGCTGGAACCCGCCGTGGGACTTGGAGGCAGAGGTTCTCGCCGAGGTATATTGGCGGGCGTCGTAAGAGAGGGCGAGGGGAGCTCATACCCTACCCAGCGAGGTGGCCAGGTGGCAGGGCTACGCCCACCGAACTGCCATGGTCAGCTGGAGCTCCAGCCTGTGCTGGAGGAGAGGACAGGGCCACAGTACAGAGTCCTTACCTTGGTTGCTTCGACAGATATCTGCACATAGTCGCAAGGAGGGAAGCGACTACTGGTTGTCACCACTGCGGCAGCTCTAGCTGAGGCTGCGGGTGGATGGACCGGGGAACGTCCGCCACCCGCAAGGCCTCCCGCGAAGGTGCGACGCTCCATGAGCGGATGCGTTGCTCGGTACTCGAAAGGGTAAGCCGCCGGCGGACCACTGAAGTAATGTCACATAGTTCCAGTGGCCCGTCATACAAGCAGAGAGACGGCACACGGCGGGTTTATTTAGTGGGTGAGGACCCCACACTATCCTGTTCATTGCCCTGAACGACGGGGTGTATGATAAAGTACATTTTTTCCCGCCTTAACAAAAAAAAGGTACCACCATTTTTCAAACTTTTAATCGCCTATTCAACTTCGTCCATACTGATGTCAACAGAGGATGCCGTTACCGAGTGCTGATCTATTAGACCACATGTGACACCGATATCAAAAGAAGAATCAAAATATTCACTCCATCGGCTTAACACATCTTGTGTTTGTGTAAGAATGTCTCCACCTTTAGACCTTATTTTATTTATTGTGACGGCTGACCAACACCACCGAGATTTCTTCAGGCTAGCTAGCTTCTGGCTGGCTGGAAGGAGGCTCCATATTCTTAAAATTAATTCGTAAGTTTGCATCTAGGGTTGGGGGCCCCGTCAGGTCGGGGGCCCGTGGCATTTTGCCAGCCCTGCCACCCTGTAGTTACGCCACTGGTTCGGGGCAACTAACAGGGTAGTGTGGTGCCCTCAGCCACTAAATAAACCCGCTGTGGGGGGTGTTTCTCCGCCTGTACCTACTGACGGACCACTGGAACTGTATGACATTACGTCGGTGGTAAGGCAACCTGTTAACTTAGCCACTTTCAACACTTGAGCATCATACCACGCGCGTGGCTACTTAAGGATAAGTGATAGAAAGGGGATAATAGTGTGATGAGGGGTTGTGGGCTTCCGGCGCTCTCACTCACATAATATACGTCACTTTGAGTGCGGTAGGTAGTTCTCCCACCAATGCGGTCATTCATGCTGACATCAGCTCGTCTACAAATTATTTTATTTCTGTTCCAGACAAGTACCTCGCTCACAACAGAACAATAAAGACATTAAAGACTGCTACCTCGCACAAGATTTACCCCAACCACGACATGCGATGTTTAATTTGGCAAGATAGTAATTAAATTGACAAATATTATGTAATACGTACATAAATACTCTGAATTTTCTATTTTGAAGTTTAAATTTTATCAAAACAAAATATATACATATCCAATCCACTTATTTTATAATTGATAACACGGTTTGAAACCTGAAACACTTCTCCCACGGGAGCAAAGTGGACAGTGGAAGGCCATTATAACAAGTAGTAATCCACTATCTCTGCCTACCCCTCTGAGAAAGGCGTGCAATTTTTTAACTGTGATAGCTCCATGCAGGGACACAAAGAAGAAACGTGCATATCCCAAAGATGGCGTAGAAGTCGGTCTATACGACCCGCGCCCTACAGTGTAACGGTACCTAATTGGTTAAAAATAATATTCAATTAAAACTTATTATAAATTAAAACTGGTTCAGAACGGTAAAAAATAAACTTCATACTTCATACAAAAAAAGTATTTTTATTAAATCGATATCGATACAGTTCAGATTAAACATTATATAACAATCTCCTGAACTGGTCGCTTACAGCTACAGAACCGTCTATAACTAGGTATATATACTAAGGGTTACAGGAAGATATCGCCCATCCTTTGAGAGGGGATCATTTAAAAATATGCCACGTCCTAACTATAAAAATAATTAACTTTCTCATCTTTATAATTATTTATTTTATAATTGTCGCACTCGTAATCGTAAAATAATTACCTACTCAATAGTAACCGAGTACGCGGTAATTGTTTAAATATTTACTATACAGACTCTTTCAATATTATTTATTAAGACATCTGAACATCGCGCGTTAACCTTCACAAAGATCTGGGCCCGTAGAATGTAACTCGCTAAATCGTATCGAAATCGTATCGTCTCGCTTGTGATTGGTAGAGAAAACGACGCTCTAGCAATAATCCCTCGGCCAATCACGGTGATCTCTCAACCAATCACAATGACACAATGTGATGTCGATACGATTTAGTGAGATACATTCTAACCCCCAGCGCAATCATTTGAATTCTGGTCTGATCTGTCTGTTCACTATGCTTATTTCCAAGGAGACAATTAGATAATTTGTATGCAATAAAATAACTTTGCAAACAATATGTTAATAATTAAAAGATTACACACTCAGTTCGCACGTACCAATAACTAATAAAATAAGAACAATAACATTAAATAGCCACGTATTTTATTTACAATTACAATACATAAGAATACACAATATAATTCTAAATTTAATATCATAAAATATGAAGCGAAACCATCCCGACTACAACACTTTATCCACATAATTAACTTCTTCCATTTTTTTTTGTATAATTTACTGTGGTGGCAGCACTGTTAAACAAATACAGTTTTTAGAAAAAAATTGATCCAATCATCTATTTGTTCGTGTACAGTTAACAATAAATATACGGTATACAGCTCTGTACGATCAAGGCTTGAAGGTATTCCCCGGGTTTTCAGCGCAATAATACATATTTACCTATGTAAATATTGAACGTAATTTCGCTATCACCGGCCCGTCTCAAGAGACACTAGCCATGTTACGCATGACACATAGTGCACGAGTGCACTCTCTGTTCGATGTGACGGCGTTCCGACACAACCAGAGGAAGACCAGGATCAATGGCTTTATGTACTTTCCGAGGCACGTGGGTAAAACACCGTTAATTTCCTAATTCCGAGCTGCATTGAGAAACTGACGGAAAATCCTAAAAATCTTTGTTGGCCCCACTCGGGATTAGCACCCGAGACCTCATGATCCGCAGACACATGCACTATCGCTACACCACCGAGCATGCCCAGGAGTACAGTACATTAGAGTAGAACTAAAGTTGTCAGGTATAATGTAAACAGGCACCTCCGAAAAGGTGATTCATATTTTTAAAATAACCCTAGATGTTATAATGTCACACACAGATAACGTAAGATCTTCTTAGAACCTATATCGAATATTGATTTTTATGATTGAGCTTCTGCAATGTGCTCAAGAGGCCTTATTCAAATTAGATACTAATTAATTAAAACATGCCATATTTGTACATAAATGTTGACACAAAATTTTTGATAAAAGAGAAAAAGTAAAAATAAAGTATATTTAGAATTACTTGACACACAACATTTTAATTAACGATTGGGTAACGACCTCCTAGGTAGGAAAATTATTTCAGAAGCGACACTTAACATAAGTTCAGTATACGTGCACGTTAAGTGCGTATACATACGCGTGGTCATAAACTTATGGGGCGACTGTCACTCGACAATTGGATTACAAGTAGTATCTTATCGTGTATATATTCAAAAAATGCGTGCGGTTCAAAGTCCACTTAACAACCATAACTCACAACTTTAACACCATTTACACATGTGGAGTGTCATAGACTTCGAACGACCACCACTCAGCTCTTTCAATAACTAATATTATCAGTAGTCAGTAGTAGGGACAGAGACTTCAAAAGGCCATTCTCCGGTCACTACCTTGACAGAAGATTACAATACAAGTGTATATACTGGGGTGCACGCTTGAGACGCGGAGTATACGCAAGCGAGACTCAGTACTCGTGCTATAGAAGTGCACGTATCTCCTTGTGCACGTGGCAGAGGTAGTCCACGTAGGAGGAGGCGCCGTCCACGCCGCGGTCCTCCACCAGGAAGTGACGGAGTACCGTCTCCAGCTTGTCGTGTTGTCGCATTATCGTTAGCTGGAACAAGAACACACATGCTTATGTCCAGTGTGAGGCGTTGACATCGTATAAAAATAACCAAAAATACTTTGATAATGAAACGATGGATTTAAGTGCTTCAAAATTGTCCAGGTATCGTATTCAGGACATTTATAACAAATTTAAAAATAAATATATTTAGTCCTATTATATAGCACTAAAATCCACTAACAACTAACACGAGCGCCTGAGGCGAGTGCATCCGCTACAATAATGTGGTGATTGCTATCGCCACAAGCGACCGGATTTTGTAGTAAAGCCTTTCAAGAGCAGAACCCAGCAAGAACCTCATGGCTTATAACTAAAATGACATAAGATGCTGTAGCCAATGTGATCACATACTAATTAGTAATTATTATTAAAGTTGCCATATAAACTAACACCAAATGCGAAAATGCGAAATCAAAAAGTCACGAGCAGCTCGTGACTGTTATTTTCGATGTCACATTTTCGCACTTTGTGCTAATTTATATAACTCAGCATTATGATATTTTTATATAATTTTGTTGAGCATTTATTTGTATGGCTAATGCTGTGCCTATTCAATCAACGTGACAATTGTTTAGCAATGTGAATTTCGATAACACATTAATTCTTCAGCGTCTGGGTATCCCAGGAAATTCAGGTTCAAATCCTGCTCGTGACTTTTATTTTTGATATCGCACTTTGTATTAATTTATATAGCCAAACATATCAAATGCTTAAAAAAACATAATTATAATAATACCAAAAAAATATGCCACATAATTAGCAAAGGCGTCAGTGAACATATCTGATAGGTCTATACTCGTATTGTAATATTAAAAAAATGTATAACTAAGCTGGATATTTCAGCTGAGTTACGGTCGCTGTGGTCATGAGAAAACTCTACATTATTATCATTAAAATAATACCACACGAGTATATGCCTAATGGATGTTGACGTGGATAGACTGAAAAGCCAATTTTAAATTTTTAATTCAAAGTATTGGAAATATATAAGTAGTATCTCAGGGTTGAATAAAATATAATGTACGCTTATGAAATGGCACGATACCCCTAAGCTGTTGTGCAAAGAAATGTGTTCTAAAAATAATTAGTGACATAGCAATGATTTATTTTAGGATTTTTTTTTCCTTGCTCTGGTATTTAAGTTTAGAGTACAGTTTCCAAAGTTTGTAAGCAATTTATAATACACATATACATTTCTCTATTTCGCAATTAATGCCACCTCAAAACTTAGACCCACCCAAAGCTTTAATAAGTAATATACGTAGTAAAGAAAGATCAAAATCCAATTAAAATATGGCACCAGTTAAGCTTGAAATTTGAAGGAATGTGAATATCTTAAGCTAAGATGATGAGATGATGTACTCATCCATCCATCAGCCTTTTGATGTCCACTGCTGGACAAAGGCCTCCTCCAGAGAGCGCCCCAACGAGCGGACATGTGCTGACTGCATTCAACGGTTCCCTGCTGTACTCGCGTGATATTAAAAAGAAATCGATAATTTAAGCATGTTCTCAGGGGAACACAATTGGAGTATATGAATAACGATCTTCTGAGTGAGCGTGCTCTGTCGTCGATCGGCTCGTCACTTGAAATCACCCAAACCAATAAAAACTCGCTAAAACCAAACCGAAAGCAAGCAAATCACAAACGCACCAATGCACACTCCAAAACTAGAGACTAGACATGGTAATATCGCGTGCCTTTGTCGCCGATATGAGCCGTAGACTAACTTTCATCTATTAAATGCGACAAAGCGACACTGGTTCTTCCCACAGATATCACCATTCCTAGTCTCTCGTTTGCGATTTCCACGCAGCCCTGTGTCCCTCAACAAGTCAAACGTACACCATCTTAAGCACGGCCTTGTGCACGGCCATGAGATGCTGTGTGTAGTCCGGTGACCCATCCACGCCGGCATCCTCCGACAGCAATCGCCGGAACTGAGACTCTTCTTTGCTGAACTGAAGTACTACACTCAGCTACGCATGCAAGCAAGTACCAGGTGCCAATAGAATAGAAACACAGCATTCAGTGTCAGGCCGTAGCGATCAAACATATTATAACGGGTCGTAAATATTAAAATAATTTTAATTAAATTTTCGGCTGAGTTGTTCAGCTGTGATCACTATAATTTTAAATCGATTTTGCATTACCCGTTAGATATGTCATCTTGAATATAATATATGCAATAGTACTTTAGTAATGATAAATTTATTTACGTTGCTCATAAAGTATATACATCAATAAAACAATAGTTGATACTGCGATCAGTAACTTGAATGGCGTAACTAATGTGGATAGCAAGTTCTGTATACGATACAAGACATTAATTTAGCATTGGGTTAGCCGTTACGCATACGGACGAGCGAAATTCTCACATGCACATTCAAAGAAGCAAAAAATTTAAAATAAAAAGATATGCTTTATTACTTTTTAAAGCTCCTCCCGCGTGTACTGAAACTGTTCAGACGCCACATTCGGAAAGCGTTAATGCTATATCACATTTTTTTATTACTTTGACAGGTACAACGCATAATTGAAAAGGATGCCTTCAATTGTGCGTCGTGTTTCATGTACGAGGATTTTGGGATTAAAAATTCTGCTACCGACATGGAAAAAATGTTTCCGAATTGTTCATAAACTCGTAATTATGTAGAATTAATATTTATTTTTAGTTAATTCAATATATGGATCAGTAATTTATAATAATTAAATAGTGTATTTTTTTTTTTTGGTTTAGTTCTCCTTTGAACTAGTATTTCTTGGTTTATTTTTAAATATACAAATCAAATAATCCCAAAGAAGCTTAGAAAAATGTATGTTTTGTAGTGTTTCTTTAGGGTGGAAGACGCTGGCGATTGTGGCACAGTTTATACTAGTACAATCGTCAACGCAACCTCTTTAGAAAATGCATCTTTGATTGCTCCTGTATAATTTTATACTAAGAGAATTTTTGTAACTTTATTTAGTGAATAAATATTATTATATTGTGTTTTATAAATTGTTTCATGAAAAACAGAGTGAAAGCCCTTTACTAATTTTAGTTTGTTTACCATTAGTATCGGTGGCAATCGATTAGAGTCGAGTGTTAGTAGTACAGACAACAAGGTATTCACCCTCATGGCGTTCCTCCGCAGCAGGCGCGCGTCGTCGACGACGGCGCGGACGGCGCGGCTGGCGGCCGAGTCCAGGTCGGGCAGCTCGCCGGCGCGCGACTCCAGCTGCTGCGCCGAGCCCACGCCGAACACGTCGCGCACGAACTCGCCGGGCGCTTGAGACCCCACCCACAGTAGCATGTGAACTCCGTTTTCTGTAGCGCAACATTAACATCGATTATTTATATAAATAAACGATTAATATTGATGAGTCCTGAACAAGGTATGAATTTTTAGAGATATTCGAAATGTGATATCTGTATGGTGTGATCGTTCAAAAGCTTTAGATTATATATAATAAAACACAAACAGTTGAATAACAATTATGTAATAACATTAAGAGTTGGATTTTGCTTCTAACGTCCCCACTATAACGGAAAGTAAAGCTTGTTAATTTTGGTCCAGATCGTCTTCCAATGTGAATCATTGTTTTAGGAAGGAGTTCCACAGGGTGGCATTATTGGCCCTCTCCATATTTTATATATTTTATAAGCGCTGAGAGAATCGTCAATTTTCGCGTCATGCGTTTGTAATAGTTAGTGGAAAACTGGGCGATTTCCAATCCTGTATATATCTATACAAAATTAAAGTTTAAACCTTTTTAAAAGTTTTTAAATTATCATTATTAAAATGTACAAACGTTGCCGGGCTACTTATGACGGGCTACTTAGGACTAATTATGTCAAGTGGTTTAGTCATGTTGGAGTTTCGTTTTCATTTCGATCTGAAATAGCGATATCTGTGGTCGTTCACAACAAAAACTAGTCAGATCTGAAATACGAGTAGCAACAAGTGTCGACGTTGTACTAGTGCCCACTCACCGAGCAGGTAGACGCCCTGGTCGCTCATCTTGTCCACGGAGGCGCGCAGCGGCTGCGGGCGCAGCGCCGGCGCGTCCAGCAGGCGCGCCAGCGGCAGCAGGCGCGGGTACGTGTGCGCCACGGACGTGGGCACGTCGGCCGTGAGCGCGCGCGCCATGGCGCACGAGCGCTCGTCACACGTCACGTCGGGCCCGCCGCCCAGCGCGTCGGCGCGCAGCATGCAGTTGGTGTAGAGCGGCAGCAGCTTCATGGGCTCGGGCAGCACGAGCTGGCCGGCGGACGAGGGCGAGGCGCAGTGGCGGCGGTAGGCGGCGAGGGAGCGCGCGCACCGCGCCGACAGCGCCTCGCGCACGCCGCGCGGCGCCGCCTCGCGCAGCGCCCACACCGCTGCATTTGTACGTTTGTAAAGTCCCTCGCGAGACAAGATTATTTCTTACTGCAGGACGTTGTCTTTTTTTTTTTTGACTATGATGTACATAAAGGCTTTTTTCCAGAGTACCTACATTTTAATGACTAACATTCCTATAATGGTAAAGTCATCCAGATACATAAATTTAAGACCAATAACTATATGATTATACTCGTGCATCTATAATTTTTAAAATAGCCTCGAAGAAATAAACAGTATTTCTTGTATTTCGTAGTCAAAATATTACATAAATCATTACAAATACTGCGATGTGTATTATCCTATTTTTTTTTCATAACTTGGAGTAATCCTAATATTAAATCGAACAAAAAAAAATTAAACAACAGAATGCTAAATTATCAATAGAATAGTGATCCTTATTTACTACATCATTTCAAGAATGTGTGCTGCCCGCAATTAGTCGACATGGAATTTAATTTAAATTAACGTATTTAAATGTTTTATTTAATTTGAATAAAATAAAACCTTTGTTATGATCTATCAACTCCTAAAAACCACATTAAATAATTCTAAATCTTTCAATCTCCTGAAAGTAATGGCTTTTGAAACAATTGTTACGATATGGGTGTCTCGGTGCTAATATATACCTTGTTTAGTAAGGAAGTTGATGCACGTGTCGAGTTCCATACTCCGGTACACATCGGCCAGCTGATGCGCTACATTCAGTGCTAGGTTCAGCACTCTAAGCCGCCGCTGTCCACTGCGGTGTGTGTACAGTAGTGCCGCTTGGATGTAGACACCATCTTCCGCTGTCAGCTTGTCGTCGTGCTTGATTTCTATTCCTATGGCTTTGTCCGCATCTACACAATTTATGTTTTTAATAGATTTGAAAATTTTTACGTTTGTTAGCACAACAACTACAAGATTTTTTACAACAAGCCTGAACGTCAGGCATACTCTAAATTAAACTAAGATCATTTTTACATCACACTGTTTGTAATAACATGTGATTCTGTCATGTAAATTTCATAGCATTAGAGTCCCAGCTCAGCGACTTCTGGGCGATAGGATTAAGTAGTCTCGATATACCCGTACCGATGGCGGCGAGCTCGACGTCGGTGGTGTTGGACATGAACATGTGTCCGTAGAAGTCGGTGGGGCGCACGCCGGTGGAGGTGCGCACGCGCATGACGCCGTCGTGCGCCGCGGGCCGCGCCAGCGTGCGCTCCACGTCCCACAGCAGGCGCGGCCCGTCCAGCTCGGCCGTGAAGTACGTGTACTTGCGCAGCTGGCCGCCCGTGAGGCGCGGCAGCTGGCTGATGGTGGCGCAGTCCACGTACGCGTTGTTGCACACGAACATCTCCACGCTGACGCCGGCCGCCGAGCACGCCTGGCCCAGCTCGTTGTACGCCGTCGTCTGCGGACCTGGCCGATACACATATCACTCTTCGTCGAAAAGCGATTTCAAAGGTCGAGACGGACCAGTGGTTATTTGAATTGTAGTCACATTGTTCTATTTAACTAGTATAGTAAGGTATAATTTTCCTAGCTTGAACGAAGGTGATGTTTTAGGTGTAGTGTATGTAGTATATTAAGTTATACCTAAGTGTCTAAACATGTATTCTCTAATACATAATACATGTTTATTGAATAAACGGACAGTCATATTACAGCAGTCAGAGTGTTTTATTCTCATCGTATATCCCAACCTTACATGGCGACCCTGCCATGTCTGGTATGGGCGTCGGGTTACAATTAGCTTGCATGTGCAATATGTGCATATAGACTTTGATCTCCATTGTGCACAAAATATAGTCGTATTTCTAGAACTTATTGTAAAAGATGTGCAATTCCAACATACCAAAAAGGGAGGAGGTCATTATTAATCAAAATGGAATTGGGACCTCAAATTCGGCAAGCACGGAACAACTTCAGTTTCACGTATCGGCTATTAGTGTGGTAATGATGATAATATTATGTGTTATATTGATTCTGGCAGTCTACCTGTTATATAAATGCTATAAAAACTGCCATGAAACATGGATTAACGACCAAATGATTCGTCGTTCATTAAGAAGATCATGGATTTACCGTTCCACGCGCCGAGAGTACGGATTAACAGTCACAATGTTGCAGTGATCAGGACAACACCACGCGTATGCCATTGAGGCGTTTTTTAAGAATGACAATTCGTACATGGCAGCACTTCGTCAATTTTGCTAGTTAAATATCCGGCACTCGAGTGACGCATTTATCGTCAATTTTGCTTAAAGTTAAATATTCGGCACTCGAGTGACGCATTTATCGTCAATTTTAGTTAAAGATTAATATCCGGCGCTCGAGTGACACATTTATCGTCAATTTTGCTTAAAGTTAAATATTCGGCGCTCGAGTGACACATTTATCGTCAATTTAGCTTAAAGTTAAATATTCGGCGCTCGAGTGACACATTTATCGTCAATTTTGCTTAAAGTTTATTTAACTTTACTTTTTGCCGGCTACACTAAATACACCAGGACAACCAGAACGGTTGAAAACATAAAGGAAATCGAAAGAAGTTTACGAGAAATTCCACAACTCTCAGTGCGCAACAGACCGGCCGCATTAGCCCTCCCAAAGAGTGTGCAAGAAATTTTGAAGAGACTTTGTTTTTTCCGTGTGGTGACGGACTAAGAATACAAGTGTCACCACCCCATTATTTCCTACGGGTGTCGTATGAGGTGACTAAGGGAAGTAAGCAATTATCATCCATTGCATGACTGGTGGTAGGGACCCAGCCCCTACCCGAAGTGGGAGTACTCACTTGGTATCGGGCCCGAGCGGGTTGGTACCACCATCTCCCGTGTGACCGGCCATGAAGCGCGTCGTTGCGTTTTGGTTGTAGCAGGAGATAGCCGTTTATTCTTTCATTTCATTTCATACCGATGAAATGAAATGGTGAGCAGCGGCTTGACAATACTCTCGGTATAGTTGAGTCCATAAGCGACGGTTACCATTTACCATCAGATGGGCCGCGGCTCGTCTTGCCACAGGATTTTCGCCGGTTGGCGGGACAGCCTCCCGAGGTAGCATTGCCCCGGGTTCGGGCCCCTACTGACCGGCAGGTAGCCGGCGACCGGCCTGTACCCCGCGTCAGCCCCTCACGTCCAACGCCCAACCATGACCCTCATCAATGCCCGTTCCAAGCATCACCGAAACCAACCACGCGCTCAGGAAGGGAAAAGGGTCAGGGACGGCAATCTCCCGCTACAACTAAAACACACCTAAATGCTTCATGGTCGGTCACACGAGAGACGGTGGTACTGACCCACTCGGGCCCGACACCAGATAAGTAAACCCACTTGGCATCACACCCTACCACCAGTAGAGTAAATCAATTAGTGCAACAATTTGAAGAAATTACCTTAATATCCTTTTTAGTGATGAGGCTTATTTTCATATCAACGTAGCAATGTAGGGGCATTGCGCAAAAGTGACAGTTTGGTGCGCTTTGTCAACAGAAACGATAACAAGGCCTTTTTTTTAATTCTAGGGGATAGGCGTCAATAGTCAATGATTGACCGATTTTTGTTTTCCAATTTGCGAACACATCTCTCCTACTCCTCGCACACCTAGTTCCAACAAAATAGGGCGACTTCACACCGCCAGAACAACAATAGGTTTGTTTCGACAAAATTTCCCTTAAAAATTAATAAGCCGCTTCAGAGACACACCGTAGCCACCCACCAGGTCGCCAGACTTGACGCCTTTGGACTTTTTTTATGGGGGTACCTTAAAAACATATAATTATCGGTCTATCGCACAGTTAAAGGAAAATATACGCAACAAAATATTGCAAATCCAGGCGAGCTTGCTTCAGCGCGTGGCTCGAAATACAGTGGACCGTTTTCAACAGTGTGTGCGGCTGAACGGACAGCATTTAAATTATATTACTTTTAAAAACTAAATCCGCAAATATCTATTGTACTTGAACTTTTTAATAAATTCAAAAATAGTATTTTATTTTTATTCCATCCATCCATCCATCAGCCTTTGATCGTCCACTGCTGGACATAGGCCTCCCCTAGGGGGGTATTGCCATAATCGCCACGCTTGGCAGGCGGGTTGGCGATCGCAGTGGATGTTTTTAGTACACAGGGGAACGCTGCTGCCCGGTGCCCCGGTAATCCCTTAGTCGGCTTTTACGACTCCCATAGGAAGAGACGGGGTGGAGCTATTCTTGATGTCGGCCCCACACGGCTTCTCTTATATCACGGGTTCTTTTTATTAACTTTTGAAAATATAAATCCGCCGCCGGACACCCTATAGTATACTATGAAATGGTGCGCAACTGATGTGAACGACAATGACAAAAAATTTAAACTCACTCAAAATCTGCTTCTCTTTGTCTGTGCCGAGCAGTTTCCTGTCCTCCCTGTTGATAAGCTTTCCCGGGGCATTGTAAGAGGGTAACGTTGTGTGGAACACCAGCAGCTGTCCCGATGTGTCTGCTGCCTTTAGTGCTTCCAAGCCAGCCTAGTAAAACATACATAGAGATTCAACAATAGTGGTGGCAAGATCCCAACATAAAGCAATTGGCGTTAACCAAAGCTAGTACATCTAGGACATTGGACGACTTTATTTATTTTAAAACTGTTTTAAAAAAATGAGGTTCTTTATTTAAGAATAACTTAAACGTTGGTTTGTTAAAGAAGGGAGACTTCAAAGCTGATTTTAAGTTCATTCGACTTCAAAGACACTCATGGAATGTAATATCAAACTACTATTTTATGGAATATTCATAAAAAAATCATTAATTTTCCATCTTAAACATGAAATGGTAGAGTGCCTTGGTAGTATTCTTAGTATAGCTGAGTCCAAGAGCAGCGTTTACCACTTACCATAAGGTCATCTGCCACCATAAGCAATAAGAAAAAAGTCAATTACGGAGGAATCCTCACTTATTCCCACTTGTTCCTCAAAACCAACCAAGTTCCTCATTTATAGAACTTCAAAATTATCAATTATAGAGGTCTCAATTTCAGGGTCCAATTTTTTCAAGTTTAACTATATCATGTATAAGTGAAATACACTGTATGAGTTTGATACCTGACAGGCTGGTAGTAATATTGTCTCAGTCTCTTTATTATCCTGGAACATATTCGGCAGCTGTTGCAACAACGCCTGTAGAACAGGTCCAGATTCCTCCGGCAGTACCAGGAACCCTTCCAGAAGAGGGACAAACATGTCCCCTACATCCCCCACTGACATCATCTGGGGCTGCGCTAGTGTGCCCTGTGAAAATAGAATGGTTAATTTAGTGTAGTTATCATAAAAAAAATGTATGGTCCTTGGATGAAATATTGCATATTGACAAGTCACCATAACCTCCTCAAGGAAACTATCATGAGAAGAAATAGCCGCATATATGTGGTAGCAAAATTAGGGGTAACACTCGGAGTTTTTAGGAGGAGTTTCTAAAGCCTTGCTGGTCCCAACATGAATGGGCCGGTTCAATCGAGGCAGTACCACATTCTCACAAAAGTTCAGCGTGAAACAGGTAGGTACTCTTACCGATGTGTTTCGTATAATGAGTGAGAGTTTTGATCTGTATTTTTAACACTTGACACGCTCAGCTACTATAAAGTACAAATTATTATTTGTGAATGAGGAAAAAGAGAACTTTAGTGCGAGCGGGAAACGGACGAGCGTCCCTTCTAATCCGGGGAAGTGCTCTAATCCACTGAGCTACCGCACTACCTTTCGGCCACACCCAATCTCCTCATGCCTGCTCGCACTAAAGTCTTCTTTTTCCTCATTCACAAATAATAATGAGTGAGTGTCGGCCGTCCCTCGCTATTCTCTCCTTATTATCCTTCCTATCCCTTTCCTTGGAGATGCCGAATGATGCCTCTGATGCTGCTAGCGTCTATAGGCGAAGGTAACCCCTTACCATCAGATAAACAAGCATATTGTTTGCCTCCCATGTGGTATAAAAAAAGTGAAGAAGATGGAGCGAGGTATGGAGTTCGAGTTTTGAATATTATTCCATCAGCCTTTCAACGTCCACTGCTGGACATAGGCCTCCCCAAGAGAACGCCACGACGAGTAGTCGCGTCATGGGGGATAATGCCGTAATCACCACGCTTGGCAGGCGGGTTGGCGATCGCAGTGGATGTTGTTAATACTCGAGGAAGTGCTGCTGCCCACTCCCCCGGTATTCCCTCAGTCGGCTCTTACGACTCCCGTGGGTAGAGCGGGGGGGGACAATTCTAAAGCCGGCCCCACACGGCCGAATATTATTATTAATATTAAATATGCAAAAGTGTGTTTGTTTATTTTTGATACAATTTAACGGCATAAACCACTCAATCGAAGATCATGAAAACATAAATACACTCGTAGTTCAGAACCCAGAAAGGATTATGTAGGTAGCCTACTTTAATGCTGGAAAAATGGAATAGCATTTTTTGCATAAAAATCATTAGTGTACCGTTGTAACGTTTTATATTCTGAATTCTACTATGGTCTATGCGGACTAAGTAGAGGTCAGAATCTAGTGAGTTGCTGTATGACTCCATGTTAATTCACAAATTAACAAAGATTGTTGATGGTGTCATATCTCATTACATAAAAACAGTCTTGTTTCAAAAAATTTGTATATATAACATAGGCACGAGGACTGCAGACAGAAGTGAAAACATAATAGTTTTTATGTATCTAAATAGATCTCATACGTACTGCATATGTAATTTTTGTAACTTATAAATTCGTATTATGGACGGACAGTTTTTAGTACAGTAGTAGTTTCGATATTCATCAGTCAATCGGAACCGAAGTGAGGTCGTTTGTATAAATATAGAAGAACCTTGATGTTGTAGAAGTGCACGGTGGAGCTGTACGTGATGAAGCCCACACGCGTCCAACTCTTGCCCGTCTGCTCGTCGCGGGGCATCGACTGCAGGACAATACAATAATACATTGAACACAAAGGAAAAAGGACTACATAGACTAGACTCTAATTAAACGCGCAGTCCGAGGTCTTCGAGACCTCGCATGGCACACACTTATAGAAAATATACAAGTATGTGTATATTCATTGAGAATTATCACAGATCGGTGAAGGAAAACACGGTGAGCAAACTTTACATGCCTGATAGATTTTCACGACGATTTATGAAGTCTGAACCCCCAATCTACACGGCCAGCGTGGTTGACGATCAACAAAAATGGCCAAGGGTCATTCATTTTGCATTCTCGGTACTGATTTTGGGCTTCTTCTTGTTTAGTATTGCAGGGTATATGAGCGACGTTTACCAATTACCATCAAATGGGCTACCAACACAGATTTTTTTAGTTTATAATAAAAAAAATCTATGTCCCTTGGAGATAGTACAGGTATTTCCTCATATTAAAAGTACAGTTTTTTCGAGGGTTTGCCTATTTTGCCAATCCACGCTGAGCCAGCGCGATGGAATATATTAGCCATAGCTTAAATCCTTCTCATTCCCGGGTGAGACTGCTCAACGTTAGCACAATAATGGTTTGTGAACCAAAAACTGTACACACGACTTACCTCGATGATCTCCAAGATATTGTCGCAGATCGTCTGCACGAGGCCATTCTTGATCGCGTTGTAAGATACGTCGATCACAAACACTATGGCCGGGGGGTTCGGCAATGTATTGTTCTGTACATAAAATACCTTATATTAATGTAACAGGCCAGCGCTGGGCTCAAGCTTAGGAATCATATATAACAAAACAATAGAAAATGGGTTTACATTGTCTATATATCAATGTCTTGATAATTTGTGAAACTGTTGTAATAAACAAAATTTTATCTATATAATTAATTTACGATTTAAGCATTAGAAAAGCTTTGTCATTTAGTAGACAGAAAACCTAAGCTGATATAAAAAAGCTGAAGAGTGTGTTGAGACTACCAAGAGGATTAGAAAGACTTTTTTTGAATTTAATAGCCCAATTATAGTGAAAACATCACGATGGACCTTTAACGACCTAGTAAAAATAAAAAACTAAGCAAACAAGCGTTGACGTCACAAAATTAAATGTGTAAATAAAATTAAATATGTAAAATATAGATGGCGCTATTCTAAAAAAAATATAAAATACATTAATTGGGGAGGCCTATGTCCAGCAGTGGACTTTAAAAGACTGATGGATGGATGATGATGACATTATTTGTGTCTGGAGTACAGCAGCAGCTATTAGCCTGCACCTACACATTCAGATGTTTTAAAAACTAAGTATTGTTATCGTAATAGAGTCTACATTTGTGTGTTAAATTAGTTTTCATTACTCTTCTCTTTCATGTAATGAGATGTGCCTAAACGTCTTTCAAAGTTCTTGTCCAATTATTAATTATCAAACGTCCCCCTAAGTGCCACTTCATAAATATATGAAGAGTACTGTTAAGTCTATCGGGCCACTAGGCAGTTCGAAGTGGTGGAGTGATGGCACTAGAGAGGTGCATACCCGGCAGTACTCCTTGGTGGCCACGATCTCGTACGCACCCAGCGCCATCTCCGCCGGCACGCGCCCGTACTGCTGCGTGCTGTTCACGTACTGCGTGTACTCCATCGGCACTGCGGGACATTTAGCAGTTCATACCTTCATGTGTCTACTCTGTGGCTCTACAGAGCCCCCACACCAGCAACAAACCTACTTTTGTGTTCAATGTTCAGCGATATATTGCAACCCTTTTTACATAACACACATCCTATCGTTCGAGGCAATTTCTCCACCTGTATTGGCGGACCACTGAAACTGACATTTATTCAGGATTATGGAAATCCCACCACAATGCATTTTGGGTGAGATTTTTCCATTGAATGACATTTCCAAAGGCATTTGACACCGTCATGCAATGGAGAAATTAATTTCATCGCAGATTAGCATTTGCTAACATAACGGGGATTGACAATCTGTGAGTGTGTGGCGGGTGGTACTCCTCTTAAACATTAATTTTGTAATAACAATGAACCTTATATAATCCCTTTTATTGTAACAATTTTCAGATTTCGAAACAAACTGTCAACCAGGAGGTTCCGCAGTTCCGAGGCTCTCACTTGCCACACGAACAGCAACATTAGATACCAATACCTACCTCAAACCGGTACATTAAGAGGGTAGTACATCCTTGGCTGAGACGACCCGTTCTTGCCAGAATAAGCAGGATTCTACCCTGAATTATATAAAGCAGTCATGGGCTCCTCATAAATCAAGTCAGGCAAAATTCGGCTGTTTAACCCCCCTTGTATCATCACACTGCCTCACAATTTTTGATACCTCCCATAAATATTATGTACATCTCTTCCATTTTTTTACGTTACATTCAGTGGGATCCTGATCACATTACGATCCCCACATGTGACTCCAAGCAATTCGTAGATGGATTGTGTACGATTCGCTATGCGCATAACTAGTACAATCAACACAAAGTGCGAAAATGTGAAATCGAAAATAACAGTCACGAGCAGGATTTGAACCTGCATCTCCTGGAATACCGTACCAGATGATTTGCCAATTCAGCCATCGTGACAACGTGCTCGGGACTGTGAATTTCAGCTAAGCATGTGAAATGCTCAAAAAATAAATAAAAATATCAAAATAGTAGAAGTTTGACTAACCTTCTGTAGTGGCCTTGCAGAAGGCACACTTGAAGTGTCGTCCGGCATCCACGAACTTCATGTTGGGGCACATGTAGGCCTTGCAGCGGCTGCACCGCACCGGGCCCATCGTGGGAGACCCCGTCATCGCCGCGAAGTCGATGAGAGGCGGCTCCGGCTCTGAGCCCACTGTCTCCGCCATCGGGGATATCTGATGAGGAACATTTACAAGGAAACTGTTTACATCTTTACTTTGTTCTGTCACGCCGTAACCTTGAAGGTGTAAGCAGAGCTCTTACATAGAGGTCTTTAGTGGTAGAGCCGTGCTTGTCATGCATGCATGGGCTTGGCTTGATTAGGTACCTCTCACAGGCGATCAGTGTGAAACAACAGTAGGTACTGTTACACTTGTGTTTCGTATGGTAAGACGTGCGAGTGTGATGCTTCTGGTGTTGCTAGTGTCTACGGTAACCACTTACCATCACCGATCATATTTTCATCCAGTAGAATCACAACCCGACTAACCTCACTGTTTGCACGACCTAAGATAGAATCTCATATCGGACACCCATACATCGCCTTTAAAATACTCTGTTCTCTGCACTGTTCAACATATGAGCTTGACCAATATACAAGGCATGCAATCCACACACCACCAGTTCCTAGTCATTAATATAGAACAGTACTCACCACCAAACAGAAAGGCATAGCGGTCTGCTTGAGCAGGTCGGCCGTGACTGGCACGGTGTACATCGAGCTCCTAATATATCGAGGACCTGGAACAAACACATAATATGCCACAGCCAGAATGTTTAATCTCCACACACATCAAAAAGTTTATTTTTATCCATACAGGAATTAAAACTGTTGTTGGTTTATTGATTGACATTATACTTCCTAGTTAGATGCTTTTGTCAACAGAACGCGTTAAAAACAGTTAAATGAATTAAGCCAACAACCGGTTTTACCCTCCCTCCACATTAGATGTTTTCACATCAAAACGTCTTCAGATTCCTAAATAGCCAAATACAGTAATTTTTCTCTCTAATATTTTAAATTTTACAACTTTATAATAGTAGATGTACATATGTATACTGTGGTCCAGCGGTAGAATATGTGACTGCGTGGATTTTAGTTTTTTTTCTTTCTGTTTTGAACCTTAATTATTTTTCCAAAAAGTATCTTAAATTATTATTTGTATCATCAGTCATCTGCCGGTGAAAGTACGTTACATACAGCCGTTTAGGAGATTAGCCGGAATTAATACACGGATATCTCCCGCTACAACCCAAATACGCTGAGGTGGTGATGTGGAGGAGGTGAGTAGAGACAAACCAATAAATGGTGGAAAATCCGATGTAAAAAATGGTGTTATATACTGACTGGCATTGCCCTTGTCGTCCACGATGAAGTCGGTTGTGGCGAGTGGCGGCACCAACCCTTTCTCGTTGGTCACGAACACACCACCGCGGTTCTGCTGGTCTTGAGCCATCACTTGGATCTGAGGATAACATGTTTACCAGTTATTTACTTTGATGATGCAGCCCTATAAATATCGCACTTTGTGTTTATTAACATGGCTAAGCATGTCCAATGCAAATATATAAAACATAATTATATATATTAGAAATGGCTAACTTTTGCTTGTGGTACAAAATCAGCCAACCTAACCCTGGAATCGTTGACCTACCAACAAATGGACGTCGTGTCCGCGCTCAAGTGTCAGAACTAAAAGATGCCGTACTGTTTTGTGAAAACGTGTAAATACTACTTTAAATACTACGTTTTTACTATAAAACGAATATTTTCAGTAAGTAGACTATTGTTTTATCATTTGCAAGTATTATTTTGCTTAAAAACAAAGAATTTGTTTTAAATTTTGAATATTCGTAAAAATAAATGATCAACACAATAATATTCACTAGAATCTGCATAAGATGATCATGGTGCAGCCTATTTATAGAAGCTACATAAGCTAATAAATGATTGCAAAGAAAACTCAACACTATTACAATTGAACAAGGTTTCAAATTAAGATGTAGAAGTTTGTATGTGTAGTCTATTTTTACTTTTTACACTTTTTTCGAGAATTTTGTGCTAGACCCGACATCCATTTTTATTAGGTCGATGGCTGGAACCCTCACTTTTCGGATAAATAGTACCATATGTTCTTTCTAGTACTCTGGAGGTATGCCCATGCCAAATATTATGATGATTGGTTATGACAATGCATCAAGAGATAACAACTAAACAAACTCACATTCACACATCTGTAATATTAGTAAGTGGGGTATTGTATTTTTAACAAAACAAAAATAATAATATGATGAACAACGGTCCTCCTTTAATTCTACTGAGTCTAGTATAATTTTATTTCCTGCCTGGCACTAGAGAACACTGCTAAAAAGAAAAAAAACACAGCAACACGCCTGTATTCCCCGAAGGGGTAGGCAGAGGTGTATTACACACCCACGATTCGCCAGCTATATTTAAGTCCCACGTAATAGGGCCGAGCCTATTGCCGTCTACCGGGCACATTTCCAAACTCCGGACTGCTACTGATAATTTTTCTTTTTACGAAAAAGCTCAATAACATTGCCCGAACCGGGGATCGAACCCGAGACCTAATGATCAGCAGTCGTTTACACAACCGCTGCACCACAAAGGCAGTTTGTTAGATTTGCATACAGTAGAACACTGCTATAGTGTTAGAAATTTATAAACTCACTGGACTAGGCATCTGATCCGGATCAAGCCTCTTCTGCTCAGGCTGCTGGTACTGCTGACCTGGGTATGGCTGCTGCTGTCCCGGATATTGCTGGTACTGCGGCGGGTAGCCCGACGACGGCTGCTGGTAGCCGCGTTGTTGCTGCGCCGACATTTGCTGGGGAGGTAGCTGACCCGGCATTGGTGGCATACCTGTAAAGCATAGACATAATGAGCAGTCGTAATTCCTTTCAGAGATACTCAATAGTCAAAAGAAAAACTTCAGTAACTTGATACTGGATATCAATATCAGGATTCTGAATAGTAGGTATTCAAAATGTAAACATGATTTCGTGAATGTCAATTTTCAGACAGATGATCATAGACATGATGGTACCATAGATGTATCTCTTAAAAGGAAACTTCCATCACCTATGGATAACTATAAAGAAGTCTTTTGTTTTTCAGCACAGATGGGCGTTTGCATTAGTTTATTGTTACATAATAACCTCTTGCTCTCGAAGGAAGTTGGGAAAAGATACCCTTAAATTTCCATGAGGCATATTTTGGAGATTACTGATCTGAGAAATTTAATTCCTTTATACCCTTTCTATCACAATCTAATATAAGTATAGACACTTACCAGGATATTGTCCACCAGGCTGTGATCCAGGTTGAGCTCCATACCCTGGCTGACTAACAGGTGGCATGCCTGAATACTGTTGATTCTGCTGTGACAGAGGAGGTGGCATATGCGGCATACCAGGCATTGTTTGCTGCTGTTGTAACTGGCCAGGTTGAGGTGGAAATCCAGGTTGGGGAATACCTTGCTGCGTTTGACCAGGCTGTGGAGGCATTCCGTGTTGCCCAGACATTTGACTAGGTTGGGGAGGTAGTCCTGGTTGTCCTGGCATTTGACCAGGCTGAGGAGGAAAACCAGGTTGAGGTAACATTTGACCAGGTTGTGTGGACATTCCAGGAGGTCCAGGCATTTGACTTGATTGCGGTGGCATTCCAGGTTGGCTTAGTTGCCCTTGTTGTGGTTGACTCATCGGACCAGATTGTTGTGAGAATCCTGGTTGTGGTGGTAATCCAGGTTGATTCATATGACTAGGCTGAGAGACCATTCCAGGCGGCCCTGACATTTGCTGTCCCGATGACGACAATCCTGACCCAGGTTGTGGAGGTAGGCCAGCTTGTGGAGGACTATGTAATTTGCCAGGGGCTTGACCTGCTTGTAGGGGTAGACTTGATTGATGTGGCATCTGTCCAGGTTGTGAGGTCAATGCAGAAGTAACTGACATACCAGACGGAGGAGCAAAACCTGGAGTTCCTGACATCTGGCCATGTTTTCCCTGAAGGGGCATGCCAGGCTGCGATATTGGACTTGGTTGGGGTTGTGAAGGGGCATTCATTTGCTGTCCCGGTTGCATAGGCCCACCTATTTGAGGTTGTGGAGGCATCCCTGGTCTTGGAGGTTGTGCACCTTGTTGAGGCATCCCTGGCCTACCCATTGCTTGTTGAGGAGGTTGACCTGGTTGTGACATATTTGGTATCTGTCCAGGACCTTGAAAGGCAGGTGGCTGTTGCCCTATAGGCGGCATCCCTTGATTAGGCTGAGCACTAGGAGGGCGCTGCTGTTGGGGCATTGAAGTTGGTGACTGAAACTGTCTACTCTGCTCCATATTAGGGGTCAGACTTTGTGGAGGCATTTGGGAAAATCCTTGAGGACCACCTGCTGGCATTTGTGGTTTTTGTCCCATAGGTTGCATCATTGGTCCACCACTAACTGGTGGCCTACCTTGCATATTCGAAGGAGGAAAATTTCCTGGAGGAAATTGCCCAGGAGGTAGTTGCCCAGGAGGTAACTGAGTGGGTGGAATAGACTGGAAACTCTGTGACCCATTAATATTCATATTCTGCATTTTCTGAGACATGTCTGCCTGGTCCAGTGGTTTCATTGGCATTTGTGGTCCATTAGCTTGCATCTGACTAAAGATGTTGGTGGTCTGTACTCCATTGTAGTCTTGAGAAGTTGGTGGAAACATTGCATTTGTTGGTGCATTATTATTCTGTCCGGGAGGTGGATACTGAGGGTTCATCATATTGCTTGATACCACTTATCCTGATAAAATAAATATACAGTTTATTTTCTCAAATTTTTACCAAGGTAATAGTAATCCACTATAATTTTTAGAATTAAACCCTAAAAATTCAAGATAAAAATGACATTGAAATTACAAGTAATTATTTAATGCCTGAATGGAAATACCATAATCACATTCTCCACAAATATCTCCCGTTTCTCATGTTTAAATTTTTAATTTATAATAATTATTTTAGACCAAGCAACATGAACTTTCTATTACAAGTGTTTATTTAATGCTCACTTCAAATTTAAGTTAAAAAATATTTCTATTTCATTGTTTTATTATATAGCATTTTTACTTGCCAAAGTTTACTAATAACTAACATGAGTGCTTGAGGCAAGTGCATCTGCAGCAATAATTTCACAATTGCAGTAGGATTTTGCAGTCTTTTTATGAGAAGAACCCGGCAAGAACTCAGGAGCCACTTTTTTAAATCAGTTTATTATTACATATTATTTTAACATTTTGAATAACTCTAAGCGCCTCATTATCATCTAAGCATTTGTTGCTTCTGAAATAGCAAACCAGGCTCTCAGGAGGACTCAAAGATCACTTAAACACATTTTCTTATTTTATCCTAATGCACTTTTAAATGAAATGGTAGTGTAGCGAATAAAATAGTATATAAAAAAGCTCTATAACCAGTAAATATCTTAGTTATTTTATATGCATGCATATCTATATAATATACTGTCTACAACCAGTTCAGAGTACAGGAAGATTTTAGCATATTTGATAGTATTAAGAGTCTCTATTTGATAATTAATGAAAATCGACGGCTTACTTACAGAAAAATTATACCATCAATATAATATATGATTCAACTATTAGTTTAAAGAACCTACTGATACAGTACTAAAATAAATATGAGGCTATTATAACCGGTTATCATAAACAATATATTGGAACGTTTACTGATAAATATGTTACAAAATCAACATTAAAGGATTGTCATAGTGCATAGCAGTTAATGTACACACATTGAGTGTACACACACAACTAAGTTGTCTTGTATAGTTATATTTCAGATTCTAAGGATAAATATAATGATAAAATGCATAATATTATTCGTGGATTATGAGAAAACCAGATGCTTTAGATACTTACGATGTTGTGTACCTATTGGACAACCAACGACATCATAGCAATAAGACAAATATGTCCCGTTTAGGAATTTAATAACTGCGTTACGATTAATAACATAAGATTTCTTAATAATAAGATGGTATAAGTTAAGGTTAATGGAAAGAATATGAAATAAAACGAGAAAATACTCGTTAGTACAATTTTGACAGCTGTAGCCTATATTTTATATTAAATTTTTGCAAAGATCCATAAAGACGTTTTGTATGAAAATTTCTGAGGACGCAGAATAATAGCTTATATTTCCGTACTTACGGCTTCCAGAGAAATTTCTACAGAATTTACACAATAAAAAATATAAACAAGTCACAATAATCACACAACTTCGGGGCCACGTATTCGGCAGTGTTGTCATTGAAATACCGCTTATGTGGAACTTTTTGCTTTTCATTACAATTGAGAGGAACGGAACGTTATCTCGTACCAGAGAGCTCAAATATTTTTAATCCTTAGCTTTCTAAAATATATTATACCTACCTGAAATTTATACCTTCAAGATTTATCTGAATTATTTTTTAAATTGTAAGTAAGTCTACTGAACTGGAGACACGAAAAGCATGCCTAATTACATTACAGTGTAGGCCTGTAAAGAAACGTAATTGTTATTTCATAGTGGCAATTATTAAAATAGAATGTCAAAAGGGATACTGTTTTGCAAAGTCAAATAGCAGTATTACAAAAGAAAATAGCATTTATTTTAATGGAATAAACTTCTAAATAGATAAGCAAGTGTCTACATTATTACGTATCATAACACAATAAAAAACTGACCTCTATATTTAACTTGAACCCTTTCGTGGTCATAATTATTACCATATAAATAAATACAGTCATCACGCCATCATTTCCCGCGGCTGTTGAGTGTTGAGCTGTTGTACACACAATAGTTTAAGAATATGCTTTAGATACTGACATCCAATGCCTGTATTGTAGGTTCGATCCTGTGGTGGCCGAGTACGGCAAAACGACCAGCTGGTATTAATTTAAAGGCGAATGTTTTATAATGTACTTTATTCAATAGAAGGCAAAGAGTAGAATAATCTAAAAAAAGAATAGAAGGCTACATGGGAATGACATAAAATTATCGACAACTTCAACATTCAGTGGGGATACTTAAATATAGAACGTACTTATTACTAAAAAGTTTTATTCAAACTCACAGATCCCCACGCGGGACAATTCTTTGTGCGACTCATAAGTGGGGTGTTCCGAATCTGTGGGCCATGTCAAGTTGCATTCTATGATCGCCAACGCTATAGAAAACTATTGTAGGAAAATCAAGTACTGGCTGTTTTAATCTTTCAAAAGGACTATACAAAAGGGCTTGGTTTAGTTACGTTAACTGAGAACTCTTATCGCTAGTTGACATTTGAAGTGCCTACGCGCTACAGACCTCCCCCCTTAGATTAAATGATCATCTACAATATTATATATAATGTATGGAAATTCGAAATCTCTAACGTTAAGTCACGTGACTTAGCGTTAGAGATATTGTTCAAGATATCAAATTCCCATACATTTTGACCAGCTTACGGCTGGTGGTGCTATATAATATCACCATAATTTAATGAATTTTGGTTTATAAGGCCTAAGGGAATAGAACCCATACTCTCAACCAGCTGATCTTCCGATTGCAATGGTGGTATGAACATCGAGTGCTAGCTTGTCTGGTATCATCTGCCTTATAAAAATATAAAGATTTTCTTCTGTTTATTATTTTCTTTTTCTTGTCGTCAGTCTGATAACAAATGTATTTATTGCGAAATAAGTGCGAAAATATAAAATCGAAAATAACGAGTTGAACGTCAGGAGCAGGATTTGAATCTGCATCTCCTGGAATACCGTCCGTCATACAAGACGTTAAGAAGGAATGTGTTATCCCGAGCAATTGTCACGATGGCTGAATTGGCAAAGCATCTTGGACCTAGTTAGGAAAAGTTGCAATATATTTTTTTTGCGTGTTAAAAGAAATTGAACTGATTAAATTGTTTTTTTCTTGTATTTATTGGTTGTGTACCTAAGCTTTTTAGCTTTATGCCACGTCGTCATTTGAGTCGATTGTCTATTAATAATGATATCTATAAATGTACCTATACTATATAATATCTATAAATTTATATTTATATATATTTTTAGCATTTGACATGCTTAGCACCCAAAGACGTTAAGTATGAATGTGTTATCGAAATTAGCAGTCAGGAGCAATTGTCACGATGGCTGAATTGGCAAAGCATCTGGACGGTATCCAGGAGATGCAGGTTCAAATCCTGCTCGTGACTGTTATTTTCGATTTCACATTTTTCACTTTGTGTTTAATATAAATTTATACTTACTATAAAAAGCTGTAACAGAGCTATGTCTGTACATTTAAAAAATACATAATTTATTAGGCTATTTATGCATCTCTAAACAATTTTATTTTTCCCAAACTAAACTTAACGCTTGTGCTATGGGTACCAGGTTACGGATATAACGGATATAATACATACCTATATTACTTTTTTTTTTATAAATACATACAAATAGTAGATTGAAAAAAACACCGAGACGCAGTACAAATATCTATGTTCATCACACAAATAATTGCCCTGAGTGGAAATCGAACCTCAGGCCTCGTGCACGGAAGTCTGTTACTCTACCGATTACGCCACGAGGCCCGTCGATTTTGTATAATAGGTCTCGATTACACTTAAAAACTGGTATATTCTTAATCTAGCTATTATATCGGGAACCCGAGGATCGCCTTTTAGAGGCGGCGGGACCGCCGCCAAAGGCCTTCCTAACTCTTAAAACATTTATTAAACGAGTTGTTGTGATAGCAATACATAAAGGTAGGCTGCTATTATTACCAACTGCTTTTATGATTCTTAAACGATAACGTAACCAATATTTATGGGCAGTGTACATTAATTAAATAATATTGGTATAAATATAGTACCTATAGACATAGGTATAGAGGGCGCCGCCGCCGCTGTAGATAGGAGGGGGCACCGCAAGACTATTTGTATAGACGGCCACTCCTCGATCCAGGAGCCCGCGCCTGCGCGATTTAGCTCGCTGTAGGGATGTTCGTGAGGGTTAATCTTGCTTATCTTTAACGACAGTTTTGTCACCCTGTAACTTCTCACAGTTTTACGCCTTCATCCCTAACGACACAACGAGTATTTACGTCTGAGCCCACGGCAGGATCCCAGAACAGGCTAAACACATTCTGTCTTACTAATAAACGTTGTATAACCTCTTGAATAGTTATTCAGTGTTTTGTCTTTGTCACTAATATAGACAGACAGCCTGACGTTGAAAGAACGGAACAAAACACTGGATAACAATTCGGAGTTTAGATATACAATGTTTATTAGTAAGGGGGAGTGAGTATTTACAGGAAGCATTTCTTTACAATAGGCTGTTCAAAAAATACGTTTGCAAATAAGGGAAGGATTGCTTGGTGTGACGTAATGTGACAACGTACAAGTTAAGAAAGGGAGAAGGGCTCAAGATTTCATGACGTAATATTTAGAGTGTCACAAAAATTGTGACAATGGGGTTAATTTTGATCTTATAATGCAGAATTTACCGTAACATAATTTATGAATGGGCCCTAACCGTAGTAAAGGGGGGCAAACCTTCGTAGACTCCCACAACGGGTAGTGGAAGTATGACAATGAGATATATGACTTGACCAAGTTCATTATATAATATCACTTCATTCCATTGCATATTATTTGGAGGGGAAATGGAAGTTGGCTTAGTTTTTATGTGAAACATCTAATGCGGAGGGAGGGTAAAATAGGCTGTTAGCGTGGCGACGCTTTTATTTTACTTGACCTGTTCAAATCTTGAAAGTTAAATTTGACGCACTTCCCGGTTTCCGATTGAGCTGAAATTTTACACGCATATTTATATCACGTGACAATGCAATATCATGATGACATGGATCCAGGGTCTGATGATGGAGTTGGAAGGTGGCCACAGTAACTCTGTAATGAAATGACCCAAACCCATCGAGTTTATACTCGTTTGATTCGTCTTAAGGAGTACTCTGTTAAGTTATGATCATTTTATTTCTATAAAATAATTTCGATGTTTTCACATCTGGTAGACGTCCTGCGACATTTAGTTTTTTTTATAGTTTAACCCCTACTACGTTACAATTATATTCAAATTAAGTGAAGGCTATCTTCAGCAACGAGTCCTATATTTCAGGGTATACCTAAAAGTAAGGGTTTATATACCGGCCTCTCGCTCGAGTGTTGTGGGTTCGATTCCCAAACAGGACAACTCTTTGTGTTATCCACAAATGGTTGTTCTGAGTCTGAGTGTACTTTGTGTCCGTGAAATTATAAGTTTGTAAAGTCACCTGCAGTACAATTCACAGTCGGCCACACGGCAGAAGAGTAGGTATCCCCACTAAGTACCGAACCCCAGTAATGCAATAGGTGACAATTGCCTACCTGCCTTAGTATTCTTAATCCGTCACTACAAGGAAAATTTATTAGTCAAATTGGTAAATACATAGCTATTTTGTAAAGTCTAAGCGCACACCCTTGTATTATTCGACCACTGGTGGTAATACATATCGTACCTTGTGAATTCACATTATTACTTTCTCGATTATTGGCGTTAAAAGCAAACTGAGTTGCTATTCAGAATAACTGGTGGCAACACTGAATAACCCCTTTTGCTGTAAGATTTGAACCCTAGATCCGGAGAGAAAAAAGAATAATAAAGAGATAGCCACGAGAATGAATTAGACTGTTACAAATATCGCATTAGACAAGTCACCGTGCCCTGTAGGTTTTTAGTTTATAAATGTCAATCAATATTATAAAGGTCAGATGCCTTCGTAATAAATAATGGGCTACTCTTAATAAACATCGACAACTGTCTGGGTTTTCGCATCCCTACGTGGAAAAACCACCCTCTATTGATTTTCACCGACGAAGCCTAATTCTATCCGTTTGCTCAACTCTCGCCTTACAAAAACGTTATAACAGTTATCTAGCAGCAACTTGGATTATACCTTATCACTTTAATATACAGTATAGTTTATCCTGAGCCCTAAATATAAGATAAGCCTTCAAGTTTCGAGACCCAAATTTAAGCATACAGTGAGTGCTGCAAAAACTTATATCTTATGTGGAACACTTTAAGTCGTTTTTTCTTTAAGATACGCTAAGCATAGGCTGGATTGTGCGGGGATGGCGCATGACAACGCCTGACTTCAGCATCTCAGGTGAAGGTGTAGTGGCGACCTTTTGCGTTTTAGTCTGATTTTCCTTTTATATTATTTAATAGAATTAAAGAAATTAAGAATTTGAAGTTAATTTTATAAACGCGATATAAGAAAGAACGGATTTCCCCCAACGATCTCTCGTTCAGCTTAAACTAGTGCTACTACTAATTGATTTGTGATCCCATTTCGTGTTATAAAAGGTAAGTGTTTTTAAAGTTAATTTGTAAAGGCAAGATTTATCTATTCAAAATTATAGGCGTCTGATGATTATCAAAATCTGGATAAAATAGTGTACATACTTAATAAAAATAATTACAAGTAGAAAAAATAAAATATATTTTTCTTAAAATAACCGTGTCTTTCGGATTGAAAATCGATGCCATAATTATAGTTTTTTGGCCTCCGTCTAACAAATCTCAATCAAAGAGATGCCTAAAAGTATTTGACTAATTAAATGTTAATTTGGCCATAAATCGATGCCTTTGCAAGCTTATAAGTTATGATTTTTTTGGGACCGCCATTGTATTTTAAAGATTATAATGATTAAATTGAAGGATTATTGATGTACTTAGGTATTTCATTAAATTTCCTAAGTTTCGTCCAGTGAAATTCGGTTAAAGGTATAAATTGTCATTCCCAAAAGTACACAAGTCGCGTTGTATTTTATTAGGCGCCTTCACGTCGGGACAACATGTTGGGTGTGGTGCTTATAGCCGTGCTCTCCGCTGCTCACAGCCACCCTCAGAAACCGAACTTGGACGCCATCCTCAATCGTCGCACTGACGTGTACATCGCAGGCTTCTTCCCTTTCGGGAAGGGTGTGGAGAACTCCAACACTGGTATAATAAATACATAGTTTTATTTAGCGAGAGGTGAAAAGGCAATTTCATTCAGAGCCAATATTTGCGCGGTTTTATTTATCGTGTTCAAAATTTATTCAATTAAAGTGCTTCAAAATTATACAAGGGGCAATTACGCCCATTGCCCCTTTCTCCATCTTTGTTACTGTTATGTTTGGAGACTATAATAATATATATTTCTAGTGTAGCATCGCTTACAAGGAGACGCTAATATAGATAGAAGATGGTATAATTCTCAGTTTGATGATTTAATGAAAATAGAAAAACATTATCACTCTATTGCTGTCAAGCTTATTACGATTGTTGTAAGAGACGACAATTAAACAAACAATGTCGCTGTACTTAAAATATAATTCCTATAATCACTTGTCTGACCAGCTTGACATAGCACCTCAGATTTCCTTTAAAGTATAGTGAGGCACATGATTATGTCCCAAATGCCAAAAGGTAAAACCTTTTTCAAGTTAACATCAAAGCAGTTATCGAAGTAGCAGAATATCGAAGTAGATTCCAAAAAGGTAAACGTGGATGCACGGAGGCGTAATTGCCCCGTGATGACTATCGCAGGTCGGGGTGTTATGCCGAGCGTGAAGCTGGCGCTGGATCACGTCAACGAACACGACTCCGTGCTCCGAAACTACCGCCTGCACATGTGGTGGAATGATACTGAGGTGAGGGTTTACTATAGTTAGGAGTATTTTAATCTTTCTCAAGTCGTTACTGTTCAACTGTGGAGCATGGGTCTCCTCTCAAAGGGAGTGGGATTTGGGCTGCAGTCCACTAGGATGGCCTATTGTGGGTTGGAAAATTATTATACCGGTTCATCCATCAGCCTTTTAAAGTCGCTGGTGGACATAGGCCTCCCCAAGAATGGGGGCTAGTGCCGTAATCGCCACGCTTGGCAGGCGGGTTGACGATCGCAGTGGATGTTGTTAATACTTGAAGGAGTGCTGCTGCCCACTACCTCGGTATTCCCTCAGTCGGCTCTTACGACTCCCATGGGTGGAGAGGGGTGGGACAATTCTAAAGACGGCCCCATAGCCGTGTGCGGGTACCATACCGGTTACCGTAGTCTATTATATAGATGCTAGCTGCTACACCAGAGGCATCACTCGCGCGTCGCCATCTCCGGGGGAAGATATAGGAGGTGGATAGGAAGGATATAAGGAAAGGATAGGTAGGATACTAAGCAGAGTAGGTGTAGGAAGAATAATAAGGATAGCCAGGGAGTTTGGACTTCCGGCGCTCTCACTCTTCATACGAAACAATGGTAGGAGTACTTAACGACGGGCCTCGTGGCGTAGTCGGTAGTGTAACCGAATTCCGTGCACGAGGTCGTGGGTTCGATTCCCACTCAGGACAATTATTTGTGTGAAGAACACAGATACTTGTACTGCGTCTGGGTGTTTTCTATCTATTATATGTGTACTTACAAAAAAAGTAGTATATGTATTATATCCGTAATCTGGTACCCATAGCACAAGCGTTAAGCTTAGTTTGGGACCAGAGTGCGTTGTGTGAAAAATGTCCTTCACCGGACAGTGATAATTGGGCAACAAATACTTACACACATTATTGCAAAAATTTCGAAAAATCCGAGATGTCTGGCTTGTCAGATTTCGGCCTGAAACTGGGGACCGAACTCAATACTATCACTCCACACATTACTAAGTACATATAAATATATACCCATATAATATATATCCGTCTTGATTTCATTTCAACACAAGTCTTTCTAGCAGTTGCTTCTGCTGCTGTGGGCTCGATTCCCATGCAGGACAATAATTTATGTGACCCACAAATGTTTGTTCAGGGTCTGTGAGAGTAAAAAAAAATGGTTGCCCAACAGTGTAACGCAGCCGTAGGAGTGAAGTCGTTCTTCGACATGATGCACAGCGGCCCTCACAAGCTGATGCTGTTCGGAGCCGCGTGCACACACGTCACCGACCCCATCGCCAAGGCGTCTAAACATTGGCACCTCACTCAGGTAGGAGGATAAGTTAGTGTAAATAGATAAGTAGGTTAATATTATAGACATCGAACATTTAAGACAACATCAACATTAATAATAATATAAAAAAAATAGTTCTAATTTCTGACTGAGCTATTTTGTAATGGAGGTTGGCGGGAAATACGTTAATTGTTCTGTCTAGCACAGCAGTAATATAATTAATAAGATCTTAGTGTATAACGCGGTACAATATGTTGCAATGACACATAAAAGTACCCAGATAATTATTAGGATTATGAAAACATTGTAAAATACAAGTATCGCTCATCTGCAGCTCGATAGTCTATAAATTGTTAGGTTAGGCTATCTCTTAGAATGGTAGTCCTCCTTGCTGGTGTCTGTTCTAGTTGTCATACGCGGACACCCATCCGATGTTCACCAAAGAGGCGTTCCCCAACTTCTTCCGCATCGTGCCTTCAGAGAATGCGTTCAACTTGCCCCGGATACGACTGCTGCAGCACTTTAACTGGACGAGAGTTGGAACTATTTACCAAAATGAACCGCGTTACGCCTTGGTAAGGAAATTATTGGAGTTTAATATATATTGTCTGTTCCGTTCCTTTGTGACAAATAAAGACCTTTTTATTTCCAATCTTTTATTTATTCATTTGATGTATGTATATTTTTGTTTATAAGTAACGTTACAACTGCCTCTGTGGTGCAGCGGTAGAGTAAGCGACTGCTGATCATGAGGTCTCGGGTTCGATCCCCGGGCCAGGCAAAGTTATTGAGCTTTTTCGTAAAAAGGAAAATTCTCAGTTTGGAAATGTGCCCAGTAGACGGCAATAGGCTCGCCCCCTATTATCTACGTGGGACTTGAACATAGCTAGTGAACCGTGGGTATGTAGTACACCTCTGCCTATCCCTTCGGGGAACATAGGCGTGATGCTATGTTTTTTATAACACTGGGGCGAGAGTTGTGGGGTCCGTGTGCTAACGATCTAAGAATAAAAGTATCACTATACAATTCTTTTCCAGCGCGTGTCGTATGAGGTGACTAAGAAAAGTAAGCAACGTCAACTATTGCAGTGACTGGTGGTAGGGCTAGGTACCACAAAGGAGTACTCAGTAGC
Source organism: Leucoma salicis (assembly GCA_948253155.1). Classification (NCBI taxonomy): domain Eukaryota; kingdom Metazoa; phylum Arthropoda; class Insecta; order Lepidoptera; family Erebidae; genus Leucoma; species Leucoma salicis. The sequence goes on along the minus strand of OX411829.1, from coordinate 15,940,245 downwards.
GAGCCCAACGGATTGGTACCACCGTCTTCCGTGTGACTGGCTATGAAGTATCTTAGTGTGTTTTGGATATAGCGGGAGATAGCCGTTTAAACTTTCTTTAGTGGACATGAAATCCATGATAATATGAAATGGTGAACTACGGTTTGATAGTACGCTTAGTATAGTTGAGTCAATGAGCGATGGTTACCTTTTACTATCAAGTTGACCGTGGTCTTCCATAAGGAATTTTTAGCCAGCTAAGGGAAACAGATGACAACTACAACACGAAATTAAATAAGACTGAGTCGTAGGTACTTATAATATACAATAGCGTTAAGTTTTGATCAAAAGGTTTAATTTTGTATAAAAAATCTTTCTGAAAATTGTTGCGTTTCTCAGGCGCATAATCGCCTTCTTGCCGATCTCGACTCTAATGGATTCTTGATAGAAGAAACGCAAAGCTTTGCCACTGAAGTGAAGACAGCTCTGGCGAAACTGAAGGAGAAGGACGTCAGGATCATACTGGGAAACTTCAACGAGACGTGGGCTTTGAGGATATTCTGTGAAGCTTACAAGTAATATAAACTTCTATTATTCAATCTTACGACAAATTGACAATTCTGTAGTTCTAATCATCATCTTTCTATCCTTATCGCAATTAATATCTCAGGATTCCGATATAGTAGCAGGATAAAATAGTCTACTCAAGAGCTATCAAATAAAAAAATTTCTGCACCTACCTTTAATTGCTTACGTTCTGAAATACTCCTCGCAGTAGTTGATGATACGTAGCATAAGGAAGCCACTGCAACCAAAATATATACGCCATGGTAACGATACTCACGTATTGTATAATCTGACATCATCCCTCCGCCTTTTAAAGTCCACTGCTGGACATAGGCCTCCATAAGAATGGGGGATAGTGCTGTAATCGCCACGCTTCGCAGGCGGGTTGGCGATCGTAGTGGATGTTGTTAATACTCGAAGGAATGCTGCTGCCCACTCCCTCGGTATTCCATCAGTCGGCTCTTACGACTCCCGTGGGTGGAGAGGGGTGGGACAATTCTAAAGGCGGCCCCACACGGCTAATCTGACATATGGCGGAGTGATTTAGATACTGACCTTAGTAGTGTCCGTTAAACTTTTTGGTCTGGGTGTACTCCGTGTCCGTTAAATTGTATATTTGTAAAATCCCCCGGAATACAACAAGAATAGTCTTTAAAAAATCTTGAACAGCATCTAACATAACTCCATATTCATAGCAACTAGTCTTCCAGCTTAGATATGTACGGGCGCGCGTACACCTGGCTCCTGCTGGGCACCTACAGCAACAATTGGTGGAACCGCCACGCACCGTGCGCCAGGCGGAACCTTACCGCGGCCTTGGATACTACTATACTCACCGACCTGCTGCCACTGTCCACTACCGGTGAAACAACTGTCTCAGGCATTGTAAGTATTGTGAGAACCACCTGATATTGTACAGCTTGCTTCAGAGTAACCAACGCACCAGTGATACTCTGATGCTGCTCGTGTAGGCTACTCCCAGGCATTATCTACCATTTTTTAATACTACATGGGTGGCAAACAAGCCCACCTGATGGTAAGCGGTTAAAACATAGCATCACGCCTGTATTCCCCGAAGGGGTAAGCAGAGGTGTATTACACACCCACGACTCGCCAGCTATGTTTAAGTTCCACGTAATAGGGGGCGAGCCTATTGACGTCTACCGGGCACATTTCCAAACTAGCGTAGCCTATAGAACTACTGATACTTCTCCGAACGAGCCTATGATTGTTTGCTTGCTCTACGCTTGTTGTTTCAAGGCTGCTATCCAACTTCTGGTAAAAGATTTCAATATGACCTCATATATTAAGTATTATAGTTTAAAAAACTGAAAAAAAAAAACACGCGGTGAACAAATCCGTCAGATGCATAAAAGCCTTATCAATGGTAAGGGAGATTCCTTAGGACCGGGTATTAATGGCTCATCATCATCATGCCATTTAAGAGCTTAGCTCTTGTCGGTGGAGCATCCTCCAGCTCTCTCTACATAGTGCCTTTTCCTTTATCTCCATTATCCAGACATTCCTTCACTTGCTGTATAAATGTCTTTCTTGGTCTTCCTTGCTTCCTCTTTCACTCAATCTTTCCCTCTAATTAAGCTAAAAAGTACAAAGCTATATTTATTAAACTTTGTTTTTTTAGTTTTTTAAGCTGTACCTATTTTATTTTCTTTTAAATATAGATATTTGTGTGTGTGTGATCTTGTCTTAAGAGATATTTGTGATCTTGTCTTAAGACAAGATCACAAATATCTTTATTTAAAAGACCCTATTTTTATCGTGGCTGAGACGACAGTCCCAATTTCTAATAAAAAAAAACTTCTGGACGGGCCCATATTCTATGTTTATTCTTATAAATTGCTTAACCCATTCTGTTCATACAATTTTTCAAAGCCAACACTTTGCAAAGTTACAATCGTGGTATCGCGAGGTGATATTTACAAACATACAATTCTATTTTTCATGACACAATGTACACCTAAACTCGGAACAACCATTTGTGGATCACACAAAGAGTTGTCCTGTTTGGGAATCGAACCCGCTACACTTGAAAGGGAGGCTGGTATCTAAACCACTCGCCATCAGTGCAGTCAAATTATCCAGCTATAAAGGAGAAAAGAACTTAGTGGGTTGCTTAATGTCTACAAATATAAATCATCGTTCCTACTTTCAGACGGCGAAAGATTACCATGTGGAGTATGATCGAAGAAGGGGCCTGGAGTACTCGAGGTTCCATGGCTACACGTACGATGGTTCGTACTGTTTACATTTCACTACTTCTAATCTAAATAGGTCACCCTCTGGCACAAAAATCATCTCTACAAAAATATTCATTCCGTAATGATCCCTAATATACCGGATTAAACAGGATAACCTATGTCATTCTTCGCACTTAAAACTATTTGTGTATTAAAGTGATAAATCTCATGATGATTGGTGAAAGAAACAAACACTCACTTTCACATTTGCATTCGTAATTTTAGAACCGACAAGCCTTTTCCCGTGGCTCCGCCGCAGCCAAAAGCTAGTTTTTTTTAGCTTATATCGATAAAATGTATACCAATTTTTAAGTCTAATCAATACCTATCAAATAGAAAAGTTGGATCAAAATCCGATCAATAGTATTCGCGTGATGCGCGTGCGAACAAACAGATAAACAGACAAAATATCTAAAAAAAATTGGTCTATGTTCAGACATGCCTATAGTCTAATACTCGTACAATCATTTTTTCTCAAATATATTAAATATGCTACACAGCTCTGTTACAACTTTATAATAGTATAGATTACAACATTTTTAATCGAAATATTTTTTGCTGTTTAAACAACGAGATGATTTTGAAGAACTATTTTTTCCTTTATTTGTAACGCTCCACATATACATCACCCCAGCATATACGAGTATCGACATCATCCACAACTGCCCCCTTAGAATGAAAAACGAAAAAAAAATTTCGTTTCGAGTCATTGTAATTGATCAACAGTCCCACGCGTGATTCCTGATTAAGTAGTCGAGATTTTGACGCGTGATTCAGGCGACTAATCACAAATAATCACAATAAAGTGAAACAAAAGTTCGTCTAACGTTTCATTCTAAGGGGGCTGTATAGAGTACCACCGAAGGAATGTAACACTACCGAAGGAATGTAACATAGTTCCAGTGGCCCGCCAATAAAGGCGGAGAGATGGCACACGGCGGGTTTCTATAGTGGGTGCAGGCCCCACACTACCCTGTTCGTTGCCCCGAACGACGGGGTGTACGGTTAGGAATATTTTTTCCCGCCTTAACATAAAAAAAAGGCGGCTGTATAGAGTATCATTTTAAATGGTTCTGTGCCGCCTGCAGCCAACAATGAGCAGATGATCGGTTTAGCTAGTAGAAGGCTTAGAAAGTAGAACCTTACATATTCATCGCTCGGTACGTGTTCACTACTCGTGCCACCTCAGCGGGTGAAGTTTTCTTTTTTCTACTTTTACGAATACATATTATTGGTTTATTATTGGCAAGGTATCTGGGCCATGGCGCTCGCAATACAGACAGTAGCACAAAGAGTGAAATCGAAGTACAAAGAGAAAACGGTGCAGGACTTCAAATACCGGGACAAGGAGTGGGAGGCGTTGTTTCTGGACGCACTCAGTAACGTCACTTTTGAGGGAGTTACTGTGAGTATTTGCCGTTCATAATTAAATCGTAATACAAAATATCTAAGACCTATATTGAAGGTACTTAATCCATAAAAATATGAATGCTATTATTGTATGGTGAACTTGGGATTAAAGTGCCTGCTACACGGTTGTGAACCAAACCCCTAACAGAGGTAACATTGCTAGATTACAATCGTGTATACAGCAGTTTGCAACCAAATTTGAAAACAGACATCCATCCATCCATCCATCCATCAGCCTTTCAACGTCCACTGCTGGACATAGGCCTCCCCAAGAAATGGCGGATAGTGCCGTAATCACCACACTTAGCAGGCGGGTTGGCGATCGTAGTGGATGTTGTTAATACTCGAGGGAGTGCTGCTGCCCACTCCCCGGGTATCCCTCATTCGTCTCTTACGACTCCCGTGGGTAGAGAGGGGGTCCCGTGGATGAAAACAGACAATCGACCGCTAACCAAGGCTACCTCTGTTAAGGCGTTGGTTTACAACCGTGTAGCAGGCTCTTAAGAGTACAAAGTGTCACCACCCCGTTTATTTTAAGAGGTGTATGAAGTGGCTAATTGAATCAAGTACCTAAATTATAAATTTTCATTATCATCTTCGTAACCTTATCCCAAATCTTCAATCATTCTGTTTGGTTTAGCTTACATTAAACAGCCCACCACTCATTAGAATGAACTAGTCGACCCGTGCGGAATTAAGCATCTATTAAAGGACCTCTTCTTAAATGATATTAAATGTCAAATTTAAGAGAAGCGTGAGTCTATTCGTCAAGATAAGCTTTAAAATAGGGGTAATTCATAGAATGTGATGACGAAATAAGGAAGATCCTGTGGACCGATAGACAGATCTGATCAGAGGCTAGAGATATAATATATAAGATGATGACGCAGTTATCAGCAAGATTAATATGCAAGGTCTTGGAAATAATGAGGCCAAATTCTCCGCCTCCGCTGACAACAGCTGACAGTTGCCACAAATGAAAATTTATATTTCTTGATGATACTCCAGGGTCCAGTCCGTTTCTATGACAACGAGCGCAAAGCTTCGATTTTGTTGAAACAATTCCAAGGGGATGGTGTTGGGGAAGTTAAGGTTGGTGAATACTGCGCAGAAAGAGATCATCTCGACTTTCTCAGCGGAGAACCTTTCAAATGGATCGGAAAGTAGGTATAACGTTTTATAGTAGGTGTGTACTGAGCTTTATGTAAAGCTTACGTTTGTCCTACCCAGTAAAGCAATCACAAGATCTTCAAATTAAATAAGTAACTTAAAATCATTTTAATTAAATGTTGTTGCAAATATATGCAACGAAAGAACAAAATATTGATTGTAATAACTCGTGTTTCTCCTCAGAAACCCTCCAAAGGATCGCACCTTACGTCTCATCGAACACACTCAAGTGAATATCACGATATATTCCATCCTCGTGGCGTGCTCTGTCCTCGGGATACTTCTCGCTATCGCCTTCCTTGCAATGAACATACATTATAGAAACCAGAGGTACTCAAAATATGCACCTACTTATCAAAATAAATGCATTCCGATAGATGGCGTTGGTCGTAAAGACAAATGTGATGAGGAGATTGGGATGATCGAAAGATTGGTACGGTAGCTCAGTGGCTTAGAGCACTTCCCCGGATTAGAAAAGACGTGGGTTCGATTCCCGCTCGTACTAAAAATCTCTTTTTCCTTATTCACAGATAATTTGTACTTAAAAAGTAGCGGACCATGTCAAATGCTAAAAAATATAGATCAAAAATGTTTAAAAAATCGCACCATCAAATAGTATGAATTTTAATTGCAAAATTAAATTTACTATAACTCACTATATTGGAGTAATGCATGCAAATGCATTCCGATAGATGGCATTGATCGTAAAGACAAATGTGATGAGGAAATTGGGATGATCGAAAGATCGGTATGATAGCTCAGTGACTTAGAGCACTTCAACGGATTGGAAAAGACGCGAGTTCGATTCCCACTCGCACTAAAAATCTCTTTATCCTTATTCACAGATAATTTGTACTTAAAAAGTAGCGGAGCATGTCAAATGCTAAAAAATATAGATCAAAAATGTTGACAGCAGTCATGCCCTGATGGTACGGCGGAACAAACACGACATTGTGGGGTAATTTTTGTATTAGGTTATTTTTTAGGCATCAGTTAACACAAATTTTTTTGGTATTATTGTCCGTTTGTTTGTTCGGGCATCATGCAAAAACTACTGAATGATTTTTTTGTTTGATAGATCTTGATTAGGTTTAAAAATTAGTATAAGTAGGTACGTTATATCCTATAACTATATCGGGAACTTGAGATATAACCTAAAAACCAGCTTTTTCCTGTGGCGGAGTAGCGGAAAACGGCTAGTAATTATTAATGTGGAAAATCCACAACATATAACATAGGTATCTTAATAAATATAGTAATACGGCATGTGAGCCATCATGTATATTCTTTCACAACCTTTCTTTTAGAATCGGGCCCACGAAATTCTGGATTAAAAAACTACAAATAGAAAAAATATTAAAATTTGTATTGTATTAAGTAAGTTTTTCATCAAATTGAAATGATATACAGGTACATTAAGATGTCATCACCGCACTTAAACAACTTGATTATCGTGGGCTGCATGCTGACGTATCTCAGTGTCATCTTCTTGGGGCTCGACTCCAGCCTCAGCTCCATCGGTGAGTACTATACGGACGATGCCCATTTATATCTCATTCTCTATTATATTAATTGCGTTTCTATGTTTACTTACTTGGAGTTAGGAGGTAACCATTTTCTCTATTGATCTCTGGACAGGGATTGTTGAGTAAGCTGGTAAGATAATATTGAAAGAGTCACTGCCTAGTAGCCTGTAATTTGGTCACAAAATAATTATTACAATAGTTACTTCATTAATTACATTTGGCGCTTAGCAAGTAAAATGTCAATTTTGTTTTAAGTCAAGCAAAACATTTCACTTACCATCTTGCTTAGCCCATCCCACGCGTGCTATCCAAATTTAAATCAAACTATCTAAATTAAAGAATCTAAAAGCACATTCGATCCGCATGTCGCCAGCACGATCACGTCCGCCACTCGTACTTGTTCATCTGATCTCATCGTTGTCATTGGTTCTTAGGTCTTTCTCAGGACACGCCGCGCGGAGGTAAACGCTTGCTCCCAGCCCTGAAGCTTGAGCTTGTATCCTATGACATGGATCCTTTAACCAAACTTTGGGAACCCACCTTTCCTAATGTATTCTGAGAAAGGCCTAGGCATTTTCTAGGTCCGAGGAGTCGTCAGCATGTTTCCAAGTTTTGGTTTGTTTGTTCCTTTACATCATCCGCGATGCTTTTGTGGGTTCGTCGGTATGTGAAACTGTTTTCTTAATGCTTTTTATATTATCCATTATGCTTCGTATCCACATATCAAGTGATAAATTGAATGTTGAATGTGACAAAATCAAATTCTCTCAAATACATATTCTTTCTGTAGTAACTGTCATTTGTTTTCCTTCACTTTGTTGTAACGATTTTAAGTTTGCATTTGTACTGTTTTTCGTTTGTTTGCTATAAAGTATGTGTTTTTGCCTTTCGCAACACAAGTATAAAAGAATACCTAAAATTAACTAATAATGATCAAAAGTATTTCAGTACTCTCCAAATACAGAGGTCGTAGCCTAGTTGTGCACTTGCAGTTAAAACGATTAGCAAGGTTAAGCAACTTTCGTTCTAAGATGAGTGACCGATAAGTGATACCTATTTGTGGCAACTTGGCCTTCTCCGTGTTTTGGAAGTACTCAATACAGGTTGTCATAGGCCTGAATATATAATCTGACTCCAATCTTGTTCTAAGATCGCCAGTTGTCGCCTTAGTTGGTGTGGAGGTCAAATCGACTTTCTTGGATAGGTATCATATACCAACACAGTCGACAATAGTAATTTCTGATATGTACTTAATATAAAAATTAACACTGTCCCTTATCGCATTTCTGTTGAGGTTCGACGATGTATTATATACTAGCAATCTTCTATTTATTTTTGTTATTCGCAATTTCATGGAGCCCCAACGAAATTTCATTATGTTTGTTTCTGTATTCGCAGCGGCATTCCCATACATCTGCACGGCCAGAGCCTGGCTCCTTATGGCTGGATTCAGCCTTGCCTTCGGTGCTATGTTCTCTAAAACTTGGCGGGTGCACTCCATCTTCACTGATGTCAAATTAAATAAAAAGGTTAGTTGTAAGTATATATTTTTTACATTCTCCTTTTATTTATACCCACCCATAGAATTTTTGAAAGATCATATTGTATCCAGATCACAGCACTATATTCTCTAGCAATGTGTCTACGACTCTATATGTACTATACAGAGTGTTTAAATATAAATTTGTATTGCCTATAGCTTCAGTTGGTCCATTAAAATCAGGCTTTCAACTGAGAATTTTGTGAACAGACGAATATTTCTTAATCAGTTTCGAGTCTTTAAGCTAAGCTTCTTGTCGTTCATTCACTTTTACTTCAACTTTTATGATAAATTTAACTGAATTAAATAACACGAATCTTCGGCTATGATACTCATATAGTTATTTACTTTTTAATAAATTTGTAGGTAATAAAAGATTATCAGTTATTCATGGTGGTCGGTGTGTTGCTGTGCATCGACCTTGCGATCATGACAACTTGGCAAGTCTCAGATCCTTTTTACCGAGCCACGAAGCAGATGGATCCCTATGTAAGTTGTGTTATGTTCTGTTTGCGTGTGTGTGTGTGTGTGCTGTATGTAAAAATTGTCTGCGTCGATATTGTATCCATCCATCCATCAGCCTTTCATCGTCCACTGCTGGACATAGGCCTCCCCAAAATGGGGGTTTTACCATAATCACCACGCTTGACAGGTGGGTTGGCGATCGCAGTGGATGTTTTTAGTATACAGGGGAACGCTGCTGCCCGGTCTCCCGGTAATCCCTTGGCCGGCTTTTACGAGGAGTGGGCAGCAGCACTCCTTCGAGTATTAACAACATCCACTGCAATCGCCAAACCGCCTGCCAAGCGTGGCGATTACGGCACTATCCCCCATTCTTGGGGAGGCCTATGTCCAGCAGTGGACGTTGAAAGGCTGACGGATGGACTAAATATACCGCAGTCTATAGGCTAATAGCACTGTTAGGAAACCACATTGTGCCAAAATATGACTCAGTTTAGGTAAATTCTCTACTATATTGATGTTTCCAACAACAGCCGCACCCGACCAGCGAAGATATCGTCATCGTGCAAGAGAATGAATATTGCCAGTCGGAACGAATGACCATCTTCATCGGTATCATCTACGCTTATAAAGGACTCCTATTAGTGAGTACTTTTCAATCTAGTTTCCTACAGTTTGTGCATTCTGGTGAGAGCCGTTGAAATTGTCTCTAGTCTATGAGCATTTTCAATTAGAGCTCTGAACGAGTGGACATGTATTTTTAATGACTTTAGTTTCAAATTTGTTGTGAGCATTTCTCGAAGTTGCCCGCTTTATTGAACTTAATGAAAATACGTAGGACCTGAGACCATTACTGTTTCGTGACATGCAAATTATTTATTAATTATATTTATAACAGGTAATTCATAGATATTCTCCAGAGCAATCTATAATGACTTTAGGAATACTCTACAGAATAGGTACCTAGGTCTATCGAATATAACGTTTAAATAATATAATGTTATGTATGATCAGGTGTTCGGAGCATTCCTGGCGTGGGAGACCCGGCACGTATCCATCCCTGCGCTGAACGACTCGCAGCACATCGGCATGTCCGTCTACAACGTGCTCATGGTGTGCATCGCTGGCGCCGCTATTACCCTGGTTATTTTAAATTATATTATGTTAAACATCATATAAAAAAAACTCTATCTTAATTTACGTCACAGTCACTATTTTCAGGCAATGGACTTTTTTTTTAATGCTAATGATGGCAGGCGAGCCACGATAAGTTGTAACCGTCACTAATGGACTTAACTATATCGAGAGTATTGTCAAGCCGCTGCGCATCATTTCATTTCTCAGATATGAAATTAGTGAATAAACAGCTATCTTGTGCTACAGCCAAAACACTGACGTGCTTCATGACCGGTCACACGGAAGATGGTGGTACCGACCCGTTCGGGCCAATAGCAAGTGAAATTTCATAAATATAAACATAATATCAACCGAATATCAACCGATATAGTAAGTTTAATTTTGCAATTAAAATTCATACTATTTGTATCGGTTTAATGCATGTAAATGCTTCCGATAGATGGCGCTGGTCGTAAAGACAAATGTAATAAGGAGATTGGGATGGTCGAAGTACCTGTACTATAGCTCAGTGGCTTAGAGCACTTCCCCGGATTGGAAAAGACGCGGGTTCGATTCCCGCTAGTACAAAAAATCTCTTTTTCCTTATTCTCAAATAATTTATACTTTAAAAGTGGCGGAGCATGTCAAATGCTAAAAAATATAGATCAAAAATGTTTAAAAAATCGCGCCATCAAATAGTATGAATTTTAATTGCAAAATTAAACTTACTATATCGGTTTAATGCATGTAAATGCTTCCAATAGATGGCGCTGGTCGTAAAGACAAATGTAATAAGGAGATTGGGATGGTCGAAGTACCTGTACTATAGCTCAGTGGCTTAGAGCACTTCCCCGGATTGGAAAAGACGCGGGTTCGATTCCCGCTAGTACAAAAAATCTCTTTTTCCTTATTCTCAAATAATTTATACTTTAATCTAAATATTTATAGGGTTTGCGTCATTATTAGGTAAAAATCTTAATTGTAAAATTAAGTTTACCTGGTCGGTATAATGTATGAAAATACTGCCGACAGATGGCGCAGGCGTCACCCAAAGACGTTAAGTATGAATGTGTTATCGAAATTAGCAGTCAGGAGCGATTGTCATGATGGCTGAATTGGCAAAGCATCTGGTCGGTATCCAGGAGATGCAGGTTCAAATCCTGCTCGTGACTATTTTTCGATTTTCACATTTTCCACTTTGTGTTTAACATATTAAATCAGTTAGTCCTATCTCAGATATGGTCAGTCCATGTTGTTATATCGCTCCAATATGTTATAAGGTTTTTACCATTACTCTCACGACTGTCATATAAGACAATTAGGACAATAAATAAGTCCTGAAATCAACATTTGATCTTTTTGGAACTTACACAAATAACTGTGTCGTTGTGTGATCTTTGAAACTGCTATTTTGCAAGTATTTCATTTTTCGTCCTTGTGTCAGCGTTGCTCTTTAATCAGCAAAAGCAAAATGTAATTCTATAATATGTTAAATGCAAATAGTAAAATTCTTGATCTCATTCTATCAAACTTACCTTACACTACCCTAGTTTACCCTGCAACTAGTGTACTATCTAAGGTTGATACTCACCACCCCCTATACAATTACTCCTTTCCTTCAATGAGACGGTTCACTTCCTCAAGTATAACAATTTTGAAAAATGTAATTATTTTAAGGCTGACTATAATGCTATAGCTGCTGAGCTAAAAGAGGTTGATTGGGATAAAACTTTATGTACTCTGCCTTCGGTTGATGAAATGCTTAGCTCTTTCTACAAAATTATAAATAATGTCACTCAAAAACATGTACCTAAAACTAGACCTAGAAGTAACAAATATCGTCCATGGTATTCTAGATCATTAATAAAGAGACTCAATGAGAAGAATAATTTAAGAATAAGAGTTAGAAAATATAGGAACCCAATGGATGTACTACAGTTAACCCTGTTACAGAAAAGATGTGCCGAATTATCAAAGACTTGTTATAACTCTTACATTGCTTTAATAGAAAATAGAATTAAGCTGAATCCATATTTTTTCTGGAGTTACTTTAAAACCAAAAGAGGTGGCACTAGTGTTTATCCTGCAATTATGTCTGATGGCAGTTGTGCTTCCGATGATGCCGAAACTATAGCTAATCTTTTTGGTTCACATTTTACATCAGTTTATGTCAACCCTTCACCTGGTACAGCTACGACTATCAGCGAACTTTCGAATAAGGCTTATTTGAGCAATAATATTCAACATGTGTTGCACGTTGATACTAGTCAGGTTCATAAAGCGTTTCTAAATCTAGATCTTAATAAGGGCTCATGTCCCGTATATCATACCGCCTGTGTTTCTGTTAAGACTAGCTGATAGATTATCATCTCCACTGAGCATAATCTTTAATAAATCCCTTTCAACAGGCATCTTTCCTTTTGCTTGGAAGGAAACCAAGATCGTCCCAGTTTATAAAAGCGGAGACAAGTCTTTGGTATCCAATTACAGACCGATATCAATTATATCAGTGATGGGCAAGTTATTTGAGTCGTTTGTTTGTAGAGTATTTACTTGGCATATCTCGCATTTAATTGACGATAATCAACATGGATTTCTTAAGCATAGATCTACCTCGACTAATCTGGTAGACTATGCAGAGTGTATTACGGAGGCTGTCGATGCAGGAACACAGGTTGATGCTGTGTACACTGACTTAAGTAAGGCTTTTGACACAGTAAACCATCGAATGTTGCTATATAAGCTAGAAAAATGTGGAGTGTCAAATCCTTTATTAAGTTGGTTCGAATCCTTTCCGACAGACGGCTCAGGGTTGTCATAAATGGTTTTGCTTCTGTTTCTTTTACTGCAACTTTAGGTATCCCTCAAGGATCCCATCTTGGGCCTCATCTATATAATATCTTTATCAATGATGTTACTCAATGCTTTCTCAATTCGAATTGTTTTCTTTTTGCTGATGATCTCAAGGCTTCGCGAAGTGTTGCCTCTACTGCTGACTCTCAGTTACTTCAGGATGACTTAAATAGGCTATCTGAGTGGTGCATAAAAAATGACATGTCCTTGAATGTCAAAAAGTGTAAACATATTAAATTTACAAAAAATAAAAATATATTACCTTCGAAATATATTATTAATGATGACATCCTTGAGGAAGTAACGTGTATCCGTGACCTTGGAGTTTATTTTGATAATAAACTAAAATTCGACAAGCACATAGATAAAATATTACTTAAGACTTCAAAATTATTAGGTTTCGTAATTAGAGAGAGTAAAAACTTCAAAAATACATCTACCAAAGTTATATTATTTAATGCGCTGGTCAGGAGTCATCTTGAATATTGTAGTGTTGTTTGGTCCCCTAACTACAAAGTGCATATAGATAGAATTAAACGTTTACAGAAGCGTTGGCTGTGGCATTTGTCTTATGGTCAAGGAGTAGCTAAAAATTGAAAACCTATCATGAACGTCTTTTACATTTTAGAATTAATTCACTGGAAAACTGCAGAAAATATTAGGATTTTTAGTTTTTCTCAGTAAGTTGTGTTTTTTTAATTTGCTTAACAAAGTTCAGTTTCTCATACCAAGAATTAATCCTAGATCATGTAGAAAGATGCTGTTCTCTCGTCCTGTATTTCCCACAAATTTAAGAAAATTCTGTCCTTTATCACGTATGTACTTATTATACAGTATCCACCAGAATGTTTTAGATATATTTACTATTACAAGCATAAAAAATGTTAAAAGAACTGTACCTACTCAATAATATTAAATATCTTGACGTGTAAATGATTTCTCTTCATTGTAAGTTGTGGCAATATTGATTTACATTTTCCAAAGTTTAGTTTCTATAGAATTAGTATAATTTTTATTTTTTAATTTTGTACTTCATCATTCTCCATTCGCAACATGAAGTCAAATGTGTACATTGTACACTGTACAATGCCAGTGTTTCAGTGCAGCATTTAAATTCATACTTCTAAATATTTTGTGTATTTACATTTGAGTATCATTTTGTGAGTGGCCCCTAGTAATACGTTAGCTTGGTGGTGGTCATAATTTTTATTTATGTACTAGTGCATGCTGTGATTTCCTGTAAGTAACAAGGCATTTAGCTCTAATTATTATTAATGTCTTTTTTAAATTTAAACATTGTACTTGTTGTTGGAAATCCTAATAAATAAAATAAAATAAAAATATGTTTCAGGTGCTACAAGATCATAAGGACGCCTTGTTTATCATAATTGCGGTGTTCATCATATTCTGCACAACAGGAACGTTGTGCTTGGTGTTTGTTCCTAAGGTAAGGTTCCTGTTTTGCTAGTATTTATTACTTGCCTATATTACGTATTCATGAAGGACACAGATTACTGAATTATATTAGCTATGATGCTGATAAATTCCTCCTACGACGCAATCAATCTTACATTTGTCAGGCAGGTTCTTTTGCTTTAAATACCCTATGTCTGTTTTGTCTGAAACATTTCTGATTCATGGCAAAAACATTGGTAGAAGTACCACTGCAAGTGCGCCATTAAATTTCGGTTTAGATGTATCTTACTTATTGTTACAAACTTTACTTTAGTTACTGGAGCTCCGACGCAACGGTCCAGGCGGTGCTGGGACGGGTCGCATCCGCGCTACTCTACGACCGGCTTCCACTCACGAGTGTCGCTCTCCGGGGCCCGAGCTGGAGAGGAGACTGAAGGAACTACGTCAATACAACAACCGATATAGAAGAACACTGCAAGCGAAGGAGAATGAGTTGCAGGTTTGGACACCGCTAACTAATCCTATTAATGTAAAAATAGGTACTATTAATTTTTCCAAGATAACAAGTATCTTGGATCCCTTCAATTGTTTAGGCAAGATTGACAGATAAACATCCAAATATCTTCACAAACTTTGGCATTTATAATATTAGTAGGATTGTGATGCTTATTTCAGATGTTGCTGAGTAAACTAGGCAGTGACGCTAGCTCAGAGTCGTCAACAAGAGGAGATTCTCGTTCACCAGTAACTCAAAGAGTCAAGCTACCTATTCCTAAAGATAACATCAGTCACCCTGGTGAGTGCGGCGAAACATTCACGGTGTAAACTGATTTAGTTAACTAAAGGAAAAAAATGCTATATAATGTGATAAAACATAACGTACTTAGTATTGTATTAATACAACGCTATTTTAATGACTTAATGGATATTAATGTAGTAATAAGCAATAAGCAAAGCAAGACCAAAACTGATAATAGTTATTAAGTCATCTACATATATATTTCAGAGACAAGTGACATCACATCAGTGTGCAGCCTCAGTGCATCGGCTGGAGCAGAAACTGAATACATCAACCTGACTAACCAGCAGCCCATTGAAAAGTGAGTTTAGTACGTTCAGAGCTGCTGGTTGAAACCTAATCCTATTTTAAATTAATATTAGAAATGTGAAAATGCGTTTGTTTGTTTTGCTGTCACACCATACTTACTTAACAGATCATCATGAAATTTTCCAAACATATAGTTTGAAATCCAGAAAAGGATATAGACTACTTATTATCATTATTATCTTGATCATTGTCCTGTAGAGTGAAGCATATATATTCTAAAGTTCACGCTGATGAAGTCTCGCGTAATATCTGATTTATAATAAATTTTATTTAGACCAAAGCCATCAGCACCTCCAGAACCAGTTATAAAAGACCCACCTCCGAAGGAACCAAAGAAAGAACAGACGAAAAACGTTTCATTCAAGAACCACTTGGACTACACCAGTCCGCCATCTTCTAAAGCGGTCCCGGAGAAAGACCAGCTTGCTAAGCTACCGTACGGGTGGACTGCAGAGGCAAAGGTTAGTGTAAAATTATAAGTAACGTGTGTTGTGCCTATACAGCAAAATAAAAAACCGTGCTTATTCTAGCATGAATGGGTTGGCCCGACTTTTGAAAGTATCACCCTCTCACTGAAGATCGGCGTGAGGCTTATCGCTGAGTAGGTAAATCTACTGCTGTAATACTAATGGTAAGTAGGAGTGCCAGAGGCCCAAACCTTCTCCATTTCCTGTTTCCTTGCGGTTGGCAACGATCGAGTGATACCTTAGCTAGCTTCTATAAGCTACGTTAACCACTTACCATCAGGGCGTATATTTCCCATAAATTTAGTTCCTACCCTTGTGCTATAATGAAAGCCAAGAACTGTTTTCCACTTTAAAGATACTTTTGTTCCAAAGGAACCTTCAGAACCACCAAAATCTATAAAGCCTACGGAGCCCGTAAAAGCTGAAACTAAGTCTATACCAGCAATGAAAACAAGCGAGACGCCCACCGCCAAGTCTGTGCCAGCGAAGATCCAAGAACCGATGTACACTAAAGCAGCCACGCCAAAAATTATTAAGGTGACTATTTTGACTTAGTAACTTATATATATCATCTCCCTTGTGTACCTGACCAAGAGAGAGAACAGAGTGCCAAAAGGCTCTATTCTTGCATACATCTCTGGCTTCATCACCATTCAAAATTCTCTTCATAGCCGCTGGCTGGTTTTGGAGACCCTTGACTCCACCTTCCTTCAATACATGACCGATTTGGTCTAGTAGGTTAGTCTTGATCTACCTATTACCCACATCCTTCCACTTTTGTCTTGTATATCTTCTAAATCAATCGCTCATCTGTCAGCGTCAGCGTAAAACAACAATAGATACTCCTACTGTTGTATTTCGTATAGCGAGTGAGAGCGCCTTACCCCCTTATCCTTCATACTATCTTTAATATCCTTACTCTCCATCTTCTGTCTTTCTTTCCTTGGAGTTGGCGAAACGTGAATAATGCCTCAGATGTTGCTAGCATCTATTGGCTACGCGTGGTAACCGCGTACTATAAGGCGGACTGTTTGCTTGTTTGCCACCCTTTATAAAAAGTTAGCGTATAAATTTGCTGAGGCACATCACAGTTAGGCCATATGCTTGTTTGCAACTCACGTAAAATTCGATGATACGCATTTTATGAAGTCACAGCGTAAAAACGACAAACAAACACACTTTCCCATTTGTAATTAATTTGGACACGGCCACACGACATACGTCGTCTGTCCAAACATTTGCTTGCCAACTTTTTAGCGTCTTCAGAATATATCTTTTGCTATTTGAGTTTTCGATATTATGTCTTTTACCGTCCCCCAGACTCCAGAACTTCCGAGAAAAATCACTAAAACACAACAGGATCCGGTGCCGTTGAAGAACACACCATCACGAGACCACAAATCTTCGTCCAGAGGTCACAGGCGGATGTCCAGCCTGAGTCAAGGCGCGTTACTGACAGACATCATGCACATATCTGTCGATCAGGAAGACCTGGAGCCTCCACCAGGAATGGAGAGGAAAGTTATAGGTAGTTTTTTCATTACTAATACCGGCAGACTAATCTGGATCAAGAACCTGATGATAAGTAGCAATTTCCTCTTATGGATCTAGTAATACCAGGGCATAGTTAAACCGCTCTCTACGGTAAATTTTCATCACTCAAGAGAACATGACGTATAAGATCGGCTGCCTTTTATTTGTTAAGGTGGGAAGAAATGTACCTAACTGCACACCCCGTCGTTCAGGGCAACGAACAGGGTAGTGTGGAGCTCTCACCCACTAAAGAAACCCGCTATGTGCCGTCTCTCCGCCTATGTTGGCGGGCCACTGGTACTATGTCGCATGACTTCAGTAGTAAGATCGGCTCCTTAGCCCTACAATTTAACACACGGTCTCAACAGATGACGACCTCCGATCGTAACGAGTATCCACATAGAACATTAAATTATTTGTGTGATCTACAATACGCCGTGCGGGGCCGGCTTTAGAATTGTCCCACCCCTCTCCACCCATGGGAGTCGTAAGAGCCGACTGAGGGAATAGCGGGGGAGTGGGCAGCAGCACTCCTTCGAGTATTAACAACATCCACTGCGATCGCCAACCCGCCTGCCAAGCTCGGCGATTACGGCACTATCCCCCATTCTTGGGGAGGCCTATGTCCAGCAGTGGACGTTAAAAGGCTGATGGATGGATGGATGGATGATCTACAAATGATGTCGGAATCTGGGTGTAGGTAGGTACTTAAATTGTATGTCTGTAAAGTCCACAGTGACATAAGGATTATTCTAAAGTCTCAAAAATAGCTATCCTAAGGGAACCATCCATTTTTCCGGGGCAAATAGACTATGCCTTTGCTGGATGCCAGACAGATACATATGTATACAAAATTTCTTAATGATCCGTTCAGTAATTACAGCGTGAAAGCGAAACACATAAACAAACGCACTTTCACATTTATAATATTAGTAAAAATAAGGATAAATTTAATTCCATTCTACGTTAATCATTTTAATACGAGTAGTGTAGTCAGCGGCAGCTCAGCGATGACCTAATAGCGATGCTTGATCTTACATTTCCGTTAATCTTAATGATTTCAGGCCAAGAAAGAGATCCATTGCCTCCATTAAAGCCAACTCCTATAAAACAAGAGCCTGAAGATATTCTAGATGTAGACGACTACTCTTCCACAGAGAGGAGAAAATCATGTAAGTTTAAGTTTATAGGTTACAGTAGGTTCGTTGATTTCAACATGAATTGGCTGACTCGGCCGAGGCAATAGGGACCACCCTTTCTACGTTCACACCGCGCGTGTGATGCCCCTTTTATGGGAAAAATGTAGGTACCTATCCGCACTTCTCATCATTAGATAGATAACTCTTTATGGAAACCTTAAAAATAACATTACAATCAAATTTAAATCTTAAATCAAATTTAAATCTTAATCTTATCGCTCAGAGCGATTTCTTCTGCTTTACGTGTTACTTGTGCACAATACTAATAGCAACAAAGGAAATTGACATACCTATCTGATGATAATCATTCATGGCAACGAACAGGTTAGTCTGTGGTCTCTTAAATTAAACCCACCCTGTGGAGCCTGTATTAGCGGACCACGGGAACCTTTCTTCTCCTAGCATCTCCTGAATGGGCCGAATTGGCTGAAGAAGTACAACCTTCTCATAGGAAATCAATGCGAAATAACGATAGATATCTACTCTCACTCTTGTGTTTGGTTATTAAGCTTTTTCTTAAAAAGAAAAATTCTCAGTAGCAGCCTGGAGTTTGGAAATGTCTAGACGGCAATAGGCTCGCCTACTACGTGGGACTTAAATATAGCTGGCGAACCGTGGGTGTGTAATACACCTCTGCCTATCTACGGTTATGAGCTATATAATCGCTTAATACCATCAGGTGGGTCATATGCTTGTCATCCATCCATCCATCCATCAGCCTTTCGAAGTCCACTGCTGGACATAGGCCTCCCCAAGAGAACGCCACAACATGTGTTTCGCTCATATGGGGGATAGTGCCCCGTAATCGCCACGCTTGGCAGGCGAGTTGGCGATCGCAGTGGATGTTTTTAATACTCGAGGGAGTACCGCTGCCCACTCCCCCGGTATTTCCTCAATCGGCTCTTACGACTCCCATGGGGGAAGAGGGGTGGGACAATTCTAAAGCCGGACCCACATGGCATGCTTGTATGCCACCCAATTAGTATAAAAAAAAACTATATGGTTGTCTGTAAAGTCGGTTGACGGACGATAATTTTACGTGATAACGTCATTATATGTTTTCTGAGAGTTTCACAAACAATGCATTGGTCGCCATACATTTTTCGGAACCTGAGACTTTCGTGCATGTAGCCGGTGTTCATCGATTTATAAAACATTATCACGTCAAAAAAATTATATTGTCCGCCAGGACGCTTTGGCGCACTGCAGCTTCACACCTTCGTAGGTGGCGAGTGATATTGCTAGTGGTTAGACTAAGCGCTTTAACAGGGGGGAAATAAGTTTATTTGCCACCTTTTATAGCATAAACAGTCAGACAGATGTATCATGATGGCTTCTTTTAAATTTCTGAAACGAAAAAAGGTTTTGTTTCAGGTCAAAGAAGAGATTCGGAGAAAAGGAGAAAAGAGAGTTTCATAGTGGTCCAAAGTGATTTGTGGGATACAAATACTTTTCAGTACAATTGTCAAAAATCACCGCCAGGTGAGAACAACACAGGTGAAAAACATTCTATTGATTACGTAAGACGTTAGAATATGGCGTTAGTGTAGTGCTCTCATCACCTCCTTGCTCTGTAAGTCTTTAGTGCTTATGTCTGGATCATTGTAGAAAATTTAAAGCTATAAAGAATAATTATGGGCTTTAATACTCCGCATGTACTTCATCTCGGGTAGAAAATATTTCCCTGTTGACCCCAAAACCACTAATTGTGTTATTTTTGTATTGCGTTTTTATGTTTGATAATTTTATAGTCATGCGGGTTGCTATACCTAGGTGTACACATTACTGTTACAGTGCAGTATTGGGCTATTGGTAACACCAAGGACTGCAAAGACAATGGTATCGAGTTCGATATCTAGTCCGAGGTATTCTAAGGACACGCACTTCTGACTTTTCTAGATTTTTCCAAATTATATGTGTATTTGATTACAAATGATCATTGCTTGGTCTAGAAAATATCGTGAAGTAACTGGTATGCCTAAGAGATTTTCTCGACGGCTTGTAAATTCTCTGCTATAAAACCCGTACTGGTCGCCGTACTAGGTGTCCCGTACCCTATATTGAAACAGTAAAATAGTTGAAAAAAGATACCATCAATTTTTAAAATAATCTTTCCTAGATAAGAATGGGGTACAGTAGTATTAACCTATGTCGAATATCTACCGCCTCAGAATCAATAAATTTTGGTAGAAAGTCTTATTCCCGCCCGTAACAAGGAAATGATCGTTTACCTACTACTATTGTATAAATGTTGTACTGTTTTAAATAGGTCATCTTCATTCTTCTATGCAAAGAAGTGTTTCGGAAAAGAGTAGACAATCACAGTCATCGCCTCATCAACACAGGTAAGTAAAACTAATATTTTTATTAATTTCTGAAGAATTTATTGTCTGATATATTTTTGAAGTTATACTTCTTTTGGCGCGTTAGGGAAAAATGATGAGAGTAAATTTTTACGATGCGCGCGCACATTCTCACGAAAAAACCGACACCCTGAAATTAGCTATAGTCAACATTTTAGGTTTTTTTTATGATATTTAAATAAACTTTATTTAACTAGATAATGCGTTATAATAAAACTTTCAATGTATTTAAATACCTTTTTTCTATTGTTAGTGTCGTTTTTTCTACAAACGTAGAATAAGGCAAAAGATAAAATTTTTGAAAAGATTTTTATCTTGTTACGCCAAAGAAGTATAACTTCTAACGCGTGTACATAAGTACACACATACTATTTTTTATTATTTCAGGGACGTGGATGCCATGAGTACGGAAAGGAGAGCTTCAAATGTTTCTATCAACTATTGTAAGTAGCGATTATAATTGGATTATTGCGAAACAGACTTTTTTTTGGATTTACCATGAAAAGCTACTCTTGCAAAAATAATAATAGTTTTCACTTTCAGCTGGCACAACAAGAGTGGCCACTCCCGAAGGTTACAGAGAAGCTGAAACACTTAGGATGACAGATAGAATATCAAAGGTGAGCTTATTGTCTCGATGGTATTAGTTATTCAAAAAGTTAACACAGTTATTTTTTTTACTTGCTAATTGGTTGACATAAAAGTGGGTACCTAATTATATAGTATGGTCTGCATAGTAATAAGCGGTGACCGTATACGCTACGGCTAGACACTAGCAAAACTAGAGACATCCCTCGCATGTTCGCGTGCAACCCTTTCTATTTTTTGATGTGAAACATCTAATGCGGAGGGTGGGTAAAATCGGCTGTTAGCGTGGCGACGCTTTTAGTTTACATGTCCCGTTCACTTGCAAGTTAGATTTGACACACTTGCCGGTTTCCGATTGAGCTGAAATTTTACACGCATGTGTATATCGCGTGACAATGCAATATTATGATGACATGGAGCTGATCTGATGATGAAACTGGAAGGTGGACATAGGAACTCTATAATGAAACGGCGCAACCCCATCGAGTTTGGGCTCGTATGATTTGTCTTGACCAGTACTTTGTCTCTAGATGGTATCCAGGGCCTGACGATGGAGCTGGAAGGTGGTCACAGTAACTCTGTAATGAAACAACGCAACCCTATCGAGTTTATACTCGTTTGATTCGTCTTGAGATGTACTTTGTCAAGTTATGATAATTTTATTTCTACAAAATAATTTCGATGTTTTCACATCTGGTAGACGTCCCGCGACGTCTAGTTTTTTTTGTTAAGGCGGGTAAATATGTAACTAACTGCACACCCCGTCGTTCGGGACAACGAACATAGTGTGGGACCCTCACCCGCTAAATAAACCCGGCGTATGCCGTCTCTCCGCCTGTGTTGGTGGGCTACCGGAACTATGTTACATTCCTTCAGTGGTTGTTCGCATGCAACCCTAAGGAAAGGAATGTCATCCACATCATGGGGCCTCTTATACTATCACTTCAAAACCAGAAACTTGTAACAGAGTAGACTTTATAATTTGATTTCAGCGACGGGGATCAGAGTTCCCACAACCAGTAAGCACACCTCCACTTCAATCTCAAGTCAAAAGAAGACAGTCATCTGCTCAAGTAAGTTTAATATTCCCTAATTAATAATAATTTTAACTTCTTACTACTGAATAACACCCTGAAAATGTTTTCTCTTTATCACAGAAAAAAAAATCAGTTAGTTATTTAGTTATAGCAAAAAAAAGGTTAATCACTGAATAACATTTTGTTGCTATAATTGAATAACTATGTACTTGATATTTTTTGTTGTAATCACTGACTATTAACCGAATATCTGTTAATAACAATCTCGCAATGTTTTCTATTGATCACTGAATAACAGGTTGGATAATTATAAATTATTTTGAATTCTAATGTTTCTAGGTTAAGCCATATCATGAAGAAAGACTACAAAAGGCACAAACAACACCAAGAAGACAAGAAGACGTCACTAGGAAACTTCCCCCGGCGCACGTTCACGAATCTAGTATGGAATCGGACTCTTACAAACCAGACCCAGACACTATAAGAGTGTCGAAATGTCAGGAGTCTCCTGCTAAAAGGCTGCGACAGGAGGCTGAACCTTTGAAAAGAGCCAAAGGTGTAGGAGACTCACCGAGGCTAACACAGGCCAGTCATCAAACTAGGCCTAATCACCATAAAAGTAGTCCTAATGTAGCGTCAAGGCATAAAACAGGTGAGGAGATACTCGTATACATCTGTGGCTGACTGTTATAGGGGTCACTTTTGATGTATTAAATAACTATCACATTCTCGGAGTATTTTTACTAAACACACTTATATTATAACATTATACTTTAAGGGTACAGCCTTGCTTATCCCAGAATGAATGGGTCGGCTCGATTGTGAAAGTACCACCCTCTCACATAAGTTCAGCGTGAAACAACGGTAGTTACTCCTACTGTTGTGTTTCGTATGGTGAGTGAGAACACCGCAGGCCCAAAGCCCCTTTCTATCTCCTCCTTAATATCCTTCCTAACCACCTCTGTATGGTATGGGGTTGCTAGCCTCTATAGGCTAACTCTATAGGTAACTGCTTACCATCAGGTGGGCCGTATGCTTGTTTGTCACCCACGTAGTATAAAAAAAAACATCAACATTTACTGTTCTGATATTCTTTATTTAACATATTTAATAGTAGTTTTTTGACGAGCAGGGTCAGGTCCTACTAGAATGAGAGGGATGTAGGCTATACTTAGACAACGTATAATAATGCTATCTAAGTGAATGCACGCTGGCTGACTTTACAAGATGTTAAGAAAATTATTTAGATTACACATTATTCAAATCATATTAATACTATAGCTACTTTGACCGGACAGATAATTTGTGATCTAATACCTACGTACTTGACGTCAGTGACCCGCACCCTACAAAATCACCTACTGAGCTTTGAACTTTATAATTCTGACTTCTTTTCTAAATTCTTGATATCTTATGACTGTTTTTTTAAATCTAATAAATTTTACTTTATAACATTCATATAAAATATATGGAGGGTTATTTCTTCCTATACATTTACCACACATCTTTTTCTTATCCAGATTCACCAAAAAAACGCGAAGACCGCAAATCAGCAACATACAGAAGCGACTCCAAACGCCAGGAGTCTGTGGAACAGAGGAAGATGTACACCGCCAGCTCTGAGTCGGAGCTGTTCGAGTGTGCGATACTGCCCATTTTCCACAAACTCCTCACCGAGCGGCACAAGAGCCAGCCACACGGCCTCAACCTCAGCTACGGCGTCAGTTGTCCTAATATATCAATAAAGTGTGATATAGTTGAATATTTGTAAACAATTGTTGTGGAGACATTTTTAACAGATTTTATGTTTCAGTTAATCATAAACTTGCGACACTTAGATTACACAAAGGATAGGTATGTTATTAAGTACTTACAAATGAATTTATATATTACGGATTTTATTGCATATCGATGGGCATTACGTATACTAATGTAACTCGCATATTGATATATTTTTATGTCAATAGCAGCGGCGCGGGCGTCGCGGACCGCACGCGTATACTGGTGTTTTCTGTGACGAGTTTCTGTATGTATTCAATTGTAAAATAAACTAGACATCGCGGGACGTCTACCAGAGGTGAAAACATCGAAATTATTTTGTAGAAATAAAATGATCATAACTTGACAAAGTACTAGTCAAGACGAATCAAACGATTCCAAACTCGATGGGGTTGCGTCTTTTCATTACAGAATTACTGTAGCCACCTTCCAGATCCATCATCAGACCCTTGATATCATATAGGACTGAAGTCCAGACATTGCCAACGTGCCCTAACTCGATGAAGTTGCGCCATTTAATCACAAAGTTTCGCGTGGCCAACTTCCAGCTCCATCATCAGACCCTGGATACCATCTAAAGACAAATAGCTCATCAATAAGAATCAAACGTGTCCAAACTCGATGGGGTTCCGTCGTTTCATTATAGAGTTACTGTGGCCACCTTCCAGCTTCATCATCAGCCCCTGGATACCATCTAGAGGCAAAGTACTCATCAAGATAAATCATACGAGCCCAAACTCGATGGGGTTGCGCCATTTCATTATAGAGTTCCTATGTCCACCTTCCAGCTCCATCATCAGATCAGCTACATGTCATAATAATATTGCATTGTTACGCAATATACAGATGCGTGTAAAATTTCAGCTTAATCGGAAACCGGGAAGTGTGTCAAATCTAACTTGCAAGATTTGAACGGGACAAGTAAAATAAAAGCGTTGCCTCGGCCAGCCGATTTTACCCTCTCTTCGCATTAGATGTTTCACATCAAAAATGTCTCAATATTAGTTTTGTTTGTATTAATGTCAGGTGTAATAATTACTGGTATCTGCATTAATACAAGTAAGTATACGTAGGACCTATCGATATAATTTACTTCTATTCTACTATTCCTAAAATGTTTAATTCCTATATACCTCAATTAAGGTTACTTAAGCAAACAAATTAAGGTGGGAAGGGGTGCAGACATGTGTGCTTATTACGTACCAACAAACTTAACATGTCCCTAAGATAAGGATTTTTTTTTTTTTGGCAACGGTGACATACTAGCAAACTGCCTACCTGGAGGTAAGGACTAATGACGCTCATGGACTTTTGGTAATACCGGGCATAACGCACAGCTAAGCTGTCGCTTACTATGAGAAAAGTGCTTTTTTCAAACCTTGGACATGTAGTAGCGCTTGGGAAACACTGCAGCAGAAAATTCATTGTAGAGCCTACTGGTACGCAGTAGAAAAGAGAGCTGAAGACGAACCGTCTTACACGAGATAGTTTCCAGGTGGCATGGATGAATTCTACTACGACGTCTCGTGGTTCAGCGAACCACCTCAAACATTTCCTCTGAGCACTCACTATTGAAGAGTCGATAAAGCACATAGAGAGACCCAGAGTTGTGAGCATTCACGTGAGGTCCATGGGATTTATATAATATTACAAATAGTTGCCTCGGTGTGAAGTATCCCTTGGCTCTGTTTAGAACGGCCAGCTTTTTTGTTCGCCAATTTGGCTTTATCCTCCAAATGACTCCCGAACTGCACTTTGCTGGATTCTTTGTGTGTTTTACTTTGTTGAATAACTTGACACTTGAACTAATAGCTGCACCCATTCTTACACCTGTCCCCCGATTTGAAAAGGACGATAATATATTTTGACAAAACGTAAGAAGACTAGTGGATGTTCTCTGAAATTAGACTAGGTACTTAATTAGAGTTACCTAAGTATCTAGGTATAATATTTTGGTTTGCTTTGACCCCAATTATTTCTCTGTTATTTGTGAGATATAAATTATTTTTAGACACCTACTTAGTCTGGTTAAATGTATAAGCATCAACAAGTTCGTTCACGGGTCTAAATGCAAATATAAAAATAATTGAAGTTTCAGAATATAATTTTATAACATCGAATTAAGTTTCCCTACTGTATAAAATACTACTAGGTACAATCGCACAGAATCTGTTAACGCACAATATTGGTAGTTCACAGCTTAGTGTGATGTGATCTAGATAAAAGGTTTCATTGTGATGTAAACTTACAATTAGAATTATAATACCTACCTAAACTTTTAATGTGTTCAGTTTTTTGTATAATAAAATATATACAATGTAGATTAGGTATACCTGATAGAATTTTAATGATTTAATCAGATACTTGTTCAATTAATAATTTACTTGTTGGATTTAACTATGGAATGTTATCTATTATAGTGTAGTCGATGGTTTCTCGTATTGGATAATAAGAGTTTTTGTCTATTTGCACATAATTTTAAAGACTTGATAGTTAATAAGATTTATTTATAAATTGATTGACTAATAAATGATTTGATAAAATAATTTCATCTTCTTTCAACCGTTTTTATACCTATTACTAGCTGACTTCGTCAGCGTTAAAGATATAATTTCTAAATTCGAACCCAATTTTACTCGCGTTTTTATAAAACCATTGAAATGTACCTATGTGTACCTATCCTATATCAAATATAAAATTAAATTTAACATTCTTAATTCAGAAAAGTCTAAATATGTGTGTTTCTATCTCTAAATTACTCTTTCCCTTCCTATTATTTTAACTGACTACTTCCTCATCTCCTCTATATTATCAATATTCCTCTTCATCATTCCTCATTCTTAAAAGCCATAGGATATAGCTTTTCTTGGGGTGGATCACCATCAAGCCGTACCGCCTAGTATAAGTATGTGTTATAAACATTGATGTATAAACAAAAACATAGCATCACGCCTGTATTCCCCGAGGGGGAAGGCAGAGGTGTATTACACACCCACGATTCACCAGCTATATTTAAGTTCCACGTGATAGGGGGTAAGCCTATTGCCGTCTACCGGGCACATTCCGAACTCCGGGCAGCTATTGAGAATTTTTCTTTTTACGAAAAAGCTCAATAACACTGCCTTCAACGCCCGGGAATCATTACAAATATTTTGTATCTGGGATACGAAATTAGCGTTGATGGAGTACGACCAGGTAGACAGAAAATCCAATCTGTTTTAGATTTCCCCAGGCCTACCAGTGTTCACTCAGTGCGCCAGTTTTTGGTTGGATACTTTCGAAAATTTATAAGAAATTTTGCTATGCTGGCTCATCCGATGAGCATGTTGTACTTGTCCACGTTCGAACGGACAGGTTGAGCGGTATAACCGCACCATTTTGAATTGCCTTAAAGCACAAAATCTTAATTACGATGACAAAGATTGAGATGATAAAGTGGGGATGATCCAATGGGGCATTAATAATACCCTCCATAAAACCACGGGAAGGACGCCGTCTGAAGTCATGTTTGGGACCAAAATGAATGCCGAAGTTGATCCTAGGTTAAATGAAATTGTACGTCATACTAATGAAAATTTAGATACAGAAACTTTACGGGAATGTGTTAAATACCATATTGATGAGGAACAGGTAAAACGAAAACAGACTTATGACAGAAAACGGCGTCCAGCCCGTGTTTACGTGGAAGGGGAACTTGTCAAAATTACGAGGACTGCGTTTCAAAACGATGGACAAAGTAAAAAACTTATTTCATCATACGTGGGCCCTTATCGAGTAGTTCGTGTATTGGGCAACGACCGCTACGTAATTGCCGCTATACCAGGGTTGTCAGGCATAAAAAGCAAACGTAGAACCACGGTAGCTGCCGATCGAATGTTGCCGCGGGTTCATGTAGCCGCCTTGAATGTAAATGATAGTGATGACGAAGTTGTGAATAAGAGTTCTAGCGATGATAATGATGAAGACTAAATGAGTGATGTAATAATGAATTAATTATATGATTATACAAACAGCCTATGTGTAGTAAATAATCATTGTCATAAAATCACAAAAGTAATGATCATATTATTTGGGCTGTTTGTAAAGATAACTGTAATTTTGTTTAGAGTGTAATCTTTGAAAATATTATTCTATTATATTATTTAATTCATGTTTAAGTTTGTATATTAAAGCTGAGGCAGATACTAGTCCTATAACAATATTGTATTTATAGTTGTGCTCGTGAGAAGGATGGTTCGCAAGCAATACTATTATGGTATGTGAGAAGGAGGGTTCACTACCATTGTCACTATATTTATTTGTATTTTTGGATGTCACTTGTGAGGAGAAGGGTTCACATGTAGAGCTACTACGGTATGTGAGAATGAGGGTTCACTGCCGGTGTTGCTATATATGTTTACATACTCTTGTGAGAAGGAGGGTTCACTAGCAATGCGGTTATGGCATGTGAGAAGGAGGGTTCACAGGTGTCAGACTAACTAGGAAATCTGTGTAAAGCTGGATATTATAATAATTATCATAGTTATTCTTTTCTAGAATGTACAATATTGTTTAAGCGAAAATTGTAAGAACTCGAAGCTGACCGAATGTTAGGTAAGCTATTCCGACCTCGTGCATGAGGACATGCACAACGTCAGGATGGACGAATGTTAGGTTTTACAATAAAAAAATAAATACTTCCCAATTCACTCAATAAAATTAGCATCTTTTTAATGATTTGTACTGGCAACACTGAATCGATTGTCGCGTTTTTAAAACGGAGGGTTGTTGGAAATCATATTTGGTTGGACCAGCGTCGAGTTCAGACGATTTACGATAAAAGTTGTTGTGATTTTATATTATAAGGAAAGAGGAGAAAATATATCAGTATTATTTCTGGAGATACATGTAAGTCTACTTTGTTTTATTTCCTCCATTATCGGCCCGTGAGTTCTTACATTATTTACAAACAATTTGTACTTTACAAAGTAGCGGAGCATGTCAAGTGCTAAAAATATAGATCAAAAATATAATATCTTACAAATATTTATTACACATCACAACTATAATCACAACTACTCCACTGATCATCATGAAATTTAGCATACACATAGTTCAGAACCTAGAAAAGAACATAAGCTATCTTTTACCTCGGGAAAATTTATAGTTACTGTGAGATAACAATTTTCACATAGGGGTTATTAGTGTGCCGTAGATTGAAGTATTTATATTCTGATATCGCGGGTACAATCTAGTTTATTATATATTCAAGAAATAACGATTTCTCACATGGACAAAAAATATTAAGATCATATTTCTTGTAAGGTAAAAGTAATATTTTGTTTATAATTATTATTATAGTAGATAGTGTGCGTTACTATCGATGACATAGGAAACGTAGTTCCTAAATGAGAGTCAAAGCCTAGTCAGGCAAAGTACAGTAGAAGTGAGCTATGCTAGAATTATTTCTACTTCACTCTATCCGTAATATGGGGATCCGTAGGGGAACGGAAGTAAACGACATGCCTCGCCAGCCAGATTAGCTGAAGTTTCAACCAGCAATAAAACCAAAGAGTAATACGTATAACCCTCAGACTAAGAACGTATAACCAGAAAAATAAAACCATTTGGAGAGGCTTATGTCCAACAGGGACAAATACAGGCTAAGAAAAAGAAAATTAAATTCTTTTTTCTATTTATGCTCTATTTTTAAAATTAGTCGAAGTATATCTAGCTAGTATTCGAAAATTTTAAATAATAAGGTTTTAATAGAACCCATTTTAATAGATTTATGACCCAAATAGGTGATATTGTTAAAAATAGACAAATAAAAAAAAACTTATCGATATAAGCTGTCAACTTATTAGTTATTTATTTCTTTTTAACTAATACGTAACATGTACTGGCTGCTCGTGGCGGGACTGTTATTGACCTGATAACGTCTTATAAATCGATGAACGCCAGCAGCACGCACGAAAAAGTCTCATGTTCCGAAAAATGTTTGGCAACCGATGCATTGTTTGATGTTCACGCCCACAAGAGAGCAGCAGGCTGAAGAGATATGTACCATTTGATTATAATCAGGATAAGTATTACATTTTGTGAATTTGTCAGAAAACATTTATATGACGTTAACACGTAAAATTATCGTCCGTAAACCGACTTTACAGACAATCATAATAGTTTCTTTTTCAATTTCATATTTTTGGATAGCTTCATAGCATCACGCCTGTATTTCCTGAAAGGGTAGGCAGAGGTTTATTACAGACCCATGATTCGCCAGCTGTTTAAGTCCTACGTAATAGGGGGCGAGCCTATTGCCATCTACTGGGCACATTTCCAAACTCCCGGCTGCTACTGAGAACATGTATTTTTTCGAAAAAGCTCAATAACACTGCCCGACCCAGAGATCCAACCCGAGACCTCATGATAGCAGTCGATCACACTACCACTGCCCCACATATATTTTTAGAAAGAAAGAAACAAACTACCACTACCCCACTTTTATTTTTAGAAAGAAAGAAACAAAGAAAATGTTATTTATTGACACAACATAGCCACATGACGCTAATTACATTGCGTAAAAAAATGAAACAACACAATTATAAAAGTAAAGTAAAAAGGCTAAGTAACATAGGTATATTATTATGTTTAAGTGCATACTGCATACCTACTCATATCTAGTAAGCCAACATTTATAGCACATTAATAGATAGTAAGAACTGACCAGTGAATGAAGATATTTTTTCAAATACCCACCAATGTCACCAATGTACTCGTAATAGTGACGCCACGCGTTGTCCACTTGTGAGATAATATTGGAATGAATAGCTAATTAGCCTAGTGTATTTAATTTTACTACATATTATTGTAAATAGTGTACTCGGTGTGGCAATGTGTGCCAAAAGGCCACAACTCAGCATGTGCTGCACATAGATACAGCGCTGATTTTCAGTTGCAGCCTTAGGTGGCCATGTTTTATAAACTAAATATAATTTAAAGTACGCATCTAGTGCGGGTTAATCAGGAATAATGATTTGACTGTCCAGCTATATACTTATTACATATTCAGTGAATTAATAATAATGATTATTAATAACAATAAAACTTTTTGCACTTCGTGTTTAAACTATCTACCAAATATAACATGATTACTTGTGCACTTTCCATTTTCGTACTTGTGGATTTGGAACTCATTATAATTGTGTAATTTTAGTTTGTGTAAATGATCTATCATTACTTTGCAAACAATTAATATTAAAATAAATCTGCCCTGTATTTATTAGAATTTATTTATCAACTAGAGACTAATTATGTAGTACTAATGCCATGTCGGAAATTGCAGCCCAATAACCTGGCATGTTTATTGTTTCGTCAAGCTAGGCATCCATTTATGAAGGACTCGGTGAATAATACACGTACAGAACAAGTAAATAATAAAATAATATTTATTAATTTAATTGACACCATTTGCACACTTACATGACATACTTATTTTACACAGGTCTCTTGAGCCTCTCCATTAAAATCAGTTAGTGGTTTTTGTTAGTTGAGTTCCTAGTAGTTTGTTAGCGCCTTTTTCTTCCAGTTAAAGACTTTTTAGCGACTATTGTTATTGCGTCTAGCGATTTGCAATTTTCAGAGTTGGCAACACATAACAATTCCGTCAGTCTCAGATGTCAAACTCAGTATTTTTCTGTGTCTCATTTGGTTTGGTTGTGTTATTATTTTGTGAAACTGTGTGATCATTATTTTGTGTTTATCAAAACTAATGTAATTAATTCTCAGACGTACAAAATTAACAATGCCGGTGTTTCATACGAAGATTATCGAGAGTATTTTGGAACCTGTTGCGCAACAGGTAAAACATCCAGATTATTTATAGATTGTTAAAAGATGTTCTATAGTTTCGCCGTGTAGGTGTGATGTTAACTTTTAATAATTGTTTACAGTGATCGTTTACTCAAATATTATCGTTGTATTATGTCATAGCAGAGATTAGATTCGCAGGAATTCGATGGAAATGACTATATTTGGTGTTATGATGTAGTCTTGTGTTGTAAAATAATCGAGGTAAGGTGGTAGGTAAAGTCTTAACCTTGGCCGCTAAGATGCGAGGAGTGAGTCAGTCGCTGAACGAACTTCGATTTCAAAGAGTTGTTGTTTTATTGGTTGTTAACTTCTTGGAATTAGGTAATGTGGAACTGATAAAAAGAAATGAAGGGCTAAAGGATAGGTATTGGTCAGATGTTGTGCTTAAAACGAAAAGATTTCTTTTTCCACATCTTGTATGATTACTTATAAGTGCCCAAAATCGTAGACTTAAAATTAAATTTAGTTGTAGTATAATAGAAATATTCTTAGATGATAAAGTAACTAAATTTTATTAGCCACTGCAAGTGTTACAGAATTTTTTTTATAAAAATGCTGGTGAAGAATTTCCAAAAATAATTGCTAAGGCAGTCATTAGCACTTATCGTCTGGTGTCTGTACCACAGTGTGCTTTAGTGTATATTATTTTAGGTGATAGCCATACATAAATTAAGTGAGTTCTTTAATTGAGATACAATAACTTATCTGTACAGAGGACACTGTCCTAGTTTTGGTGACCAAGGACAAATATATGTTAGTAAATGTATTCTCTGAGTCAGGGTATCCTGATTATATGATTGCAATAATGAGATGGGATTGTTAATTTACACTTAAAGTAGAATTGTTGTTTACTAAAATGCAACAACAATTTTGCCAGGGTTTTTACCCGCTACTTAGATCAACCTCCCAAATGTGATAGGTGTGTACATGCAGTAATGATGTGACACATAACCAGTTATGTTTCACACAAAGGATTAAAAAGAAACTTAAGTTATTAATTATAATCAAACATGAGATTTAACTTATTGGCTAGTTAATTTATATAGCTAAGCACATCAGATGCTTAGAAAATGTATAATACAAATAAGAAAATATTGTTAGCTAGATGTCATTGTTAGGGATTTATCTTATACATAGTCACTGATATAAATTACAAGAGAATTATGTGTAGTGTATTATGTATAGTATACATTCAGATACAGTTACTAATAGGCTATACTTAAATATGTCAATTTACTCTTCATTGACCTTGCAATCTAACATCAATTTAGTCTGGGGACAATGTTACAGACCCTATAATTATAGCAATACTGTGGAATGACAACTATAGCTATTTAGATATTTTTAAGTAAATATATTTTTAGCATTTGACATGCTTAGCCATATACATTAACTTCACACTTTGTGTTTAATGACAATTATGTCTTCTAATGTTTTTTTTTACTATCTATATGGTCATTGGAAGATGTAATATTTAGTATCAACAGAAATATCAAAAAGGGTCAATCCTGAATAGCTTAATAATATGCAATACATTTTTTAAAATATAATAAAGAGTCTGGAGTACAAAGGCCACAGGCTTTTCTACACTATTACTTATTGTTATTATCTCTATAGGTATAATTTTAATTGTTTTTGATATGCTGAGACACATAAATTAACATAAAGTACAAAAAATTAAAATGGAAAATGATACTGAATACTTAATAGTTCCAGGCCTTTTGCCAACTAAGCCACATTTGGGTAAATAGTTACGGACGGCCTCAAGAACTAACAAACAAACTAACTCCCTACACCTTTATATTATACTTAATTAATCATAGCCATTAAATTCTTGTAAGAGTCTTGTTAGGTATCCGTTTTTTGAGCCGATTCTATAAACTTGGTATAATATAATTGTTATATTGCCACCAATAACTTGGTATAATATAATTATAGTATTGCCAATCCACAAATATTACTGAACGATTTCAAAACATTTAAAAATATCTTCTCTACCATTTTTCCTCTCGTTTCTCTGGTTTTGGCAACGCGCTTAAGAAATTCCTTTTTGCCAGCGTCTATAAGCTATGGTAACAGCTCATCATCAGATGGGATGTCTGGTGGCTTGTCTGCCACCCTCGTACCATCATCTGCCTTCCTAGCCTTATTCAAAACATTGTCAGGTTCGACTGCCCTTCTTTTGGATTTTAGATGAACCACAGTATTTACACAGAGCGATTGCTTGTCTGACCTCCACAACCACACAACTAAAGGTGGTTGATAAATAACGTCACGATGAAAAGTCGCTGCGATTAGCCGTTAAAATATGTCGCTGTTACTTAGCGCGAAGTAACAACGTTCCAAAATCACGTATATTGTTCCTACGTTCCCCAAGAACTTCAATAGTTGTCTTTGTCACTCACATCACGACAATACGTAACATGGAACGACCTTGTAACGAACACGAACGAAACTGCCCGAAGGGCCAATGCAAGACAAAGAGTAGTACGTATACTATATCTATGGTATAACCAGAAAGTGACAGGTGTGACCGAGTAATCGACGTGACAAAATCACGTTGATTTGTCGCTGTGACTTTATTGTCACAGGAACGACAGTCACGACGATCGAAAAATAACGCTTTTCCCCAAGTCTACACACAACTGGTGACCTCAGAATAAGATCGTAATGTATATTCAAGCTATTGCCGAACTAATACGAATATACCCTTGAAGTAATAAAAATAAAAGTGATCAAATTCATGAGATTAGTATAATCTTTCTTCTAATTTTTTTTAAAGACCCTACACTAAGTGAACTAATCCTGGTATCGCGGGGGAGTTTACAAACATACAATGTCACGGACACAAAGTACACCCAGACTCGGAACAACCATTTGTGGATCACCCAAAGAGTGGTCCTGTGTGGGAATCGAACCCACAACACTACGACAGGAGGCCGGTATCTAAACCACTCCGCCATCTGTGCAGTCAAGTTAATGGTTCTTTAAGTTGTTAATGGTTATAATTTAATTGTTACAATTCCCACGAGACAAAGTAATTATCGACACAATACTCCATTATGTGCAGTAGACTGTGAAAGGTTCAAGAAATATCATTGTATGTATTAAGTAATTGGATTTTTGTTTCTATGACAGTTAAAAACCTATTATTAAAGATCGTTTTTTTTTAATAATGCTAGCTGATAAACAAGCGGCCTTTCTGGTCGCCACAGACGGGCCCGTAGAATGTAACTCACTAAATCGTATCGACATAACATCGTCTCGCTTGTGATTGTGGAGAAACCGACGTGTGATGTCGCAATCGCAATAATCCTTCCGCCAATCAAGGTGATCACTCAACCAATCACAATGGCACGATGCGATGTCGATACGATTGAGTGAGACACATTCTAACCCCCCAGGTTCATCGCTATCCATGTCTCAATCATATGGTAGTAACTATAGACAGGGACCGATTTTCTTATGATTTCTCTTGTGCTAGCGTCTGATCTAGTCTTAGAAAATGTCTTTTTGCTGTGTTTGTTCTTCGAAACTTTGATATAGTTTTTTCACCATATACATATTTCTATTCTACCGATTGGGCCCGCATCTCCTCTCAGAAAGAAAGGAATGTAGGCCATAGTCTACAATGCTGGTATCTGCAAGCCGTCGAGACTCGCGTCGCGATGCCCTCATGATATGTTTTGGTCTGGAATGGAGGCATCAATTTGTAAACAGTAACTCAAACTGAACTCGATACCTGTACCCTCGATATCTTAGTGGTAGTTCTTGCTACACCGCCTTATAAGTCGTAGACTCACTACGGGGTTGTGATCTCTTTTCAGGATGCAATACTTTATTATGAAAGAAATAGAGCATTGGTGTAAAGATTCGTAAGGGAATGCTCCGATGGTTCGAACATGTGGAAAGAATGCGAAAGTGGAAAGATGTAGGTACAGGGGGCCGAGACTAACCTACCTCCAAATCGGTGATGTATTGAAGGAAGGTGAAGTCCTCCTGACTCCTCAAAACCGGCAAGCGTGCACGAAGAGAATTATGAATGTTGATCGAGAGATTTATGCAAAAATAGAGCCTTTTGGCACTCTGTTCTCTCTGCCTATCCCGCTGGGGAAATGGCCTAATGATAAGTACTCTTAAGTAATACTTTACTATGGACGACCTCGTATAATGGAGTCTCGAGTGAGGTGCAGATCTGGTTCAACCAACGCATTGGACTGCGATCTTGGAACCTGATTCCTTCAACTTTTCCTTATGAGATTTTCTAGGTTGTTACCTTCCTTTATTGCTATATGGCAGAAGTATTCAGGTATCTTCTGGAGGCATGTTGCCGAAAGCCTTATCGTGATTTTTAATTCTTTCATCTAATAGAATTCAATTTTGTAAGGGCTAGTAAGATAGCTAATAAGCGGTGTCGTTCAGTTCTTTCTTAAAAGAAAACTCACGCTGAATATTCCTGGCCGTCCACACGTATAATTAGGGCAGGTGCGCAACCTCGCGCATATCCGTAGCTATTTCTGCCATGGGACCGGCAGCCCTGTTACACCGCTGAGGTCGCCGCAAGGTTGTCCAGAGCCCTTACAACTAATTGTTTTTATTAATGGCTAGCTGTTTTTCTTTCATGGAAAGTCGATTGTTAGTTTTAGATCGTGATTTGTTAACTTGTAATCTAAAAGCCTATTTAAAGATTACTCGTCGTTTGAATATAAAATACCGTCTGGTAAGTCATCTCCAGATAATATTCGTAGTAGGGTTTGGGTAAGCAGACATGGAATAGTCTTCGACTTTTTGCTATTTGTTTGGATAATAAATGAAACTTGGTTAAAACTGTAGGAAGCCATTGCATACAGGCGACACCGGATCCTCCCTATGTGGCGCTCTCTTGGAGAGGCCTATGCTCACCAGTGAACGATTTAAGTTTGATAGATTAACATCATATTGCTCCGCAAATATTGCAATATATTCTTGATAGATAAATGTGGTTACTGTGAGCCATCGTTTAATAGATATACCTACACATGTTACTATACAATGTATTGCGTACTTTTTTTTTAAACAAGAAATAAATCATTACACATATTAGTACTTTTATTTTTACTTCGACACAGCACACGTCGTGAAATCTCTTAAGAGATATCTGCCTACGATTTTTTGACTTAGCTAACGAAAATGATCATAAATTTAGCTAATCTGCAGTTAGCCCACCAGACACAACACCCGTCTGGTCGGAGGATCCTCCCTTTTTAATGGGGGATGAGGAACTTTTCATCCTGTTCCTCTCACCCCCAAACTATGATCGGGCTACGACACATTCACATAATCAAAATTCAAAGCTTTAAAAAAAGTATAATACTTTCATGCTTACCTGGGTCTTCTGCTTCACTAAAAGTCTAGTTACAGTCATATTATTTCCAGATTCCATAGAAGATATTAAAAAATAATTAAACGTGCTAATTGCACGCCTCATAAGCGAAGCGTTGAGGTGTGTTCTACTCCCGGTTGACACGGCACAGCTGATTTTTCAAACTTAAAATGTCTCTATTTATCATATATTGCACTTGTAAAATAATATCTACACACACATATAAAGAACAAACACTATTTTTAACACTCATGATATTTTTGATGCCATTTTTGTTATTTAAACTAGTTAAAAACTGTTTGAAAAAAATCTGGCTTGGACGTCCGTGAGTTTTAGGTAATGTATGTTAACACGATAACGACCAAAATACTTAATTAATCGAGTCTTTTTTTTTAGTTTACGAATTATTATGTCTAGGAATAGAGCCCTATTACTTTTCACGTTCTGATTAGATGTGGTTTAATTGTTATTAAATAAACAAAAAAAATACTGAATATTTACGGCATTTACGCTCGACGCGACACAAAAACCAGCGCCTTTCATGAGAACTACCTACCTTTTTACGTACGCATAGCCACCGGTGGTTTTACTATCGTCATCAGAACAGAACGCCGTTCGCCCGGCCGGTACATTGTTTTTTGTTAAAAGAAAGTTTTTACCTTTGCTTGACGAACTGATGATATTTGTCAAGTATAATAACTATTTTATCCATAACAATAATTAAAAACACTAAACACACGTAAATAATAACACACCAACGTTATAAAACACAAAAAAGACATATTTTACATTCCACAATTTTTTTTTGCGTGGCCTTGGCGTCACGGTGTTTTCACTTAGAACGAAGCATAAAATTATAAGGCAACCAAGTTAGGAAGATAAATGGTTTAGAGATTTCTTGTTGAACTCATTAATTTTTAAATAAGTCGTATAATATTGTCCAAAGTTGCAATTTTCTATTGATAGATGTCGCTGTTTTAAAGTAAAAGAGATAAAAAAAAAGTGCAGCCCTAGATGTCGCAAGTGGCAATTTTAGATGTATTCAGTTGCTGTTGTACCAATATTGCTTTTTTTTGTAAGGAAACTAGTGATGTCTTTTCTTAAATTGTTTTTGTTTGCAGTTTAATAAATTATTCAATTTTACATGTTTATATATATTATATACACTTATGCAGGTATATATGTAAACTCATGGATTGTTGTTCTTACTAATTGCCAGATGGCGCCTTGCAAAATGACAGAGGTAGACCAATATAGAAGTACTTCTTAAAATTAGCGCTAGATGGCGTATAAGACACGAAACCCACATTAGTACTTTTTGAAATTAGCGCTATCTACCTATGTGATTTATTGAAAACTACTTAGTAAAACCAATACATTATTAGTTACTTATCAAATAATCAATTTTATTGTGAAAAATGAAGATTATGAGGCGTGCATTTTTGGATTTTCCAAAGTATTTATTACTTCGCTAGTTATCATTAGTGATGTGGCTAAGGCATTTAGTATTCATCCAGTGCGTTCCCGTCTATAAATAAACTGTGGCTT
Source organism: Leucoma salicis (assembly GCA_948253155.1). NCBI lineage: Eukaryota > Metazoa > Arthropoda > Insecta > Lepidoptera > Erebidae > Leucoma > Leucoma salicis. Next base: position 15,901,113 of record OX411829.1, on the reverse strand, counting down.
GAGTTGCGTTTAATGCTTTAATCTTTTTGCTCTTATATGTCTTGGCTCACAACTAATACGAATGTTTAGTTTGGTATACATACAAACCATCTTGCCTTCTCGTGGACCCTTTATTTGCATATTTTTGTTTCAACCTACTTATTCGAATATTTTCCCGTTAAAATTACACCTTACATTTTTATAACCGGTGTTTAACTAAAAAAAAACATTTCAGTGATGGTCCCAATAATAAGTTGGTTTTTTTAGGAGAGCTCGAGTCTACTCTAGACTAAGCATGTAAGCATTATTTTTTACTAATCTGTGCAGTAAGCAGATGAAATACAGGCAAGAGTGAGTGTCTTCGTTGTAATCTAACATTTTTTTTTACTATGGGTGGCGAACAATATACCTGATGGTAAGCGCCTTAGCGGTTACTGTAGTCTAAAGACGCTAGCAACACCAGAGGTATCACTCGCGCGTCGCCATCTCTGAGGAAAGGGATAGAAGGTGGATAGGAAGGATAACTAGGACAGGATAGGTAGGATACTGAGAGGATAGGAAGGATAAAGGAGAGGATAGGTTAGGTTAGTTAGGTTTGGGCCTCCGACGCTCTCGCTCACCATACGAAACACAACGGTAGGCGTAAGTTGTTACACGCTGATCTTTGGTGAGAAGGTGGTACTTCTCCGATCGAGCTGGCCTATTCATGCTGGGATAAGCAAGACTCTTATCACTAGAAATGACAGACATGAAAAACATGACAGGCGCTTCATGGAATATAAAGATTTATTTTAGATTCTAAATCCAGCTGGGTACTATAAATACTCAAGCTGTATAGGTACTTGTATATAGTATTAGCAGATACCATGTGTATATTGTTGTTCAAATACCACGACCTTTAAAATTTACGCGTTAATTTCGTTAATTTAGCGCTGTTGATTGTAGGCTGTATACAAAACGTAATGTTGCCATGTGCTATAAATCCAAATATTCTAATTATAAACGACGACTCACGTTGTTTGTTATATATTTCGCGCGCAGTGTTGGCGCTAAATTTAAATTTGGAATCGACCAGTTTCATAACTTTTTTTTTTGATAGAAATTGATGTAGGCATAAGATTGTTAGCGACTTGAATTTATCGTCGGTTCTTCCGCTGCTGTCGATTACATTCTCGTTTTGACGTGATGGAAGCCAGATCGCAACTGTTTAGTATCGTTTTGTAAGATTCATCTAATGGGGTCGTTATACCGTAATATGTTTGTAAATATAGATAAGATAACTGTGAGTTAACAGTGGCGTAATATCCTGTGATTTTCTACTATAAGTAGGTGTGTTATCGCTTAGTCCGAGCTAAAAAAGGCCTTTTGGGGAAAGATAAGCAAAGGAACAGCTTACGAGAGAGAAAAAAGAATACCTACGAGTACTTCTCCGATCCAGCCGATCTATTCATGCTGATATAAGCTGGGCTTTGACTGCACAGATGGCCAAGTGGTTTAGATCTCGACCTCCCGCCGGAGTGTTGTGGATTCGGTTCCCACACAGGACAACTCTTTGTGTGATAGTACTGGAGGAAAGACGGACCCAACTTTTGTGTCTGAAGTCGAGCGCTCTCTAGGGCGGGTCTCGGAATGGCCAAAAGAACTTTATTTAAATCAACCCTACGAAGACACAGGTTTACGCGTTCACTGCAAAGAAGGACGCATTTGTGATGACGCCCCAGTTCAAAGGGGTAACTCTCCCGGTCTCCGAGAGTATTGGGATCCTCGGCATCGACATATCCAGCAAAGTCCAGTTCGGGTGTCATTTGGAGGACAAAGCCAAATTGGCGAGCAAGAAACTATGGGCGTCCTGAACAGAGCCAAGCGGTACTTCACACCGAGGCAGCGACTTATGCTGTCTAAAGCACAAGTCCGCCCTGCTCACATCTCTGGGCAGCCGCACCAAAATACCAGCTTGACCCATTTGACTCCCTGTAAAGGCGTGCTGTTCGGATTGTCGATAATCCCAATCTCACGGATGAGCTAGAGTCGTTGGGGCGGCGGAGAGACTTTGGGGCTCTCTGTGTGCTCTATCGACTTTTCAATGGGGAGTGCTCTGTGGAACTGTTTGAGGTGGTGCCAACAACGCTGTTTTGCCACCGAATCACGAGACGCTGTACTAGAATTCCATACCACCTGGAGACGATCTCGTCCTAGACGGTTCGTTTCTTTCTACCACGTACGTGTAAGATCTGGAATGAACTTTCTGCTGCGGTGTTTCCCCAGCGTTACGACTTGTCCCTCTTTAAACGGGTTTGAGAAGAGCACTACTGACGGTAGGCGGCGGCTTGGCTGTGCCCCTAGTGTTGCCAAAGTCCATGAGCGGCGGTTACCACTTACCATCAGGTGGGCCGTTTGCTAGTCTGCCACCGTTGGCAATAAAATAAAAATATAAAAAGCCATTGCTCACCATTTCATTTCACGGCTGTATGTATGTATACCTTTATGTATGTATAACTGGCCTTTGCCCGCGGCTCCGCCGCAGTTAAAAGCTGGTTTTTAGGTTATATCTTAGGTGTCCGATATAGTAGCGGGATAAAATGTATACCTACCAGTTTTTAAGTCTAATCAAGAGCTATCAAATAAAAAAGTTGTATCAAAATCCGTTCAGTAGTTTTTGCGTGGTGCGCGAATGGACAAACCAGATAAACAGAAAAAATATCTAAAAAAATTGTTTTGTGTTCAGATACGCCTATATAGCCTATTTACAGTCAAATATCTTAAACAACACAACACAGAAGCTCTGTTACAGCTTTATAATAGTTAGGATGTAGACACGGGCTTATTTTTCACAACTCGACTTCGTGGGTGCGCCTTTTTTGCGTGACGGGTTGATGGCACTACTCTTGCCAACCCAGCATCCCCAGAAAGCCTAGCAGACCGTTGCCGACGACTTCTGGGAGTGACCTTGGAAACCCGAGTGGCCGGTATTCTGCCACTCCCGGACATTTCATGAATGATGTGGGCGGCTATTCATTTCACGGATGTCAAATGAAAGAATATGCTACTATAGGAGATAGAAACCTATCTATATGTATAAACCTGCCTTGGATAATTATCTAAATGATGTCTCGTTTCAAAATCCGTTGCATAGTTTAGAAGAAGAAAAGGACAAACACGCGGACGCCGATTTACTAATTTTATAGATTATTTTAATGAAACAGTAAAACACAAATTTGTTTACACAAGCGGAGATGCGTTCGTGTGTAGCAACACGCTTGCATAATCTTAATACCGAATGTTGCCAATCTATACTATTATAAAGCTGTAACAGCTGAGTCTGTACATTGAAGATATTTAAGAAAAAAATAATGTAATAAGTTTTTTTGGCGTCTGAAAACAAAACAATTTTTTTTTTTAGAATTTTTGCCTGTGCATTTGCTCGGCATCACGCAAAGACAACTAAACTTTGAAACTTTTTGTTTTATAGCTCTTGATTAGACTTAAAAACTGGTATACATTTTATCCCGCTACTACGAGTCCTACAAACTAGCTTTGGCTGCAGTGGAGCCGCGGGCAAAATATTATAAATGCGAAAGTGACTATTTGTTACGCTTTCAGGCTGTAGGTAACTACTGATCCAGTCATCATAAATTTTACATACTTATAGTCTGGAGCCCAGAAAAGGGCATAGTCTATTTTTTCATAGTTGAAAAATAAATGGTTGCCCTGTGATAGCTATTTTGCCATAGACATAATTCAGTGTACCGTGGAATGGTGTATTTATATTAAGTCTACGCGGACGACGTCGCGGGCAGAGTCTAGATCAATAATATAAACTATTGTTGCCAGCTTGTAATAAAATAATTTAATGGAGACCTGAATATAAATAGATATTACAAAATGTGGTATGTTTGTTTTGCTAACAATAAATTCTCGTCATAAATATTTATGTGTGAGAGAAGGACTTGTGCATATCTAAGATGATACTGAATACAGTGCACTGTGGATGAACAAAAGTGATCTTTATTTTCAATAAACATAAGCACAGTGAAACCGATACTCATCGTGAAGATCAACCGGCACATAGATACCTACCTATCTAATGCTTGAAAATATTAGAAAAGTACTTTTTAAACTTTCGCGTTTTATATTCATTATTACACTTTAAACGGGTCTATCTATACGCACATAAAACCTGTAAATAACAAAAATCTCATAAAAATCGAATAGCTCGTGACTACGGCTGGTGCAACTCAGCCGAAACATCGACGTTATAAAGATTAGAACAGGATTCGCTGTTTTTCTCTTCAATCTAAGAGGTAAACCACCGCTTGTTAATATGGAGACGCGCGTGGAATTTAAAATTGTGTCTATAACTTCAGAGTCGATAGGCGAATTCCAGAGGAATTCTTTGCTGGGACACAAATAATTCATCTGTCGATAGGTATAAGTACTAGATTTCATTAAAATCAGTTTCGTCGTTAGGTCTATTAGCGAAATATAGCTATTCTACGTGAACTATTCTTAGTATCTAAGTTTAGGCGATATCTATTTAGTTTAGGCGAGATTGCAAAGTTCCACATTTATAATATTAGTAGAATGACCGTTGGGAAAGAAAAACAATACTTCTGTCGCAGGTTATTTATCAAATGGAATCATCAGGCAGAAGCATCATCTTGCAATTGGATTCCGAAAAACTTAACTCATAGGTAATAATGCGCCAATTACGGCCTATTTAACAGACAGGCCCGACCGAGAATCTATGGGTAATTGGCACATCATTGAATTACTTTTTTTTTATTGCATGTAGTGGCAGTCGAGCCACGGTCCATCTGATGGTAAATGGTAACCGTCGCCCATGGACTCGACTATACCGAGAGTATTGTCAAGCCGCTGCTCACCAATTCATTTCACAGATATGAAACGAAATATAAACGGCTATCTCCTGCTACAGCCAAAACGCAACAATGTGCTTCATGGCCGGTCACACGGGAGATGGTGGTACCTACGAACCCGCTCGGGCCCGATACCAAGCGAGTACTCCCACCCGGTACCCAGCCCTACCACCAGTCATGCAATGGATGACAATTGCTTACTTCCCTTAGTCGCCTCATACGACACCCGTGGGAAAGAATGGGGTGGTGACACTTGTATTCTTAGTCCGTCGCCACACGGACAAACTTAATTTTAACAAGAGGTTAAAAATAATGTTTTTACTGACCAATGACTGATGGACTTACTAAGTGAATAATGTTTTAACCCAAGTACCAATCGCGGTAATATCCATCCATCCATCCATCAGCCTTTCATCGTCCACTGCTGGACATAGGCCTCCCAAAATGGGGGTTTTACCATAATCGCCACGCTTGGCAGGCGAGTTGGCGATCGCAGTGAATGTTTTTAGTACACAGGAGAACGCTGCTGCCCGGTCCCCCGGTAATCCCTTAGTCGGCTTTTACGACTCCCATAGGAAGAGACAGAGTGGAGTTATTCTTGGTGCCGGCCCCACACGGCGTGTGGAGTAAAAATCACGAAGAAATGTATTGTGCACGACGGAAAACCTACCAAACAGAACAAGAGGGATATTATGATTTAAGTTCTTCTTAACCTAAAGTAAATTTTTTTGAAGATATTTGAATTGCTTGAGAAAATCGATAGGAGTGATATTCGGCATACGTCGAAGCGAATGCTGCAGCAGATTGTGAGAGGTTATGTCCAGCAACCAATTAAATCAATGGAATAATCCCTCATTAGCAGCTCGGACTCGGACAAAAGCGTTTTTCCTGCTCACGTAGCTCTGTCTGTCTGTTGACACTAAATCAATCTTGACATCATTATTATTATGACTTTCAAATGCATCGCTGATTGTTTGGACAGCGATATTTCACATGTAAAAAAATAGTTTCTTGTCATGACATTATAACTGGTATTCATCCTCATCATTATCTAACCCTTTTCATTTATATTTAAAGGGAATCCAATTTAGCTTCCATTGAATTCATTGTTCAATACGGGCTCTCATACAGCTCAGCAATATATTGACTCACGAGTGTTCTGTGCGTCATCTTTTAAGTAACTTGGGACTTTGAATATTTAGTAATAGTGCCTTTGAGTAACGAATGAACTAGCCTTAGCATGTAAAATAAAAAACACCACTCGATATCGTATCGCCTCATTGTGATTGGTTGAGCAAACGCGTGGTGTCACAGCAGTTTCTCACCAAACACAATGATACTTTAACGATTAGATATCGCAAGGAAAGGAGTCTTGTGGTCGTAGAATGTAGAGTTCAATAGAACCTTCTCTTCAGGTACATCTTATACGAAGTATTACGGTAACATTAGCGTTGCTGTTGAGTTCCAGCTGTCACCATATGGTCGCTACCCACGCGTGGGCTTGGCCCTGATCATATCGAAAATCATGTTACAACACTGCTATTAATTTCTTTAGCGTGGGACGTGTTGGTGTCTACGTAATCAGTTCAATGTCATCGATAATTACTCAATTTGCGTTTGCTCGGTGATATGATAACACCGTTATATTTGTACCATGTTGTGACCGAGTTTTATCACGAGTGTGACCTCGCAAGGTAACTCTGATAATAAGATAATTATGTGTGTATTTTTACGCAGATTATCTTTGTTGAATCACAGGAAATATGATGTTTTTCAAACGTAGATGCAGATCAATTGCCCTTTAACGACTAATGAGTCAGGTTTCCTTCCGTACTTCACGAGCAAAAAATATAATAAATTACGTAAATTAGTATTCAAATATTAGGTACTATTATTAGAAACCACAAATGTTTTTGGATGCGAGAGTGGAGTATACAGAAAGGAGCATGAGAGTAAAATTAATGGGTCGAAATGCTATCTCTGCGGAAAAATCTATGGAGTTAGTCTGACTGACCGCATTCATAACGACAGCGTAAGAAAACGAGCAGGTCTGAAAGAGAGTATTTGTGTAAAGAATCGAATGGGAAAGCTCCGACATGTCTAATGTGGAATGACGGACGAGCGATCGTTTAAGAAGATTTTTAGGGGTAGACCGAGTCTAACCTACCTAGACCAAATCGGTAATTTATTGAACGAAGGTGGAGTCAGGAGCCTCCGAAACCGGCGAGCTTGTATAAAGAGAATTATAAATGATGAGGGTGCGAGAGATGTATATGCAAGAATAGAGCCTTTGGGCACATTTTTCTCTCTGCCTACCCTGCGAGGAAGATGGCGTGAGGATAAATGATAATACGAGTATAATAACAAATGTATGTATTTAGCTATATTTTACTGCGCTATAGGGAATACCAAAAGGTCTAATCTAGTACTCAATTTATTGAAGCGAGAGTCTAGACACAAAATTTAAAGCCAGTTAAACACGTTCGCTGAACCTTGGCCTACTACTGGACCGCGCAGTTACTGTGCTGACTGTGTGATGTATTACTGATAGCCCACTTTTGCTAATAGACATCATTCTAGCTCTAAACTTATATCTCTATTGTTAAAATACTTAGAGATACTCTTGGGTTGTTTCGTCAAGAAATTTTTAAAGAAAGCACGTAATATCATTGGTCCTTCGCATGTCTCTGACCGGTCGTGTCGGAACGTCGTCCCATCTATGAAAGTGAAGGAACAGAGAGTGCACTAGTATTAGCGCACACACTTGTGCACTATAATATCTCCTGCGTACATGGCTAGTGTCTGTTGACATTTGCCGAAGTGAAATTACGGTCTGAAGATCATTATTTATTAATACTGAATGAGACACCTGAACTTTTTTTATTTTCACAACCGTCTTCTCAGAATGATAAGAATTTAGGACAAAGAAATTCTGCTACATTCGTCTAATGCAAGGTGTTACACTTTACTAGCCGTCTAAAATATCTCAGGCTTGCAGGTTTTTCGTCACAACGTTTTACAATTTTAATGCGCAATGTTGTGAACGAATACGTATATTACATTTCGTACCGTACCTTCCTGCACTGACCTCGGACCAGGTCAGTGCAGGAAATCCGTCTCTCTTAGCAGTCCTATTACCTCTATAGACTGTAACAATTGCTACGATAGCTCAAGTTGCAGAGCGACTAGTTCGGTCTTCCAGAAGATGCTTGCTCAATCCCCGCTCATAGCTATCAAATGCTATTTCACAATTTCATGCTGTGGTCTGATAAATAGCTGCGTACCTACATAAGGCCGTCATTTGGTATCATTTTATTAAATCTAAAATTATCTTATATTCAGAACAATGTATGTGTTATTATAACCGCCAGGTGGCGTCGTCACCCAAGACGACAAGGAAGAATGTGATATATAGAAACTTGGTAGTTCTAATGGCAGAGCGTCTCTGGACCGAAGTTTCAGAAGCTGCGGGTTCAATTCTGCTCGTTGTTATCATATTCTGGCACACATTTTCACACTGTGTTCTAGTAAATGGATGTATGTGTATGTCAAGCGCTTAAAATATATACAAAAATTATAACATGTTTATACTTATATTATTCTAGTAATATTTATATTATTCATAAACATTCGTAGGGACAAGGCAGGAATAACGGATGAAATAACATCACTGAGAAAGCAAAAACCATTTTTATCTAAAGCCGAAAGCTCCCTGACTGTACGTCGTTTAGGTGAAACAAATGGCGCGCCCTTTCCTGACGAGACCCAACCCTGGAGGGGTGATTTGTAAAAGTCACGCAGCCAAGTGATATTTGTCATCTAGCCTACATTAGAATGTTTTATAGTTAGATATAGCAGAACAAATAGAACTGCCAAAATGGCGCTTTGGTTAATGATATTTGTGGCTTGTATTATCGGTTTTTTTTAACAAACTGTTACATTGGCTGGAACCTGCTTAGGCTGGAACCTAGCGAGTCTGGAAGTAACTACACCTACTTATAACATTTTAACTACAACAACACAAATGAAACAAACGTTTAATATTTCTATTTTACAGAGCACTCAGAACCGCCCAGATTTGAAAGTAGTTAGGCTCCTCTGGCACTAAAATATTCGCTACACAAAAACCCCAAAGAAATTCTCCATTTTTTCAGAATAAACATTAGCCCAAGTCCTTCTCTGCATTCAGGACTAGTAAGTATTCCAATTTCGTGATGACTGGTTAAGTACCTAGTTACGGTGTCAAGAGTTGATAGACAAACAAACTCACTTTCACATTATATGAAGTAAGTATCATCTAATCATGGAACAAAGCGAGGCCATTACACGTAGTACGCGCAAGTACAAAAAACTATGAATGAGTATGAGTATTTTGAGGTTGCGTACGCGCATGCCTTGCCTTATTAGGCGCCGGTTATCGGTTCACCAAGACCGACGTGGCGCAAACGTTTTTGGTTTAATGGTATTTTAATAGGCGTTTGAATTAATGTGCTGGCAGTGGAACTGATCGATTGGTAAATTAAGTTATGTCGTCAAAGTTTTCATAGCGAATAAACTACTAGATGATTAATCAGACTACTGGTAAGGGGCTGCTCATAAATTACGTAACATTGCCCGACCCGGGATCGAACCCGAGACCTCGTGATCAGTAGTCGCACACACTACCGCTGCACCACCGAGGCAGTTATTTATATTTCGACTTTTAATTTTTTTTAAATGTTGTCTATTGGTTTCAGGAACTTCCACTCCAATAAAAATATTTAGTATATTTATCAGTGAAACTTTCAAACAACAAACAATACGACACGTTGTCTTAAAACTTTCACTAATGCGTGTACAGAGAGCTTCTTGTGCGCGCATTCTTTAGATAACCATAATGGCATTAAAACTCGTTTATCTCAGGTACTTATATTTTATCCTAACTGCAAACAGAATTTTCAACTTTTAATTTTGTTATCTTAGTACTATAGTTCGCTGCCTCAATAGTCTCGCGGTGGTGTATATTACTGCGGATCACGAGGTGTTAGGTTCGATGCCCGGGTCAGACCAACAAGAACTTATTCCGTCTTATTACAAAACACGGACTAAGACGCGGTTTAAACCTGAACTAGTTGGTCCAGGTCTAACTTATAAACCATTGACTAAACTTAGTCTTATTACAAAAAATAATTAAACCATGGACTTCCTAGTAATGCGATTTAGGTCTTTCTAAATAATATAGTTCGTTCAGTGCGTCACCATTCATTACGCACGCTTAGAAAGGAACGTGTTTTATAGAAAAAATATTAGCGATTTATTTAGAAACGAAGGAAATAAATAGAAATTAGTATATTTTATATCAGTTATCACTTTTCTTTTGATTACCATTTATTCTGATACATAAATTAATTATGCTGGTACTTTATTACACGATTACCCAGGTCAATCTTTGTGGACGTAAAATGGAATAAAGTTGTTGCGCTAGGATAATATATGTCATAATGACAATAAAACACTAATTTGTGAAACCTTGAACAATAAACAAACAAAACTATTTCATTGCAACATCATTTAGTTAACTTTTCAGCTTTTTTATGTTCGGAATTACTTCTATGTATGTTTGTGTTCTCGTAGTACCTAGTACCTAACTATTAATAAATGTCTCAGTTCTCTAACGAGCGAAGTTATATATGGTACGCAAATTGAAGTAGACCTCTGGAATGCACTGGACCATGCTATTATTTCATAGTGAATTATTATTACTTACTTAAAACCTCAGGATACAATACGAATCTTATTAAATTAATATTAAACAAAACTGTTGTGAATATGTAACACTGAATACCATGGAAACATTTTTGTATAAATATAATTGTGAGGCTAAAACTTTATTATTATTAAAACAATAATTAGTGCATCATTTAATACTGTTTTATTTTTCTATATATATTATTGCCATTTAAAGTTATTTACCAGGGTCTTAATACCTAATCACTGTGCAAGACATACCTATAGGTATGTGAAGAGTTTAATCCTTTGAGTGAAATGAAAGTAACGTATTAGGAAAACAAAGACAAATACCTATTTATTTAGTTTCTACAACATCCAAATCACATACACTATACTTATGCAATATTATACAACTTGTAGAAGCTAAAAAGGCCCTACCTCAGCCAACCAACATTTGGCTGCTGCAGAACTGATTTTCAGGTATAGGTTACCCTTTCGAGCATGATTCGACTGCTACAATACAATGCTTTACCGTTATATTAACTAGATAGATAGAATTAATTGATTAGACAAGAAAGATAGATGTAACATTTTATTTATCTTAATACAAATTCACTAGTTATATGAAATATAAACTTTAGTCTTTAGTGTCCACCATTGGATTTTTTATTCAAATGTGATAGTTGTTATGTAGAAGGTATAGGTATAATGTCATATTGCATTGTTGTATTTTATTACTCCTCTATGTTTGTCCTTTGGCAAAGTCCTGCCCCACCTTTTCCATTTTGTATCTTCTTTTATATACAAAGGTAAATCACAAAAGATGTGTGCCAACTAATTGTTTGTAATTGTAACTAAGAATTTATGTGTAGGTAGGTATATAGGCTCGGCATGGCATTTCTGAGAGAGCGGCCACTTAAATATCTTTCACATAAATTAAATAAAACATATTATTATTCACTTTTCACATAAAAAACATAAAATCATAATTTAATATTAACCATAACTTCCAATAAAAATATTTGACATTACTTTGACATTTAGACTTAGACCAGCCTAAACTACTTAAACTAGGTTTCCCGGTAGTTTATCTTTTAGTACATGGTTTAACGCTTAAAACTGATTTTGTAATAAGAATTTTGTTGTTTTTAGACCTGGTTTAGGAGTTAGACTATGTTTTGTAATAAGGCGGATTAGGTTTTGTCAAAAAATTCGCAATAGCAGCTTGGAGTTGGCGGTGTTGCCCTCGTGCGTCGGAGAGCACGTAAAGCGTAAAGTTTTTGTAGCAAAAATATTTTTTTACGTTTAATTTAGTAGCTACTATGTATAGAAAATACATAGCAGTCATAGGCAAGACCAAAAACTCCAAGGCTTACTGGTATCTATTTCGATCCAAAGAATCTATGAAGAATTTTTCTCGAAATTATGAGTGTAGGTACTTGTTTACAAATTATTACACATTCATAAATTGGGTCACGGTGACTGCGTACGTACCATTTTTTGGCGTAACTAAGTCCAATTAATTTATTATTATTGGTTATGTTTTACTAGTTTCTACCCGCAACTTCATCTGCTTGGAGTTCAAAATATAAATAAACCACAGTTTATTGTCTCTATGTAAAAGTAGTATCCTAAAAGATTATTTTAAAAATGTGTATGAATGGGACGGATAGGGTTGGAAGTGGTGATTAAGTGCGAAATATATTGATGTAAACCAATTTTATCTTGCAGGTATCTCGACTGGTGATACTCCACGAAGAAGCGGAAGATGGGAATGCGATGCCAGACCTGGCGCGGCCGGTGCAAGCCGTGTCGCTCGCCGTCACCAACCTTGTCAAGGTAACGATTCCCTTGTCAATTATTTAGATTGTTTTATTACTCACGCGCGTGATATCGATATATCGCGATTTGGAAAATACGATATTTAGGCGTCGTTCATAATTGATGTCACATTAAATTCTGCCATTTTGGACCCTCTTCTCTTTTTTTGCGCCCGCAGGTGGGCCACGAGACGATCGAGTCGTCGGAGGACGCGCTGCTGCGGCAGGACATGCCGGCCGCCCTGCACCGCGTGGAGTCAGCCGCCACACTGCTGCAGCAGGCCTCCGACATGCTGCGTGCTGACCCCTACTCGGGGCCCGCCAGGTGACCACCCATCTACACTTGCCCGCCTACCATCCTGTTTATTTAAAAAAATCTTACTATATTATAAGGATGGGAAACAAGCATACTGCCCGTGATGATTATATACTCTTTGCTATAGCCAGATATTGGCCGTGTGGGGCCGGCTTTAGAATTGTCCCACCCCTCTCCACCCATGGGAGTCGTAAGAGCCGACTGAGGAATACCGAGGGGAATGAGCAGCAGCACTCCCTCGAGTAGGTATTAGTGATGTAACGAATGTCCGCATGAATGCGAATCATTCGCGAATATTCGCCTGTTTTCAACAATTCGTATTCGCATGAAACGATGTGAATGTTCTGCGAATATATTTAGTCCATTGAAAAGTTACATTTAGGGTTGCGTTTTTTAGAGTACGCAATTTTATTTTGTTGATGTGTAGGGGGGGGGAGGGTGTTAGTATAAGCGTAAGTTCAAGTTTGTGGGATCGCCACCTTGTCCCCCAGCCGCCATCTTGGAAAAAGGGGTGCAAAGGGTTTTCGCGCTGTATCTCGTCAACTAGCAAACCTACAGAAAATTCTGTAAAACATTATTTGTAGCAAATTAAATTGTCTACTTTACTATATTACTTTTTATAACTAAAAAAAAAGAACTCTCTAACAAAAAGGTTTTAAACAAAAATAACTGAAAATTTTTGAACAACTTTTCTTTTGGCTGTTATAACTTCTTTCCTGGTCATTTTACAATAAAATCACATTAGAGCAATCTTATAGAGGGATTTTCAACGAATAATTTCCACTATAAATTTGCTTAATTTCATTAATTTATCTGGGTTTTACTGCGCTCCGAAGTTGACGGAGTTCTTGAATACTCGTAAGAATACGATAAAAACGAACCATTAGGTAGTTTTGTATTAGCTCCGCACTCAGGTCACACAAAGACCCTTCAGCTCAGCCTCCTCATCAAGGTGGTCGAGGGCCTATTCCCACGACGAAGGCAGAGCACACGCAATCGGTCATGGCACCGCCAGGTAGCGACCGGGAGGTTGACCTCAGTGTACCGCCCGTCACCGCGTCGGAAATGGGGGTGGCTGTTTCGCGGTTTCGTTCCAAGAACACCGTCCCCGGCTGAAACGGGATAGCCACCCGGGTGCTGGCCCTGGCTCTGGACCACCTGAAGCCCCGCCTCAGGGGACTGTTCGACGCGTGCCTAGCGTCCGGACGGTCATCTTCTATGCGGATGACACTCTGGTCGTGGCCCGGAAACTTCAAGAAAGCGGCTGGGGCGTAGAGTGGCCCTGGATAAGTCGGAGGCCTTACTTTTCCATGGGCCCCGACGTCGGTCACCTGCTGGCGCCTCGATCATGGTGGACGGGGTCCAAATTGAGGTGACGGCCCAGATCAAGTATCTGGGCCTGGTGCTGGACGGGCGGTGGCGCTTCCGCGAGCGCTTCCGTGAACTGTCCCCGAGTCTTGCATGGCTCATGCCGAATATAGGCGGACCAAACAATGCGTGCCGACGGCTTTACGCAGGGGTCGATGGCGTTGTATACGCACCTGTGTGGGCGGAGAACAACGAATATTTTTGAATGAACTCAATCCGACTAACTTCATGCAATCTACTTGTCCAAAAGGAACCTCGGCTATATTCGGTTTAAACATGGGTGACTGACAGTGACACTAGATGTGAAACCCGTATGATATTTTGCGCGCGCTTATTTGAAAATCAACATTCGCATTCGCATTCGCGAATGCTTATAAACTAACATTCGTTACATCGCTAGTAGATATTAACAACATCCACTGCGATCGCCAACCCGCCTGCCAAGCGTGGCGATTACGGTACTATACCCTTTGGTGAGGCCTATGTCCAGCAGTGGACGTCGAAAGGTTGATGGATGGATGGATGGATATAGCCAGATATAGATATATTAAGAATATATCCCGTGCATTGCCGACCCTAAGTGATCTGAGCTGGGAATTTAGGCCTTTGGTGCTCCTCGCTCAGTTACAACCTCAACTAAGTGCGTTTTATTACAATTTAGATACCCATGTTTCTAGGTATGCTTCATTTGCGGTTCAATTCTGCATTTTTTAATCGCACGTTGCGTCAAAATAGACAAACGACTTTCCCTACATTTATTACGCCATGAAATCTAGACCCGTTTGTTACCTTGTACATAATCCATTGCAATAAAATAATTGAAAGAAATTGCGAATAAAGAACAAATTATTTGTGATTGTGGAAAAAGAGAAGTTTGGTGCGAGCGGGATTCGAACCTGCGTCCCTTCCAATCCGGGAAAGTGCTCTAGACCGCTAAGCCATTGCACTGACCGACGGCCATTCCCAATCTCTACATCACATTTATCTTTACGACCCATGCGACCCATCGGATGCATTTACATGCATTACTCCAATATACTAAGTTTAATTTTGCAATTAAAATTCATACTAAGTATTTAATGGCGCGATTTTTTAAACATTTAGAGATTGGCCGTCGGTCAGTGCGATGGCGTGGCGGTCTAGAACACTTCCCCGGATTGGAAGAGGGACGCAGGTCCTAATCACGCTCTTACTAAACTATTTTTTTCCACATTCACAAATAATTTGGTCTTTAAAGTAGCTGAACATGTCAAGTGTTAAAATATAGATCAAAATGCGAATGTCACGTTTCCGTTAGACCGCCCCCCCCCGTCCCTCTATGGCACATTTCGTCCCCTCTCTACTTCTGTTCACTTTTACTCTTACTATCTACCCTCTCCCCTTGTTTGCTAACGTATTCTTTGAATGGCCCCTTAGCCGAGTTTCTTTTTACTTACCATCAAGTGGTCTGTGGCTCGTTTGTGTTTGTTGTCTGTATTAAGCGATTTTTTTGAAGTGATAACGTCTAGTATATCGATGAACGCCGGCTGCAAGCACGAAAAAGTGTCACGTTCCGCCTGAGCCGAGTGTGTAAGCGAGAGCGCGGAACAAGCGATATATAGGCACGATCGGCCTAAGCGTTCGGCTTATGACGCATCTATCGACATAGGTATATGACGTTATCACGTAAAATTATCGTCCGTAAGCCGACTAGTTTTTTGTTATACAATGATGTTAATATTGATGGCAGTTCGACGACCATTCCAATATCCATTTCGCGTGACATTTGCAAACTTATATTGCCATTAAAGTGCAGTTGTATGCACAACTATCGGCAAAACTAACGATTTTACGTCACAATACTTGAATTAATAATTGACTTGAAGACTTTGTGCCGCAGATACTGCAGTGGGCACAGGGAACTCGAACTCTCTAGTTTGTGTATCGCGTATTTGGAAAGAATATCTCTAACATGCTTTCTTTAGTAATAATTACACGGTTCGTATTTTTATATACCTAATATGTTACCTTTATTTATCATGATGATTACGCGCAAATTTTTAAATAAAATAAAATTATTGAATAATTTAGTACAGTAAGTAATTAATCGTTAAAATACTTAAGTCTGTATAAAAATAGAAATAAATTTAAAATTACTTTCTTGTGGTATAGACTTGCTTGTCCTAGCATGAATGGGCCGGCTCGATCGGGGAAATACCAGCCTCTTACAAAAGATCACCATGAAACAACTAGGTACTCCTACCGTTGTGTTTCGTATGGTGAGTGAGAGCGCTGAAGGCCGTAACCCCCTCCCTATCCTCTCCTTATTATCCTTCCTTTCCAGCTCCTATCCTTGGAGCTGGCGACGCGCGCGTGATGCCTCTGGTGTTGCCAGCGTCTATAGGCTAAAATATCATCACGTAGGCCGTATGATTGTTTGTTATACACGTAATGTAAAACAAAAAAAACTTTTGTTTCATTTTTTATTAACTTGCTTGATTTTCTATGCGAGTGATGCAAATGTATGTATTTGTATAGTACATGTGCCGGGTAAGCTTAATTTATTTAACTATAATGAATCGTTAAATGCCCCACAGTCTCTCTCTCTCTCTCTTTTCACTGTGAAGAAATCTTTTTATTTTAAATTGTTTATATAAAAGGCGTTTATTTTCAGGAAGAAGTTAATAGAAGGTTCTCGAGGCATCCTGCAAGGCACTTCAGCGTTACTTCTCTGCTTTGATGAATCAGAAGTTAGGAAAATAGTAAAAGAATGCAAAAAGGTTAGTTTTTATGATAATAATTTTTAGGTTATATATCAGGTTTCCGATATAGTATCGGGATAAATCGTATAGAACAGTTTAAGTCAAATCAAGAGCTATCTAACATTTACATTTCATTTTGTCAGTGTGGTGACGGACTAAGAATATAAGTGTCACCACCCCTTTCTTTCCCACGGGTGTCGTATAAGGCGACTAAGGGAAGTAAGCAATTATCATCCTTTGCATGACTGGTGGTAGGGCTGAGTACTCACTTGGTATCGGGCCTGAGTGGGTTGGTACCACCATCTCCCGTGTGACCGGCCATGAAGCACATCGTTCCGTTTTGGCTGTAGCAGGAGATAGCCGTTTATTCTTTAATTTCATATCGGTGAAATGAAATGGTGAGCAGCGGCTTGACAATACTCTCGGTATAGTTGAGTCCATGAGCGACGGTTACCATTTACCAACAGATGGGCCGTGGCTCGTCTGCCACTACGTGCAATAAAAATAAATACATAAAAAGTTCAGTAGTTTTAGCGTGACGAGCGAACTAACAAACAGACAAAAATAAAAAAATAAAGTTATGTATGTTTACAACAAAAATAGAGATAGGTGCGGCGCAGACGACGCACTATCCGCGGCGCACTTTTTAGTCTGTAAAAATAGAACCTATGTAATTATATGCAGTAACGCATACGACACACAAAAAGTCCGGCAGATAAAAAAACCGCGTGATTCTTGCAGACCGCGCCGCGCCGCGCCGTACAAAAAGTGTGCGAAAAAAATATAACGTTTGCTTCAACGACCGTTAACGCAGACGGCGCACACTTTAATCTGCAATCTGTACTCGTTAAGTGGTGGAATCAATTAACATCCTGATGGTATTCCCATAAAGCGAATACCATCAGGATGTACTAGTATGTACCTGACTGGGTATGGATGTATGTTAAGTGGTGGAGGTAAAGTATGGCGCTAGAGATCGATGTATCGATGTTAATACAAGAAGTAAAAAACAGCCTAGCAATTTATTTATGATAAATACTTCTAAACCATAATATCATGATAGACATTTAAAGAGAAAAATGTGGGAAGAAGTGTGCTGTAATATTTATTCCGCTCTTGTCCAAACAGGAGTCCAACTTATACTAGACATTTTAATCAATTAACATCCTGATAGTATTCCCATAAAGCGAATACCATCAGGATGTATGTCGTACGTGTAATCAGACCCCTCTTTCCCAGTGGGCACTTTGGGCAAGTGCCCAGGGCCCCGCGATCGATAGGGCCCCCCCCTCAGATCAAATACAAAGTCCCTAGTTCCATTTAGTAAATCTAAAAGAGTTTCTTTTGTGGACTATATAACATTTATCTATTCGTTTCATGTGATTGTTAATAAAAATAAATATATAACCTTGTTTATCTACTTTCTTTGTCTATTCTAACAAAATTAGTCCATTGAAATGTTACAATTTAAGGACCTAAAATTGCATTTTTTTTGGGGCATGTACTTTTGCTTATGACTTCTTAAATTTTAAATTTAGGGCAAAAATTTAAATGAACATATTTGTAGGCAAAGCGATTTGCTACAAATTATGTCTTTACGATTTTTTTGTAGTACGCATAGCTTCCGAGATATCGCGGAAAAAGGTGCTTGCACCCCTTTTTCCAAGATGGCGGCTGGAGGACAAGGGCGGCAGCTCCACAAACTTGGGGTTAAGCTTCTATTGATCCCCCCACACATGTCACAAAAATAAAATTGCGTCCTCTAAAAAATGTAAAGCTCATGTAACATTTCAATTGACTAAATAGTGTTCTGTCAAAGTCACAGGGGCCCCATTATCCTAATATGCCCAGGGCCTCCAATTGATTAAAGCGGCCCTGCGTGTAATCTCGTCGTCAAGTTCCCATGACTCGAATGCGTGCCCTGGAGGAATGATACACGATACCTTGCTCAATGATTACAACGTTTTGTAACAACCATACAATTAGGCAGATCGCACGATTATTACGAGTATATAAATTCACAATAATATCTTTTATAAAATGGCTCCCTATGTAAACACTGTTGAACACAACAACACAAACTGATAGAGATATTACTTTTGTACTAGACCAGAAGGGCCCTTACAGGAATCATAGAACATCAATTAAACTATATCAATCGATTCACGACAGTAAATATATCTATGTGAGGAGGTTGAATGGAAAATACTATTATCCCCACAAATTCAAGTATAAAATAATACATCGCGATCTCTGCATTTCCACAGCGTATACGTCCCTACAGTTCTGCCGACAAAATGATCGTAGATGTGCGTCGTGTGCGTTAAGTCTGCGAAAAATCCGCGACGGACTTTTAGCGCGCCATGCAAACTTATTGTGCGCCGCAGATTCGATCGTACAAAAAGTGTGTCGTCTGCGCTGCACCATATTGATATTTTTATATACTTATTTTTTTTTCAACCGACTTATAAAAAGGAGGAGGTTCTCAATTCGGCTGTGTCTTTTTTTTGTGTGTTTGTTACGCGATTATTCCGCCAATTATGAATCGAAATCAATGATTCTTTTTTTGTTTGGTAGGTTCTACATCAGAGGTGGTCCCATTAAAATTTTATAAAAAACGGTCCAGCAGTTTTAAAAAAACAACAAAAATCTAAAAAAATTGCATCTGGACATACATCGATGATATTTTCTTATTCTCTGGCTCATTGGAGCAGTGCGTTTAGTTGGCATACCATCACGCCTGTATGCCCGCAGGGGTAGGCAGAGGTGTATTACATACCCACGGTTCACCAGCTATGTTTAAGTCCCACGTAATAGGGGGCGAGCCTATTGCCGTACATTGCCTAGAATTTTTCTTTTTACGAAAAAGCTCAATAACACTGCCCGACCCGGGGATCGAAGCCGAGACCTCATGATCAGCAGTCGCACACACTACCGCTGCACCACCGCGCCAGTTTTTTTTTGTATTGCTTGTAGTGGCAGACGAGCCACGGCCCATCTGATGGTAAATGGTAACCGTCGCTCATGGACTCAATTATACTGAGAGTATTGTCAAGCCGCTGCTCACCATTTCATTTCACCAATATGAAATGAAAGAATAAACGGCTATCTCCTGCTACAGCCAAAACGCAACGATGTGCTTCATGACCGGTCACACTGGAGATGGTGGTACCAACCCGCTCGGGCCTGATACCAAGTGAGTACTCACACTTAGCAGCCCTACCACCAGTCATGCAATGGATGATAATTGCTTACTTCCCTTAGTCGCCTCATACGACACCCGTGGGAAAGAATGGGGTGGTGACACATATATTCTTAGTCCGTCACCACTCGGAAAGAGAGAGTTTCAGATTCAGAAATATCTTTATTTCATAGGCCTATTAATAGCACTTAAAATCGTCAATAATACACTAATAATTAAAATAATTAACACGAGCGCCTGAGGCGAGTGCAACCGCAATAACAAAGTGGCGATTGCAATCGCCACAAGCGGCCGGATTCCGTAGTAAAGCCTTTCATGAGAAGAACCCGGCAAGAAACTCATGGGCCACTTTTTTAAATTGCCAATTTATTACAATTTAATATAATCTTTATAACTAAAATTACATTATATCTTATAAAATAATTTTGAAAATTAATGAATGAGGAGCAGCTCAAGCCCATTTAGTTTTATCCTCAAGATAATCCGAAACAGTGTAATAACCTTCATTACAAAGTCTAATTTTTATGGCTTTCTTAAACTTATTTAGTGGCATGTTTCGGACATTTTCAGGAATTTTATTGTAGAAGCATATACATTACCCCATGAAAGATCTACTAATTCTGTGGAGACGAGTACTGTGAGCAACAAGATTGCCTTTGTTCCTTGTATTAATGTGATGAACGTCGCTATACTTATCAAAGCTTCTGATGTTTTTCTTGACATACAACCGATTTTCATATATAAATTGAGACACAACAGTTAGAATATTTATTTCTTTAAATTTCTGTCTAAGGGAAACTCCCGGGCCCAGATTTTAGATTGCACGAACGGCCCTTTTCTGAAGTACAAATATAGAATTTAAATCGGTGGAGCATCCCCATAGCAGTATGCCATAGGACATAATACTATGAAAGTAATTGAAATAAACTATTGTGGCCGTTTCAACATCAGTCAATAATCTAATTTTTTTTACCGCATATGCCGCTGAGCTAAGCCTACCTGACAATTTTTTAATATGGGGGCTCCATTGGAGTTTGTTATCTATAGTGATACCTAGGAAAACCGTGGACTCCACAATGTCCAGTTCGACGCCATTCAATTGTACATTGGTTTCTACATGCCTTACATTGGGTGTAGTAAATTTTATACATTTCGTTTTACTTTCACTTAAAACTAACTTATTAGTATTGAACCAATGAACAACTTTAGATAGTGCGTTGTTCACGTCGTCATAATTAAGTAGTTGCCTTCTTATTTTAAACAATAAAGATGTATCATCTGCGAACAACACAATATTTCGATTATCTCCTACGTAGTATGGTAGGTCATTAATATAGACTAGGAACAGAAATGGCCCCAAAATGGACCCCTGCGGCACACCCATTGTCATGACAGACCCATGTGATAACGTGCCATTAACATCGACCCTTCGAATTCTATTGCTTAAATAAGAAGTCAAAAGCTCGAGAGCTCTGTTCCTAATTCCATAATGGTATAACTTTTTAATGAGGGTTTCATGATGTACGCAGTCAAATGCTTTAGACAAATCGCAAAATACGCCTAACGCATCGTACGAATCTTCCCAAGCTTTAAATATGGTTTTTAACAATTACCTGCATCAGTAGTAGAGCGGTTCTTTGTGAAGCCGAACTGGTTTTTATGAAAAAATGTATGATTGTCAAAATGATCAACCATTTGTTTGAGAACCATTTGTTGTTTAGTTGGCGTACCCATATTATATGTATATAGGTACGCCAATCTTCTATTTCTTTCTCTACTGTGATTTAGGAGCTCATATTTATCATTTTGAGACTGCTGTGCCCCAAGGAAGGCCCCCCATCATGTACCATCTACTCTAACCTACGTACCTATTTCATAAATAACCACTAAAAAGCAAAAAATAAATTATTTTTAAATAAAAAAGAAACAGCCTTCAAAAGACACCTTAAACTAAAAACCAAAAAATAATTTAGTATTTACATACAATTTCCGTGCTAGACACCTACTGATGTGTTTGAAGTCGGTGCCTAGTCTAAAAATAACAAAACCATAATTATACTCATATAATAACAAAAACAATAGGTAGGTATATATACATACTTATAATAACATTAACATCATCTAGGCACCGACTTCAAATACATCAATAGGTGTCTAGTACAGAAATTGTATGTAAATACTAAATTATTTTATGGTTTTTAGTTTAAGGTGTCTTTTAAAGGCGGTTTCTTTTTTATTAAAAAATAATTTATTGCATTTGACATGCTTAGCCATATAAATTAAGAGCATCCAAACTGTGAAAGTTTTTAGAATGGAACGGTTCTGAATAATTCATCACTAACAGAAAGTAATTGTTTATGCTGTGTCTGCAGGTGTTGGATTACTTGGGTGTGGCTGAAGTGATTGACACAATGGAAGACCTGGTGCAGTTTTTGCGAGACATATCGCCGGCTCTCTCCCGAACCGCCAGAGAGGCAAGTATTTGTATAATCTATTGTTGAAATATCAAGTAAAAAGTAGCATTTTGTTTGGATTTAACGAACTCCTTTTGATAATAATATGTATGTTTTCAATTTAAGAAGTTGCTTTTCATCGATTTACAATGGCTATTCGCAGGCAATGAGGCGATAATAGTTTGTTAATGAATGTGCCAGGAAGTCATTTGATTTGAGATGTATAGTAATGTAAAGATTTTAAAATACAAATATTCATCACGCGAAGAGAGTGATTTAATAAAGTGGGCAGTGGCTATGGATGAAGGAAGAGTGAATTAAAAACACGCTATTCGATAAAGTAATGAGTAATGAAGTATACCGTGGGTGTTAATAAAATTTTCTATTGATTTATAACTTATTTAGATATTTTTTATATATGTTTTTAGCATTTGACATGCTTAGCACTATACATTAAACACAAAGTGAAAAATGTGAAATCGAAAATAACAGTCAGGAGCAGGATTTGAACCTGCATCTTCTGGATACCGTCCAGATGCTTTACCAATTCAGCCATCCTGACAATTGCTCCTGACTGCTAATTTCGATAACACATCATACTTAACGTCTTTGGGTGACGCCTGCGCCATCTGTCGGCAGTATTTTCATACATTATACCGACCAGGTAAACTTAATTTTACAATTAAGATTTTACCTACTAATGACGCAAACCCTTTAAATATTTAGATATTTTTTATATATATTTTTAGCATTTGACATGCTTAGCACTATACATTAAACACAAAGTGAAAAATGTGAAATCGAAAATAACAGTCAGGAGTAGGATATGAACCTGCATCTTCTGGATACCGTCCAGATGCTCTACCAACGCCTGCGCCAGCGTCACCCAAAGACGTTAAGTATGATGTGTTATCGAAATTAGCAGTCAGGAGCAATTGTCAGGATGGCTGAATTGGTAAAGCATCTGGACGGTATCCAGAAGATGCAGGTTCAAATCCTGCTCCTGACTGTTATTTTCGATTTCAAATTTTTCACTTTGTGTTTAATAAGATTTATAACTTGTTCTTGGGCGTCTGCTTTAAAACCAAGCTGCATTATGCTTTGCGAAAGTAAGCCAATGGGAAGCGGCTTCTAGGGACCCTTCGCTACTGTATACGTGGGTATGCGTAGGTGGGCACGCGCGGCTCGGAGCTGACGCACCGGCCGCACGCGGAGGCGCTGGCCCGCAGCGTGGAGCACGTCAAGTCGCTGGCGCCGCTGCTCATCTGCAGCATGAAGACCTACATCCACGTGCTCGCCGACGGTACGTGCCTCACACCTGCATATAGCCGAAGCCTAACGGTCACATCGAGTACTGCAAGGCAGTGGTATAGAGTTCTATTGCCAGTCCGAAGTCTTTGAACATCACACACCTCTGATTTTCCAATATTATTCGTAATTTAACGCTGCTTAATGAAGGAAAACATCGTGAGGACACCTGCATGCTCGAAAGATTTTCTCGATGGCTTATGAAATCTGCATTGTACCAGTACACTGTACCAGCACACTGTATCAGTACACTGTACCAGCATACTGTATCAGTACACTGTACCAGCACACTGTACCAGTACACTGTATCAGTACACTGTACTAGTACACTGTACCAGCATACTATATCAGTACACTGTACCAGTACACTGTATCAGTACACTGTACCAGTACACTGTATCGGTACCCTGTACCAGTACACTGTACCAGTACACTGTACCAGCACACTGTATCAGTACACTGTACCAGCACACTGTACCAGTACACTGTACCCGCACACTGTATCAGTACACTGTACCAGTTCACTGTATCAGTACACTGTACCAGTACACTGTATCAGTACACTGTACCAGTACACTGTATCAGTACACTGTACCAGTACAATGTACCAGTACACTGTACCAGCACACTGTACGAGTACACTGTATCCGTACACTGTACCAGTGCACTGTTTCAGTACACTGTACCAGTACACTGTATCAGTACACTGTACCAGCATACTGTATCAGTACACTGTACCAGTACACTGTACCAGCATACTATATCAGTACACTGTACCAGCACACTGTACCAGTACACTGTATCAGTACACTGTACCAGCATACTATATCAGTACACTGTACCAGCACACTGTACCAGTACACTGTACCAGCACACTGTACCAGTACACTGTACTAGTACACTGTACCAGCATACTATATCAGTACACTGTACCAGCACACTGTACCAGTACACTGTACTAGTACACTGTACCAGCATACTATATAAGTACACTGTACCAGTACACTGTATCAGTACACTGTACTAGTACACTGTACCAGCATAGGTGGGCTACAACCCCAATCCCTCTCTGAGAGACCCATGCTCAATAGTAAGACAATAATATGTTGAAATTCCAAGGTATCTAGCGAACTCTCAAACATAGCGGTCCAGAGCACTTACGCGGATTAGAGGGAACACATGTTCGAATCCTGATTACAGTAACGTTCTCCTTTTCCACTTTCATAAATAATTTGTTTTTTAAATTAGCTGAGCATGTCAAGTGCTAAAGTACAGATCAAAATAGTTTTTGTTATACCAAAATAGTGTAACTATAAAGTGTGCTGTATCCAAAATGCCATAAAATATAAGAGACAGCCATGTTTGCACTGACGGCTGGATGTATCCACAATAACATAAGTACCGTCTGGCAGAGGGGCGGGGAGTGGAGGAGGCAGCTGAGAACAGGAACTACCTGGCGCAGCGCATGGCCGACGAGATACATGAGATCATACGGTGAGTCATATTCTACTTTTCATCTAGCAAGGGAAACCAAACAGCATAAAATTATCGAATAACATAGCATCCCGCCTGTATTCCCCGAAGGGGTAGGCAGAGGTGTGGGTGTGTAACCCACAACTCGCCAGCTATGTTTAAGTCCCACGTAATAGGGGGCGAGCCTACATTGACGTCGGGCTGCTACTGAGAATTTTTTTTTTTTTACGAAAAATCTTAATATCACTGGCCGACCCGGGATTCGAACCCGAGACCTCATGATTAGCAGTCGCATACACTACCGCTACACCACCGAGGCAGTTAAATATCGAATAAATTTTAGTGTACTGGAAGTGAATACTTTAGAAGTGTTTTGATTTGAAACTCGATGAAACGAAAATACATCACGATAAAGAAACAAACACATAAATGTATAGGAAACAGTCAGTTGCAGAAAAGTCTATGAAGTATTTTTTTCACCTACCCTTTAAGTGAATCATATGAATCATAAATTTAGATATTTTTATATATATTTTTAGCATTTGACATGCTTAGCAACATACATTAAACACAAAGTGAAAAATGTGAAATCGAAAATAACAGTCAAACATCAGCTCGTGTCTGTTATTTTCGATTTCACATTTTGCACTTTGTGTTTAATGAATCATATAATTGTACTTTTGTTATTTGTCTTGCTATGGTGAGGTTTACAAGATCTTTTACCAAAGTTTCCCCCATAAATTCCTACGGGATCCATTATATCGTTGCAGAAAAAAATATCGATCGGCATTCCTAGGTTAATGTATTTTTTATAATATTTGGGTGGTAAACTTGCAAACGGACCATCTGATAATGAGTGCCGTAAGTAGTTACCGTAGCCTATAGACGCTAGCAACTACCTAGGACATGAAGAAGAAAGATAATAAAGAATGGTTATGAAGGATAATAAGGAGTTTGGGCCTCCGGCGCTCTCACTCACCATACAAAACGCAACAGTAGGAGTATCTACCGTTGTTTAATGCTGATCTTCTGTAAGAGGGTGGTACATCTCCGATCGAGCCGGCCCGCTCATGCTGGGATTAGCAATGCTCTATCACTATTGTTAAAATAGCTGGAATGGATAATCCGTGGATGGTTGGAGATTTTCACTCATAATAACAATGAAGTTTCGACAAGTATCCTCGGCCTCAATCATTTGAATTAGGTGTTCATATGTACAGTGTGCTCCAGCTGACATCTTACGTGGAGGATGGAGGCGAAAAGGACAACGTGGCCGTACTCAAGGCGCTGCAGGCACAAATGCACGCCAAGATGGCCGCTGCTATGGAGTTTCTCAGTGTGAGTCTTCTTAATCTTTTTGAAATTAAACTACGTTTACGAAATCTATCGCGTTTACTTGATTTTTATACTATCCTGACGTTTCGAATACTTTACAGCATTCATGATCACGGGTGGACTTAGATGGTAGATAGATGTCCAAAGCTGATATGTTGTTTCAACGGTTTCATCTACCCACAGTAATATGATTTTACAATTTTTTGGTTTATTTATTTATCCACCCACATAATATTCGTTTAGAAACACAATTAAAAATATCTACTTTAAGTTTTATGCTTACAATGTATGAGATTTTAAGCTAGTATAATAAAATTAGTATAATACTGCTCTTTAAGTCTTTCATAATCAATTTTATAGCCCTCACGCAGGCTTTAGTCTCCCGGAAATTTAAGTCTAGCACTTTTCTCCATTTACAATTTAAAATTAGACTTCTGGTGTAGAATAATCATCTAAAAGGTGTAGTAATATAAAAAATGAGCCGTCACGGGACGTCGATCGTTTTCCTTCTTTCTTCAAATATTGTTCGAATGTTATATAATTCTTGGTAAGCGCCCTCTCGTTATCCATAGACGAATTGAAAACTGTTATTAGTATATTGATTGACATTATACTTCCTAGTTAGATGATTTTGGCAACAGATGGCGTTAGAAACAATTAAACAACTAGCCAACAGCCGGTTTTACCCTCCTTCCGCATTAGATGTTTTCACATCAATAAATCGATATTCATAAAAGGTTTATGTATACCTACCACGTGGGGCAAACTTTCCTTAATGAATAAGGAAAAGATTATGAATGGTCACAAATGAATTTATTGTTACTCAAAATATTCTTCGTTAGAGTAAACACATTTTTCTATACGGATAAACCAATGTTGCAAACACTCCTCCGTGGTGACCTTAGATACATTTTATTCATACTCTTTGACGATCTTTGTGATGAAGATCGTAGCCCGCGTAACTGCCTCTTAATCTTTGGGAAGTCTTTTTAGGCGTGTGAGAAACGCATTATCGTTTTGCAAGATTATACGTCGTTTACGGTTATTTTTACGAAGTTCGTCAATAAAAATCATCTACTTGGAGACGCGAGCGCGTGCAGACCACGCGCTCAACTTTGGTATCGAACCATATTGAAAGACCTTCGATTTGGCAAAGCAATAAATTCATCTTTCATCACTCGTTACGTCTCACAACTAATTTGTCGCCCTTTCTTCATGGCTTTGCACCAGGCTCCACGTAGCTTTTCTGATTTTTAATCCTTAGCCAAATTGTGTGGGATCCACCATCCATCCAACGATTTTAGGCGGGCCTCGTGGCGTAGTCGGTAGTGTAGCCGACTTCCGTGCACGAGGGGGTCGTGGGTTCGATTCCCACTCAGGACAATTATTTGTGTGATGAACACAGATATTTGTTCTGCGTCTTTGTGTTTTCTATCTATTATATGTATGTATTTACAAAAAAAAGTAATACATGTATTATATCCGTTATCTGGTACCCATAGCACAAGCGTTAAGCTTAGTTTGGGACCAGAGGACGTTGTGTGAAATTTTCCGTGAATATTTATTTATTTAGCCCAGGCAAGCTAACAATAGCAGTAGATATGTTGCGCCGCTACTGTTAAAGCACAGTATAGAAAAGTAAGCAGTATGGACACTCGATTAGATCTTTATATAAAAGCTGCGTTATAACTACCTATTACAAAGACACTACACTTGCATTTATACTAGCGTAATTTTGTGTCTGAATTCTAAAGTTGTTACCGTATGAATATTTATAACACTTACTTAGGAAGCATCTGACATTAACGTTATTAGTTGCTATAAATTTAGTAAATATACATATTTATTCAGTCCAGTGTTGTATATATAAATGAGTCTCTTAGAGAGTCTCTGAGTAATGAGCTCTTCACTAATATATATTATATTAGTAGAGCGTATACGCATATGAGCGAGGCAGTTACGATTTTTTTTACAAATTATTATCTTCTGATTCGATGTGTAAATGATTAAAGATAATTACAGTATTTGTATATTTATCAAATAAGTTAAGTACGCAAGGCAAGTCTAGCAAAATTACCTTGTCTCGTTTACTTGACAAGCAGCCATAAATAGCCTAAGAATACTTTATTCATTTACCGTAAAAAAAACAACCATCACGTTGCGTCGTCGCTTCGTGCTTAAGCTTCTCGACTAGAGATTCGACGCGAGGTGAGGAAGATTCGATTGGTGAGAGGGGACAAGAATCCATTCTATACGTAGCATTGTAATAAATATGTTCTGTGGTTAGTGTTCGTGTAGTGTAACG